>CM022947.1:80696757-80765451 GCA_012931725.1 Litsea cubeba | reverse complement strand
AAAGGCTTATATGCCGGGTCTCGGGTCCATGGGTCGGAACCTATGTGGACCCGGAAGCAGACCTGTTTATCAATCGAAATCTAAATTAGGTTATGGACCCGGACCCAGACCCGTTTATGAATCGGAACCTAAAATAGGTTCCAGATCCGATTTTTTACGGGTCAGAACTTCCATGTAATCGGAGAATCGGATATCCGTCTGCAACCCTACGGGTGTGCTTAAGCATAGGCATGAATATATATAAAAAATAAGAAAAAAAATGAGACCATCAAATAAAAAAACAACATATGATTTAGTAGTATAACAAATGGTAGTAGTACATTTCAGTAGCTTGAATGAAGCAAGTTCCTCTAAGTTCATTGACCAACAAGATAATTTAAAAAGATATCCAATAATGATTTTTAGCCATAAGTGAGGTAAGAAGAGCCACAATTGGAAAGTCCAACCAGGTGATTGAATCATCCGCAAATAAATACACGACACCACATATTTTCATTAGCATTCTATGATCTTAAAAATCAAATAGGCTTTTAATAAGTCTAGAATATATATTTTTTTTATAATTCATCTTAAACTAGCAAAAAGATACCCTTGCTAAGCACGGACAGGCAACCAATGATAGTTGCAACACCAAACTTGAAGAGAGAAAATATGAGTGATGCGTGTTTTTTAATTGCATATATCTATTACATTGCAATTGATAAGTTAAATCAATGATATTTTATGGTTGAATAAATAGACATTTAAAAGAAAATACAAATAGCACAGGAATGCCATCACTCTCCCACATGTCATGTCCTTGTCTTAAATATGCATTTTGCATATTGTTTTCCAATCTATATTTGATGACCTGTAGTGTAAAAACCATATGTGAAAACGTACAGATAAGATATTATCATGAGCGAAATCCAGTCGATTAAATGAATTAAAGTTATATATAGTAGTATGAAACAATCATTTAGTTGACACCTACATGGAACTCTAATTTATGATTTTCCGTGCTAAGCCTGGGACCAAAAATGAATATACATTACAATCTAAGAATTCTTTGAAATACTATTAAGAGAAAGAAATTCTAAAAGGTACAAGTATATTATTTATCATTCTAAAATGTAACCTATGTATTATAATATAAAGTTGAAGAAATTAAAGTAAGCTTACATAATGTGACCACCCGTTGAATTTATAGGCATAAACGTATAAACATGTAAATGATATATTTAAATTCTCAGTGGTAAATTACTCCCATGAATTCAAATTCTTTAATAACAAAAATATAGAATTCTTTATAAGATTTTTTTTATCAATATTAGGATTCATTATTTGAAGATGGGAGTTGTGAGGCCCCACGCCTTGTGGACCCTCACTTATATTTGAATTGCACTAATTATAATATATAATATCTCATTATAATAATTAATAAGAGTTAGTAAGGGTAGATTAGTATTTTTTTGAGGATTTTAGCCTGTTTTCTAGGAATTAGCTCCCTTTTGTGATTTATAGAGTCAATAAGGTGTTATCTAGGCTTATTAGAATTTGTTAGTTAGTTAGAGGCCCTTAGAAGTAAATAGGACTAATAGGAGGGGTTTCCATATGGAAATCATAACTACACCTAAATATACCCATGTTACTTATCCTAAACCAAAACTAGCCAAAAAGGGCACTATGGACATTTCACCCCAAACCAAATGCTATAAATAAAACCCATTCCCCACTCCCAAATGATCTTTCCCTCTCTTTTCTCCTCTCCCTCATTTCTCTCTCATTTCTCCCTTTTCCTCCAATTCCCTCTCTAAAAACCTAGATCTAGGGGTTTCATACAACTAAGAGGCAGGAATTCCTACAAGCTACTGCTATTATCAAGCTAAAAGGAGACTCTCCCATCTCCTAGATCTCTTCTTTCTCTTACAAGACAAGGTAATTCCCTTCCCTTAGTCCAATTTCATGAAATTCCATTACTCTCTCTACAAACTCCTTTCCCTTATGCAATTATCTTGTGGACTTGGTTTTAGGAATTGTAGATCTTCTTAGATCTGAGTTTTGGGGACTGTTTGAGAATTTGGAAAATATTAGAGCCTTGGATCTTGGAATTGGAGCTTGGATCTTAAAGATCAAGCCTAGAAACCATTATTTTGGAGTAGAGGCAAGTACAATATACTTATCATAAAATTCATGATTTCCTTGTTTGATTTTGTAATTTCAATTCATATGGATGATTGATTACTTAGATCTATCTTTTAAGCCTTGTTTTTTTTATTTTTGGCCATTGATGGATGAGTTTTCTCATTTGGAAAGATCAATTGGTCAAATTGATGATGGATTTGTGATGGTTGGAGGAGTTTTGATGTCTATGTATGGTTTTATGGTAATTAGAGACGAGATTGTATGGTTTTGTTGGAAATCAAAGTGAATTGGAGAAGTTTCAGAATTCTGGAAATTTGAATTCCTTGTGTACACGGTTGACTAGCCTGGGATGATGTCGATCGGATACATAGCGAAACTCAGGAAATAGCTGAGAGCTAGTATGTCATTCTGTCTCCGAATTTCATTGCATCCGGTCGATCATCCCGGCCAGATGTCGATCGGGTAGACCGTCCAGATTCCAAAGAATGACAAACCAAGTCCTAGTTTTCCCCGTGTAGTCGGTCAACCACCCTTGGAGTATGTCGACCGGCCACACTGTAGAATCCATACTTGGAAATCTGCATGCCAAGTTTTTGTCTTTCTGATCTATGTGTATGCCAGGATGTCGACCGGATACAGTAGACCTGATGTCGACCTGGGCGACATATTTTCTGTCTTTCCCAGTGCATCATGTCGACCACCCTTGGAGGATGTCAAGGTGGTCGACCGGATACACTGTAGACACAGATTCTGAGCTTTTGAGGATTTGGTCTATTGTGGGGTCCATTGACCTTCCATGTGGACTTCTAGTGATGAGCCAATCATGAGTCGAGGGTTGGGCTTAACCTTGATCCATGAGGCCACCATAGTATGGTCTAGTGTATTAAATAGGTTTCGATTCAATCCTTAAACGTTGTTGAAGATGCCCGTAATTTCAGAGCACCAAATACACATCTCTTGGCATCTTAAACTTCATTTAGGAATTGAATTGACTGATATGGACCTGGAACTGATAGGGGGCCATGACCTTGTTAGATATCGCGATCACTGAGAGGGGGGGGGGGGGGGGGTGAATCAGTGATTCTTTGAAAACAGGTCCAATTTAACAACAAAAGCAAATCAAATCACACAAGGACACCAGATTTAACGTGGTTCACCGAAAGGCTACGTCCACGGTTCAAAGACTGTCCGAACACCAATCCGGGACAGATCTGAATCTATTTAGTCGCACCAACGACAAAGAGCACCAACCCTTAGTTTCAGATAGCACCAACTATCTAGGAAGCACCTACTCCCTTTAGTTTCAGATAGCACCAACTATCTAGGAAGCACCGACTCCCTTTACAATTTATCTGCACCAACAGATAGGATCACCAAACCCCAGACACCAAGCACCAACTTGATGTTCTACAGAATAAGAGTAGAAACCTTTTTCTATAGACCTTCCCCTCTACAATCTCTCTCTCTCAATCCCTTACAAATTGAAATTAAAGCATAAACAGAGAGACACTTATCTTATGGACGAAACACCATCTTCAAGAGCACATCCTCGTCCACACTTGCTGTAGAAACTTGTGACAATACTGCACACAGCAACAGCACTCTCTTCTCTCCAAAACTCTCTCTCTTTTCTCTTCTCTTCTTCTCTCTCTTGGTGTCTTGTTAAAAACGAACCAAACATGCCTTTATATAGGTTATGATAACCCTTAAGTGTGTTCAAAATAGGCTACAATTCGTTTAGAAAGAGTCCCAAACGAAATAGATAAGAATGCTGAATTTTCGTGCAAGACTTGCTCGGTCGACATCCTGCTGTCTTCGGTCGACATCATACACAGTCTGAAAACAGATAACTTTCGTGCTCGGTCGACATCCTGGGGTCCCGGTCGACCGACGACACACTGTGTCACGAAAATAACTGGGAGCTTCCTGAAACTTTTTCTGCAGGTTTCTCTTTGCTCGGTCGACCGCATGGGGTGCCCGGTCGACCGCACACTCTGCTTCAGGAATTCTGAATTCCTGAACTGTTTCAACTCTGATTATTCTTTTAAGCTCTATCAACACCAACCTATTAACATCATGCTTGTGACATTGTGTTGACAATAATTCCAACTCAAAAGAATGCTTGAGATACTAATTACTTCAATTCTTCATAGGACTTCTCAAGTCATCTCAAATTCCAACAATCTCCCCCTTTGGAATTGTTGGCAACACTTTTGGAACTTCAACACTTAGAAACTAGTTGATCTTCATGATGCTTCTTCAGAACCATAGTCTCCCCCTGTCTTAAAAAAATCAATATCTCTAACACTCTTGATACCAATCTCACCAAAGTTATCATAGCATAACTTCTTCTAAGCATAGCTTTCTCCTAGCATAACTTTCAATCTCCCCCAAGCTATCATAGTATCACTTCTTCTAGCATAACTTTCTCCTAGCATAACTTTCTCCCCCTTTGACAACAAGTCCAAAGGGACTAACGAAGGAGCGAATAGGATATTCAAGGAATACATTGCTCCCCCTTTTAAGCACAACTCCTAAGGATTAGGAGAGTGAGTAACTCCTAATTTTTTCCGGAGATACTCGAAGACTTCTTTTGGCAGAGGTTTTGTGAAGATATCAGCAACTTGCTCAGTAGTTGGGACATATTCCAACTTTACCTCACCATCTGCAACCTTTTCCTTGAGAAAGTGATAGCGAATTGCTACATGCTTCGTTCTAGAATGCTGAACAGGATTCTTGGAGATGTGAATTGCACTTGTGTTGTCACAGAGGATTGGCGTAGGATCCGTTGTCGGAACTCCTAGATCAGAGAGCATTTGCCGCATCCATAACACTTGCGTACAACAAGTTGCCGCTGCAATATATTCCGCTTCCGCTGTAGAAAGGGATACTGAATCTTGTTTCTTACTGTGCCATGCCACCAACCTGTCACCGAGATAGAATGCACCACCGCTTGTACTCTTGCGATCATCTATACATCCAGCCCAATCGGCGTCAGAGTATGCAACAAGAGTAAAGGATTTGCCTTTAGGATACCAAATGCCAAGCTCCATGGTACCTTTCAGATATCGAAATATCCTTTTTACTGCTGTGAGGTGCGTCTCAGTTGGTGATGCTTGAAATCGAGCCACCATACATACTGCTTGCAGAAGATCCGGTCTTGTAGCAGTCAAATAAAGCAAGCTTTCTATCATAGAACGATAAGTGGTGTGATCAACGGATGAACCCTTATCATCTTTGCTTAGCTTTGTGTTCGTTGTCATTGGTGTGCTCACTGGCTTGCTGTCTTCCAGGTTAAATCGCTTCAGCATTTCCTTGATGTATTTTATCTGTGATATGAAGATACCATGTTTCAGCTGCTGAACTTGTAAACCAAGGAAGAACTTTAGTTCTCCAAGCATTGACATCTCAAATTCTTTCTTCATCTCTTCAGCGAAATTCCTGCACATTTCTTCATCGTTGCCACCAAAGATTATGTCATCGACATAAACAATAACAACCAGCTGTTTGCTCAACGCTGTTTTGACATAAAGATTGCTATCAACCAGTCCTTTTCCAAAACCGATCTTGCGGAGATATAGGTCCAGCCTTGCATACCACGCCCTTGGCGCTTGTTTCAGCCCATAAAGAGCCTTTTTCAACTTGCACACTAGGTCTGAATTTTTGCTAATAGTAAAACCATCAGGTTGCTCAATGTAGACCTCTTCTTCAAGTAATCCATTCAAGAAGGCTGACTTTACATCCATCTGAAATACCTTGAAGGTTTTGTATGCAGCCAATGCAAGAAACATACGAATGGCTTCCAGACGAGCCACCGGTGCAAATGTCTCTTCAAAATCTATGCCTTCAACTTGAGCATAGCCTTTACAAACCAACCTTGCTTTGTTTCGAATGACCTGACCATCTTCATTCAGCTTATTCCGAAAGACCCATTTAGTATCAATAACATTCTTATCGGTAGGTCTAGAGACTAGTTCCCATGTGGAGTTCTTCTCAATTTGCTCCAACTCCTCATGCATAGCTTTTAACCAACTTTCATCGAGACTGGCTTCAGCCACAGTCTTGGGTTCAATGGTGGACACAAGTGAGTAATTGCTGTCGCGACCCCGGACCGAATGGGGAAAAGGATCCGAGTCCGGGAGGTCGGGACGGTGGGTTGATGCCGCGCCACGTGCATCTCTTTGGCTAAAACGCACACGGAATTAAAAGAATGTTTATCCGTGCACGTGATTTCCCACAGGGTTCCGCGGTGAGGATTATCTGTACACATCACCTCACATGTAACCATATCCAATATATTTTTAAGATTGCGGAAGCGTGTAGCAAATCATATGAACACTATTCAATTTCATAAACAAGACAAATCTATGGTTAAATGATAAGGTATCAGGATGAGCAATGATCATAAGCATTTTCCCCAAAGTAAATTCAAGTATGTTTACAAAGTATCGGTTAATTAAAACCCCAAAATATCGGTCAACAAAGACCGTACAACCCAAAGAAATCTAAAACAAAGATATCAAGTCCCAAAGTGTATCGTCCTCAAGGCAAAGCCAAATGTCTACATGACATCATCAGCTTGCCACTCAATCACACGCTGCGGTCCACCAACCGCCTCCTCTGGCTCCTCCTCAATGGCAAAGAGCTCGGGACCTGAGTACCAAAATAAATGGATCAGACACGACGGTCTGGCAGGTGGGTGAAAAGATATAACGATAATAAAACAATGATACTATGCAAGAGTTAAGAAAACTTATGGATAAACAATGAACTTTATAAAAGACAATGTATCATTTCAAAAGAAGTACAAATGCAATAAATCATGTAAGGTAACAAGGATTTGGAAACTGTCAAGATGGCAACCCCACAAGCTAGATCCTCCCTTCACCGAAGTGAAGAGAGCATATACCCTAACAGGATCATTGGCCTCAGTCACACAAGGTGAGGAGGAACAACGATAGATACTATACTATACATATATATATATATACTCTGTGGGACCACGGTAGCGAACCGGGTAAACTATGCATATTCCAGACTGCAGTTGGCTATCAGGAGGGGAAGGAACCCCAAGTCGGAGGATCAAACCGACGAGGTCGTCCAAGCTCAGTGGTGCCGACTCATAGGTCAAATACAATAAATCAAATCATATGCACAGTAAGAAACGGGGTGCCATAGGCACAAATACACATCCATCTCAAGTCGCCATATACAAGTTAGCAAAAGCTAAACACATCACTTTTAGTACTCTTGTAACAGTCTAGTCATATCAAGTTGGTTTGAAATCCCGAAATAAGAGTTTAGTTGAAAATTAAAAACAAATAGTTTTCCATACCTTTACAGGCTAACAATGGGGTTTCTAGAATTGAATCAGTGTGAATAGGGTCCCGTATGTCGGTTATGATGAAATTTTGGTACTCTTTAAGAGTTAGGGACATTCCGGGTCCTTATACACATTGGTCAATTTAGAAAATCTCATAGAATCTTCATGATAAGCTTTCCCTTTCCTCCGAACTTTACGCAATGCCTTACCAGTCCTTATATAACAATGGGGCTCCAAGCAATACCTCCCCAATACAACCCATCACAATTCTCCCCATTCATTCATGGGTTTAAATGCATCATTATAGATTCAACGCCTTCAAATAAGAAGATAAGGGATAGATCTGAATTGGACTTGAGTGTGGACTTGGGGTGAATCTGGAAAATAATCCCACAATTCTCCTATTTTATACTTCATCTCATCTCAGTCCGATCGATCGGACCTGAAGGGCGATCGATCGGTCCTGAAGACCCTCTCAGTTATTTACAGTCCGATCGATCGGACCTGACGGGCGATCGATCGGTCCTGCGAACCCTCTCAGTTATTTACAGTCCGATCGATCGGACCTGACGGGCGATCGATCGGTCCTGTAGCGAATTTCAACCCATTTGATTGAATCCTTCCCTTGTCCAACTCCAATCCATTTCCTTTCTTTCCCCTTCTTCCATACATATTTTCACAAACAATTGGGCTATTCCTTGACCTCATTATCACATCAATTCATCATTCAAAAATCAATAAGACTAAACCATCAAACATGATAAATCATTAAAACCATTAATGAAGACAATTCAAGATTTTTCATAAAACATGATAAAACACATGAGAATCATTTCATCCACTTGCCTTGGGTCCAATTGCAATTCAAATTGAGCTCTAATCACCTCTTAGATCCCCAATCAAACACCTATACACAAAACCCCCAAATCCAAACCCTAGATTATCAAAATCCAATTAAAACAAAACGGAATCTTCCAATAATTGAAATAGAGCTACCCTAGGGCTAAACAAACAAGATTATAAAACTTTTAGGAAAAACACTTACAAAGAAGTTCTTCAAAAAGCAAGGTGTTGTCCAAAGTAAATCTTGGAGTGGGCGGTTTTCTTCAAAAATGGTGTCAAGATGAAGGCCTTGAGATGAGGAAGAAGATCGCAGCAACTAATTTTCCATTAGCACTAGCTTAGTGGGTGATTGAAGATGAAGAGGCAAGAAAAGGTAAGGGAAAACCCTTAGGGCTGGGATTTCTCTCCTCCTCTAGGGTTTTTGCCAGAAATGGGAAAAAGAAGAAGAAGCTTTCTATATATAGTAAGTGAGGATGGGGCCCACAACTTAAAGAACTTCTCGGGCTCAAAACATGGTTCTCGGGGCTTCAAACGAATTCGGCGAAGAAGACAAAGTTGATCGGCAAAATTTCTAGTTTCCAAAAAGTATATATTTTGCACATTTTGGTGACATTGAAATCGGTGTCCAGATTTTGGGTAAAAAGACCATTTTGCCCTTAATTAGTGAAAAATCGGGTTTAAGGTCCTTGAATGAAAACGATGTCAACATGAAAATTGTAGGGATTAACAAGATAAGTCCAATGGGTTTAAAACACGATTCTTGGAAATCATCGGTAAACCCCCAATCTCACACAATTCGTAATAAGAACCCCCAAAGGGTCCCACACATCAAAAGGCTCTCCAAATTCCCCAAAGCTATTATAAAAGCTATTCTAATCCCCAACTAATCCAAAAACTACTAAACACACTTAAAACTAAACACAACTTAAACAACTCTAAACGAGGTCTCTCGGGTCGGGGTCTTACATCCTCCACCCCTTAGGACATTTGGTCCTCCAAATGGGAATTAAAACTCACCTCCGGTAGAAGATGTGGGTACTTCTTCTGAACCTGATCCCGTAATTCCCAAGTTGCTTCTTCCGGTCCGTGATTCTCCCAAAGTACCTTGACCCACTGAATAGTCCGAGTTCTCAATTCTTGTTCCTTGGTGTCAATGATCTGCTTAGGCTTCTCAACATAGGTCGCATCTTCTCGAATTTCTAACGGCTCATAACGGAGTATGTGTAGTCTGTCAGGGACGTATTTCTTTAACATAGACACGTGAAAAACATTGTGTACGCCGGAAAGTTCAGGTGGTAAGGCTAACCTGTAAGCCACATCACCAATCCTACTCACAATGTCATACGGTCCAATGTACCTCCTAGACAGTTTGCCCTTCTGTCCAAACCTCAAAGTCCCACGAGTAGGCGACACTTTCAAGAAAACCTTATCTCCTTCTTTGAACTGTAAATCCCTTCTGTGAGAGTCTGCATAACTCTTCTGTCTACTTTGAGCCACTTTCAGACGTTCCTGGATCAACTTGACCTTGTCGCTTGTCTCACTAACAATGGTCGGTCCATGGAAACTGCGAGTACCAACTTCTTCCCAACAAACAGGTGTTCTACACCTTCTGCCATACAAAGCCTCAAAAGGTGCCATACCGATACTCGAGTGGAAACTGTTGTTGTAAGCGAACTCACACAACGGTAAGGCTTCATCCCACTGAGTCTTGAAATCTAACACACAAGCTCGAAGCATATCTTCAAGTGTCTGAATTGTCCTCTCTGACTGACCATCGGTCTGTGGGTGATAGGCTGTGCTGAACTGCAACTTCGTACCCATAGACTCATGCAACGTCTTCCAAAATCTTGAGACAAATCTGCTGTCTCTATCGGATGTGATGGAAACTGGCTGTCCATGACGACTGACAATTTCTGTGACAAACAACTGTGCCAAAGGTAACATATGCATTTTCTTCCCAGTCTTCATCGGTAGGAAATGAGCTGACTTGGTGAGACGGTCCACTATGACCCAAATAGCATCATTGCCCTTACTAGTCTTCGGTAAACCCGATATGAAGTCCATGGTAATGTGCTCCCATTTCCATTCCGGAATCTCTAATGGTCGTAGTAACCCTGGAGGCTTCTGATGTTCTGCCTTAATCAACTGACATGTCATACAACGAGAGACGAAAGCTGCTATCTCTCTCTTCATGTTATTCCACCAAAATCTGCCCTTCAAATTCTGATACATCTTCGTACTGCCCGGGTGTATGGAATACTTGGTATCATGTGCCTCAGACATAATATCATTCCTCAAGTCCTCCAAGTTAGGCACACACAGACGGTCTCGGTAATACAAAACTCCCTCTACAACACGAAAATCTGGACGATCTGCTAGGTGCTCAGAAATCTTAGCCAATTCTGGGTCTTGTAACTGACTCTCTTTGATCTTCTGAATGAAAGAAGGCTCTGACACTGACATGTTTGCTAACATGACACCTTCTCTTAGTGGCTGAAAATCTACACCCAACTCTTCTAACTGCTGTACCACATAAGTCCCCCGAAGACTTGCCATGCTCACTGACTTTCTGCTCAAGGCATCTGCAACTACATTCGCTTTTCCCGGGTGATACTTGATTGGAAAATCATAGTCTTTAATATATTCCATCCATCTCCTTTGCCTCATGTTCAACTCCTTCTGAGAAAACAAGTACTGTAGACTACGGTGATCGGAGTGAACCTCGAACTTCTCTCCATAGAGGTAGTGTCTCCACATCTTCAAAGCTAAAACAACTGCGGCTAACTCGAGATCATGTGTTGCATAGTTCTTCTCATGATCTTTCAACTGCCGTGACCCATATGCAACTACCTTCCCATCTTGCATTAGCACGCATCCAAGTCCAACATTGGAAGCATCGGTAAAAATAGTAAAACCGCCGCTCCCAGATGGCAAAGTAAGGACTGGAGCTGTAGTCAATCTCTTCTTCAGCTCTTGGAAACTAGCTTCACACTTGTCTGTCCAAACATATGGTGCATTCTTCCTTGTCAACTTCGTCAAAGGTGACGCAATCGACGAAAATCCTTGCACAAACCTCCGATAATACCCTGCCAATCCAAGAAAACTCCTGATTTCTGATGCATTCTTCGGTCTATCCCAATTCATGACTGCCTCAATCTTGGACGGGTCCACTGATAATCCTTCCTTAGAAATGATATGGCCCAAAAATGTGACTTGGTCCAACCAAAATTCACACTTACTAAGTTTTGCAAACAACTGATTCTCCCTCAAAAGCTGGAGTGCTATCCTCAAATGTTCTTCGTGCTCTCCTTTGGTCTTGGAATATACTAAAATATCATCAATAAACACCACTGTAAACTGATCCAAGTACTCCGCAAATATTTTGTTCATCAATGCCATGAAAACTGCCGGTGCATTAGTCAAACCAAATGGCATCACTAGAAATTCATAGTGTCCATATCTTGTCCGAAAGGCTGTTTTTGGCACATCTGAATCTCTAACCCTCAACTGATGGTAGCCTGACCTCAAATCAATCTTCGAAAAGTAAGCAGCTCCTTGCAACTGATCAAACAATTCATCTATCCTTGGCAATGGATATTTGTTTTTGATGGTCACTTGGTTCAATCTTCTATAGTCAATACACATTCTCATAGAACCATCCTTCTTCTTCACAAACAGAACTGGTGCTCCCCACGGTGACACACTAGGTCTCACGAAACCTTTGTTCAAGAGTTCTTGCAATTGCATCTTCAACTCTCCCAATTCTGCCGGGGCCATTCTGTACGGTGCGATAGATATCGGAGCGGTCCCCGGTAACAACTCAATAGTGAAGTCTATCTCTCTAATGGGTGGCAATCCTGGTATCTCCTCCGGGAAAACATCCGGAAATTCACAAACAATTGGGATCTCCTCCACCCCTTGGGACCGTTTATCCTCCGTGATAAACGCCAAATAACCCTCACAACCACTTTTTAGAAGTCTATCAGCCTTCAATGCTGAAATAAATCCTGCACCAGAATTACTCCTCTCTCCCTGAAACAACACCCCTTCTTGGGTCTCCTCTAACTTAAAAGTTAGGGTCTTATGGAAACAATCCATAGTAGCATGGTATCCTGCTAACCAATCCATCCCTAGGATGACATCAAAATCCTGCATCTCCAATAAAATGAGATCTGCCGGTAATACTACTTCTCCTATCACGACTGGACAACTAGGGTAAAAAGTTCTACAAACAACTTCCTTACCTAAAGGGGTAGTCACAGTCAAAATGAAACTCAGCTCACTAGCATGCATATCAATCAACATAGCAAATTTTGGAGATAGGAATGAGTGAGTAGAGCCAGGGTCAAACAAAACCTTAGCATCAAAACCACAGACGAGAAGTGTACCTTCCACTACATTGCCTTCAGCCTCCACATCAGCTCTATTGACAGCATAGAGTTGTGCCCTTTGTGGTGGCCTGTTCTGCCCTTGCTGTTGCCTGCCTTGTGGTGCATTCCTGTTTTGGTTCTGAGGACGCTGATTTTGATTCTGATTCTGCACTTGCTGACGGGCCTGTTGTTGCTGTTGTTGCTGTGGTCTAAACTGTTGCTGAGGTGCCTGTTGTTGTAGTGGCCTTGCTTGATTCTGAACTACCAATGCATTCTGAGGTGGTGCCTGACGCTGTACCTCCTGTTGCTGTCTATTCTGCCTTGGGCATTCCCTCATCTGGTGGTCCATCGAACCACATCTAAAACATGCCCCCGTGATAGAACGACATTGGGCATTCCCATGATGTCTCCCACAATGAACACAGGCTCCTTGATTTTGCACATTTTGCTCTTGTCTTGGCCTCTTATTCTGATTGTTTCTTTGTTGATAGTTCTGCTGCTGGCCTTGACCCTTTCCTTGGTTCTTGACAATCTTGTTGTGAAAGTTCTCAAATTTGTAAGCTCTCTTGACAGCTTCTTCAAAGGTAACGGGTGGTACAACCCCGGTAGCATCTCTCTCAATAATCGGGTGAAGTCCCTCAAGGAACTTGGTTATCTTCTTCTCAACAGTGTCTATCAGCTCTGGAGCATACATTGACAATCTCTCGAATTTGGTAAGGTATTCGAGGACTGTCATGTTCCCTTGCACAAGTTGTTGAAATTCTGCTGCCTTTTGTCTCTTGACATGTGCAGGTACGTATTTCTCTCCAAACTGTCTCTTGAAGTTAACCCAAGCTTCTGCATCAGCCATTTCCCTATATTCTGCCCTGACGGTCTTCCACCAAATATCTGCTAAACCCACAAACATAGAGGCTGCAAGCTGTACACGTTCCACACCGGTACATATGAATATCTCGAATATGTTTTCGGTGTGCTCAAGCCAATCATCTGCTGCCATTGGGTCCTCAGTCCCCAAAAATTCTTTCGGTCCTCTCTTCCTAAACCGCTCATACAATACATTAGGATCATTTCCTCTAATGTTTACCGGACCAGGTGGTGCAACTGGGATTGGTTCCGGTCTCCTCTCTAATATCCCCAACAACTGTGCCTGCATTTGAGCTATCTCCCTAGCATGATCCTCATCTTTCTTAAGCATCTGTTCTTGCAATCTGGTCTGTGTCTCATGAGCTTGTGCTTGGAGTCTAGCCTGATTTTCATTCGCTTGTCGTTGTTGGTCTAGCATAGCTTGCATCATCTGCTGGAATTGATTCTGCATATTGTTGTCCTGAAGTTCCTCTGTACTAAGCCCTGCACTCTCACTGTTACTGGCAATGTGATTACTGTTTGCTGTTCTTTTGCGAGGTGGCATAACGCTGCAAAACAATTTGTTAGCACATATAAACCAAGTACAGGGTGGTCACACATTGCTCACACGATTCTATCTAACGGATCCTCGCCATGTACTTAAGGTTTCTAGTTTCTTTTAATTGCCTGAAACACGTCCCGCTCTGATACCAGTCCTGTCGCGACCCCGGACCGAATGGGGAAAAGGATCCGAGTCCGGGAGGTCGGGACGGTGGGTTGATGCCGCGCCACGTGCATCTCTTTGGCTAAAACGCACACGGAATTAAAAGAATGTTTATCCATGCACGTGATTTCCCACAGGGTTCCGCGGTGAGGATTATCTGTACACATCACCTCACATGTAACCATATCCAATATATTTTTAAGATTGCGGAAGCGTGTAGCAAATCATATGAACACTATTCAATTTCATAAACAAGACAAATCTATGGTTAAATGATAAGGTATCAGGATGAGCAATGATCATAAGCATTTTCCCCAAAGTAAATTCAAGTATGTTTACAAAGTATCGGTTAATTAAAACCCCAAAATATCGGTCAACAAAGACCGTACAACCCAAAGAAATCTAAAACAAAGATATCAAGTCCCAAAGTGTATCGTCCTCAAGGCAAAGCCAAATGTCTACATGACATCATCAGCTTGCCACTTAATCACACGCTGCGGTCCACCAACCGCCTCCTCTGGCTCCTCCTCAATGGCAAAGAGCTCGGGACCTGAGTACCAAAATAAATGGATCAGACACGACGGTCTGGCAGGTGGGTGAAAAGATATAACGATAATAAAACAATGATACTATGCAAGAGTTAAGAAAACTTATGGATAAACAATGAACTTTATAAAAGACAATGTATCATTTCAAAAGAAGTACAAATGCAATAAATCATGTAAGGTAACAAGGATTTGGAAACTGTCAAGATGGCAACCCCACAAGCTAGATCCTCCCTTCACCGAAGTGAAGAGAGCATATACCCTAACAGGATCATTGGCCTGAGTCACACAAGGTGAGGAGGAACAACGATAGATACTATACTATACATATATATATATACTCTGTGGGACCACGGTAGCGAACCGGGTAAACTATGCATATTCCAGACTGCAGTTGGCTATCAGGAGGGGAAGGAACCCCAAGTCGGAGGATCAAACCGACGAGGTCGTCCAAGCTCAGTGGTGCCGACTCATAGGTCAAATACAATAAATCAAATCATATGCACAGTAAGAAACGGGGTGCCATAGGCACAAATACACATCCATCTCAAGTCGCCATATACAAGTTAGCAAAAGCTAAACACATCACTTTTAGTACTCTTGTAACAGTCTAGTCATATCAAGTTGGTTTGAAATCCCGAAATAAGAGTTTAGTTGAAAATTAAAAACAAATAGTTTTCCATACCTTTACAGGCTAACAATGGGGTTTCTAGAATTGAATCAGTGTGAATAGGGTCCCGTATGTCGGTTATGATGAAATTTTGGTACTCTTTAAGAGTTAGGGACATTCCGGGTCCTTATACACATTGGTCAATTTAGAAAATCTCATAGAATCTTCATGATAAGCTTTCCCTTTCCTCCGAACTTTACGCAATGCCTTACCAGTCCTTATATAACAATGGGGCTCCAAGCAATACCTCCCCAATACAACCCATCACAATTCTCCCCATTCATTCATGGGTTTAAATGCATCATTATAGATTCAACGCCTTCAAATAAGAAGATAAGGGATAGATCTGAATTGGACTTGAGTGTGGACTTGGGGTGAATCTGGAAAATAATCCCACAATTCTCCTATTTTATACTTCATCTCATCTCAGTCCGATCGATCGGACCTGAAGGGCGATCGATCGGTCCTGAAGACCCTCTCAGTTATTTACAGTCCGATCGATCGGACCTGACGGGCGATCGATCGGTCCTGCGAACCCTCTCAGTTATTTACAGTCCGATCGATCGGACCTGACGGGCGATCGATCGGTCCTGTAGCGAATTTCAACCCATTTGATTGAATCCTTCCCTTGTCCAACTCCAATCCATTTCCTTTCTTTCCCCTTCTTCCATACATATTTTCACAAACAATTGGGCTATTCCTTGACCTCATTATCACATCAATTCATCATTCAAAAATCAATAAGACTAAACCATCAAACATGATAAATCATTAAAACCATTAATGAAGACAATTCAAGATTTTTCATAAAACATGATAAAACACATGAGAATCATTTCATCCACTTGCCTTGGGTCCAATTGCAATTCCAATTGAGCTCTAATCACCTCTTAGATCCCCAATCAAACACCTATACACAAAACCCCCAAATCCAAACCCTAGATTATCAAAATCCAATTAAAACAAAACGGAATCTTCCAATAATTGAAATAGAGCTACCCTAGGGCTAAACAAACAAGATTATAAAACTTTTAGGAAAAACACTTACAAAGAAGTTCTTCAAAAAGCAAGGTGTTGTCCAAAGTAAATCTTGGAGTGGGCGGTTTTCTTTAAAAATGGTGTCAAGATGAAGGCCTTGAGATGAGGAAGAAGATCGCAGCAACTAATTTTCCATTAGCACTAGCTTAGTGGGTGATTGAAGATGAAGAGGCAAGAAAAGGTAAGGGAAAACCCTTAGGGCTGGGATTTCTCTCCTCCTCTAGGGTTTTTGCCAGAAATGGGAAAAAGAAGAAGAAGCTTTCTATATATAGTAAGTGAGGATGGGGCCCACAACTTAAAGAACTTCTCGGGCTCAAAACATGGTTCTCGGGGCTTCAAACGAATTCGGCGAAGAAGACAAAGTTGATCGGCAAAATTTCTAGTTTCCAAAAAGTATATATTTTGCACATTTTGGTGACATTGAAATCGGTGTCCAGATTTTGGGTAAAAAGACCATTTTGCCCTTAATTAGTGAAAAATCGGGTTTAAGGTCCTTGAATGAAAACGATGTCAACATGAAAATTGTAGGGATTAACAAGATAAGTCCAATGGGTTTAAAACACGATTCTTGGAAATCATCGGTAAACCCTCAATCTCACACAATTCGTAATAAGAACCCCCAAAGGGTCCCACACATCAAAAGGCTCTCCAAATTCCCCAAAGCTATTATAAAAGCTATTCTAATCCCCAACTAATCCAAAAACTACTAAACACACTTAAAACTAAACACAACTTAAACAACTCTAAACGAGGTCTCTCGGGTCGGGGTCTTACAATTGCTAACTACACTTTGTCTTGTTTTAACACCGGCCTCAGGATCTCCAATGATTTGATCCTTAGGGTGTTGCTCTACCCAAGTGCTTTTCTTTCTAGATGTAGCATCCTCTGAGTCATCCTTTGATTTCTCAGAATCATTAGGTTTAGCTATTTCATCATCAATCTCACTCGAGTCCTCATAAACTGGACTGTCATAATGAGTTCCATTCTTTGATTCATAGTTTTCATCAATTCTAACATCAGCACTTACTATGATTTTTCTGGTCCTTTTGTTAAGACATCTGTAAGCCTTACTAGATGAGGAATAACCCAGAAATATACCTTCATCAGCTCTTTCATCAAATTTGCCCGGATTTTGTTCAAGACGCTTGATGTAACACTTGCTACCGAAGACTCTGAAGTGCTTGACTGTTGCTTTTCGCCCAAACCATAGCTCATAAGGAGTTTTGTCTTCATGTGGCCTGATCAAGCATCGATTCTGAATGTATACAGCCGTATGGATTGCCTCCTTCCAGTATTTGTCAGCTAGCTTGCTCTCAGTTAGCATTGTACGAGCCATCTCTTGAACGGTGCGATTTTTCCGTTCCACAACTCCATTTTGCTGTGGAGTTCTAGGGGCTGAATACTGTCTTTGAATGCCATGGTGCTCACAATAGTTAGTGAACTCTTCAGTTGTGAATTCACCGCCTCGATCAGACCTTAAAATCTTGATACGTTTTCCAAGCATATTTTCAACCTGTGCTTTAAACACTTTAAAACGATCAAGTGCTTGATGTTTATGCTTAAGAAACAATACCCATGTCATACGAGTATAATCATCAATGCATAACATAAAATACTTATCTCCATTGGTGCTTTGAGTTCGCATCGGTCCGCAGAGATCAGTGTGCACTAGCTCAAGAGGTTTCTTTGAATGATGCTCCTTTGACTTGAACATTACCCTCGTTTGCTTTCCCTTTTGACACGAATCGCAAATGGGGTTGGAAGGCTTTTCAACTGTAGACATACCTCTGACAGCCTTTGATTTGCAAATCTTTGACATGTTATCAAAGTTTAGATGCCCAAGGCGTTTGTGCCACAACCAACTTTCTTCTGTCCAACTCATCAAGCAAGTCTTTTCAGCTCCATCTGACAATGTATAGAGATTTCCAGCAGTCCTAGATCCAATAGCCACTGTTTTGCCGTTGCTACTCTTCTTGATAGCAAAACCATTCTTAGTGAAGACAACTTCGTGGCCTTTGTCACAGATCTGGCTCACACTAAGCAAGTTGTGTCTTAGTCCAGACACATATAAAACCTCGTCTGATCTGATCTTGTTTGCCTTTAGCTGAACAACACCTTTTCCGCAGATTTTGGCACCATCATTGTTACCAAACTTCACTGATCCGCCTTCATAGTGCTGTAATTTGACGAATTTTTCCTTATCACCTGTCATATGGCTTGAACAACCACTATCAAGGACCCATGGTGCTGTCTTCTTTTGTGCATTGAATGCCGTTTGCACAATGAGAGATTCTTTGGAATTTCCTTCCCTTTTCTTTGCCCTCCATGCCTTAACTAACTTGGGTTTCTTTTCATCCTGAAATTGGTTAGCTGTAGGCAACCTACAATCCCTAGCCAAGTGTCCATAATTATGACATATATAGCACTCAATTTTGTGGCTGTTTAGGATTGAAAAAGGGTTCCTAGTCACAAGTGGGCTGTTTCTAACATAGAATTTGCAATCAGCTCTTTTATGTCCATATCTATTACAATGATGGCAATAACCATAGAATCTGAACATTCTTCCTTTCTTAGGTGGCTGGTTAAACTCCACAAACATTTTCTTATTGACCGTCTCAATACTAGGCTGAATTTGAAGCTTTGTAGCCTTGAGAGGTATGGCACTTTGTCTCATAAACAAAGAAGGTGCAGCTTTAGAGGACTCTCCGGTTTCAAATCCAATACCAAATTTATTGTGGAAGGGCTTTTGAACTTTCAGAATTTCATTGAGTTTCATTGTCCCTTCAATCGCTTGGAGTGCTTTGAGTTTTCGGTTACTTTCCAAGTTTTCAGCCTTTGCTCTAGCGATTTCAGTTTCAAGTTTCATAGCCTCTTCCCTTTTGATACTTATTTGATTTTGAAGGACTTCCACCATTCTTTTATATTCTTCAACTTGAGTTTTCAAAGCAATAATTGAACTTTCAGATTCATGAAGAAGTTTCAGATTTTTCTTACTTGTTTTTCGTTCCATGCTAAGCTCCTCAAGTGCGGCAATGAGTTCTTCTTCGAGATTGACCTCAGCCTCCTCTTCTTCTTCCGGCTCTTGCTCCTCTTCTTCTTCAACGGTAACCATGAAGAGAGCTTCAGTTGCCTCGGCTGATTCATCATCGTCTGAAGTTTCAGACGTGCTGTCATTATATTGACTGATGAAGCTTTTTTGCTTTGCCCTTCTTTCTGAAATTTTTCTTCCACTTACTCTTATCGACATAAGAGTCATCATCATTATTTTCTTTCAGCGGACACTTCGCAGCAAAGTGACCAACACCGCCACAATTGAAGCATTTAAAGGGTAGCTTCCCTTTGTACTTTCCATTGCTTCCTTTCTTCAGCTTTCTAACAAATTGAGCCTCAAGCTCATCATCATCAGTATCAGAATCATGACCAGCAGTCTCTTTTCCCTTTTTCTGAACTTTGAAGGCCGCTTCTCTATCAGATGAAGACGTCTTACCTATGCGCATCTCATAGGCAGTGAGTGAACCATGCAACTCATCCATGGAAAATTCATTCAGATCCTTGGCTTCTTCTATGGCTGAGACTTTTGAATCAAACCGGGGAAGAAGAGATCTTAGAACCTTTTTGACGATGACTGGTTCTTTAATCTCCTCCCCTAGTCCACGAATGTCATTCGTGACTTCATTCACTCGTTGCAAATATGAGTCAACATTCTCGCTTTCCTCCATGCGAAGAGATTCAAATTGAGAGCGATGGGTTTGCAATTTTGCTTCTTTGATCTTCTCATCTCCTTCATGAATGCTTTTCAACTTGTCCCATATTTCCTTGGCTGCTTTGCATGCAATTACTTTGACCAGCTCGCTGTCCACAAGGCCACTAAAGAGTGCATTCTGCGCCTTAGAGTCGTTGTCTGCTAACTTCTTCGTTGCAGCATCATTGGGTACAATGGCAATATTGTAACCGACTCTGACAGTCTCCCAGACATCATAGCCAAGTGACTTAATGAAAGCCTGCATTCTGATCTTCCAGAAGGAGTAACTAGAACCATCAAACAAAGGTGCTTTCTTATTCCCTGTGTTGGTTGCCATGTGATTTGACAAGAGATCACCCTTAGCGTGTTAAGCTTTTCAAGGGAACCTTACGCTCTGATACCAATTGTTAGATATCGCGATCACTGAGAGGGGGGGGGGTGAATCAGTGATTCTTTGAAAACAGGTCCAATTTAACAACAAAAGCAAATCAAATCACACAAGGACACCAGATTTAACGTGGTTCACCGAAAGGCTACGTCCACGGTTCAAAGACTGTCCGAACACCAATCCGGGACAGATCTGAATCTATTTAGTCGCACCAACGACAAAGAGCACCAACCCTTAGTTTCAGATAGCACCAACTATCTAGGAAGCACCTACTCCCTTTAGTTTCAGATAGCACCAACTATCTAGGAAGCACCGACTCCCTTTACAATTTATCTGCACCAACAGATAGGATCACCAAACCCCAGACACCAAGCACCAACTTGATGTTCTACAGAATAAGAGTAGAAACCTTTTTCTATAGACCTTCCCCTCTACAATCTCTCTCTCTCAATCCCTTACAAATTGAAATTAAAGCATAAATAGAGAGACACTTATCTTATGGACGAAACACCATCTTCAAGAGCACATCCTCGTCCACACTTGCTGTAGAAACTTGTGACAATACTGCACACAGCAACAGCACTCTATTCTCTCCAAAACTCTCTCTCTTTTCTCTTCTCTTCTTCTCTCTCTGGTGTCTTCTTAAAAACGAACCAAACATGCCTTTATATAGGTTATGATAACCCTTAAGTGTGTTCAAAATAGGCTACAATTCGTTTAGAAAGAGTCCCAAACGAAATAGATAAGAATGCTGAATTTTCGTGCAAGACTTCTAATTCTGCGCAACTCTGGTTCCCGTGCTCGGTCGACATCCTGCTGTCTTCGGTCGACATCATACACAGTCTGGAATCAGATAACTTTCGTGCTCGGTCGACATCCTGGGGTCCCGGTCGACCGACGACACACTGTGTCACGAAAATAACTGGGAGCTTCCTGAAACTTTTTCTGCAGGTTTCTCTTTTCTCGGTCGACCGCATGGGGTGCCCGGTCGACCGCACACTCTGCTTCAGGAATTCTGAATTCCTGAACTGTTTCAACTATGATTTCTCTTTTAAGCTCTATCAACACCAACCTATTAACATCATGCTTGTGACAATGTGTTGACAATAATTCCAACTCAAAAGAATGCTTGAGATAATAATTACTTCAATTCTTCATAGGACTTCTCAAGTCATCTCAAATTCCAACTGACCTAGGTTGGACCTTTGCTATTTCCTTCCTTTGATTGGCATGCTTATGCGGATATGTGAGATGTTGTCATTGTTGTTCACTCTTGTATCTATCTATTGCTTTGACCTGTTAATTAAATGGAAATTGGAGGACCTGAACCTAGGATTTTCCAATGGTGACCCGGATTGTGAATGAAGATCCCTTGACCCGTATCTGTGGCTAGGCGGGCCATCCTATGGCATAAGGAATGGATGGATGTGATTATCTTAGAGAAGAGAATTGTGATGATGATTTAGAAACCCATTTACGAATGGGCAATGGAATGAACAATGCTGGATTTGGATTGTGATGGAAATGGACTAAGACCATCACATGGTGGATCATGGTCGTGGGTTAGATTATGGATATAGACTGCAAATTGGGTTTATGGATTCGACATAGATACTGGACCTTGTATGGATATGAGATGACCTTGTTTGCGCAAGGATAGCCTAGCCAGACAAAGACCTTTACTTGGTTCCTTGAGTCGGCGCAGGACATTCACTTGGTTGTTATAAGCTTAACCTTGGACTGATCATCCTCAATGGGAGCTATTTATTGTTGGGCCATCATGATGAGCTATGTTTAAATGGCCGGCAGACTCCGACAGTATATGTTTCATTTGCGATCGGCAGACTCTGGTAATGGCATATACGGGTATATATGCATTCGCGGTCGGCAGACTCCGGTAATGCATATATATTTCTTAATGATTTTTTCTTATTTCGGCGGGGCTTATTATCCCTTGCATTGCACTATATTTTCCTATCGCAGCTGGTTATCAGTATGGGAGAGCCGCGGCATAATATCCCGCGGTGGCTAGCTCGTGTGAATGTGCCATATTGATAGATAATGAGTTAGATTGCTTTACTTTTATGTTGATCTTCATTGTTATACTTTGCACGATTGCCTAGAATTGTACCTTATTACTATTATGATCTTATTATCAGCTCTATTATCTTGATGTATGCATCTTATGTTACTTGTATACTGTGTCTTGCCAGATTTTTTAATCCGACCCATCATTTGGTGCTTACGTATTGTTACTGACCCAACCCCGATGTTGATGCGCTCCTCGAGGCATCAATAGCTGACGAATACGGATGGGGACCGACAAATCTGGAGGTCGAGCTGGAGATTTGAGTGCCTTTACCTAGGGCTTGAGTGACATCTTATTTTCCTGTTTTGAGTGTCATTTGTGTGAGCAAGGGGGGATTGATATTCAGTTTTGTACACACTATTATATTTCACTTTGAGATAGCTTAGACTTATGCCCGACTACACTTGCTTTATGAGACTGGTACTTTATTCGCTTCTGCATTTATCAGTTATTGCTTCCGCTATTCCCTAATGCTTCCGTAATTAACTATTGATTCCAGATGTTGCTAATTTTTTTTAATTTGGACCTCACTGCGGACCTACAATCTTGGAACTTCCCAGGTTATTCGGAAAGTAGCGCGCCAACTTCAGGTACTTTGGCTGTAAACTCGGTATTTGAGATTGGGGAGTTACAAGAATTGAATGGATATACCTCATCGTAAATACATTTGTTCTCATATTGGTTTAAACTTCAGCCCAGGCTTAATGTGTGTGTGTGTTATTATTATTATTATTATGTTTGTAACAATATGTTAGACAGATGGAAGAATGCCTCATATTCACTATCATTTGGTTAAAGAGGATTTTTTTTTTCATTTCATTTAAGGGAACAAAAATCTTAGAAAACATTTAATACGCATGTAATAAGAAATCATATCAGTGCCCATCCGATGACTTGTAGACAGGGGCGAACTTACATACTGGGGTCTGGGGGCTGAAGTCCCCACCCAATTAGAAAAATGACCATGAGGTCTCTAAAGCCCAACCAGCCTAGCCTCCACTTAAAAAATTGTCCAGCCCTCATCTTTTTTCTCCAAACTCTCTATCCCTTTAAAAAATATCCAAATTAGAAGAGACGTTCAAATCACACTTCGTATCTGACATTAGCGCACCGCCATCGTCCATCTCTAGGTACGTATTCCTCATGGTGCTGTGCCGCCACCACTTCCCCTTTTTTATTTTCGAAAACACCCCTTTCTAGGTAGGTACTCTTTTTATGTTTAGTTTGTTTGCCTTTATGTACTGTTTGCCAATTTGCTTATCTTTTACTAGATTATTTTTATCTTCTCAACATCAAGATATTTCTTAATGTCTAACATTTTCGTACTTGCATTTTCATATTTTGCCTAACACATCTCTAGGGATGTTTTTGCCTAACATTAGAAAAATCACTCGGATTTTCTTCACCGCTCAATTTCGACCGATTGGTTCAATGATTTTCTAGACAAAAAAAAATCTAAATGATTTTCTATAGTAGAAAGCAACCAATTGCAGATGAACGCAAACCGGGTGGCTCACTTCGAGATCTACAAAAGATATCTCTCGACTTCTCTTGATTCACTAAAAGACCTAACCAAAGCATTATGTTTTTCCCTTTTCTTGTTTTAGTTCAAAATAGTAATTCGAAATTTGGGATCGTTCAACACTTTATCATCTTTCTCAAAATTGTCATTTTCGCTTTTCAAATGATTAAAGTACATTAAGCGGTTTAAATGTATTTGGGTTATTTGGATGTATTGCACAAAACTCTCAAAATCTATTAAAATGTAAAAGATATGCAATTGAGCGTATTGATGATTATCATGATTCTAAGAATGTTAATGGTTTGGATCATAAAATGGTTACCAATCGATTTATTGATTGGGTCTTTTTTATTTATATTTTCCACAAATTACTCAAAACTCACAATCTGTGATAATCATATTCAACTAATCAAAATAGTGCAAAAAGATCCATTAGGCGGGATTTGGTTACCATACCATGCTCATTTGGATTAAATTAACTTTTGACACATTTGAAAATATGGCTCCCACTAATCACACCTAAATCTTGATGAGCGATGAGTGAGAGTTTTAATTCCAACACGACTTTGCTTCTCAATTTCTAGGCTTACAATGGAATGTGATTCAGCTTATAGGGTCAACCTCGCATCATTTTCAAGCCTGATTTTTAACTCAAATCGAAGCCTATTTAGATTCAAACACAAACTTTATTTTTATTAATATAATGCAACTTAAGTTAAAATGGGTTTGAATATTGGACACAAATCTAATTTTATTTATTTAAGTACTTTAGTACTTGGGACTATAGTTCAACCATATTGATTAACACATTTCTTTTAGCCATTTTCTTTATTTTTATTTAGTTATATATAATGGCTAAGAAGAGCAGGGCAATGGTTGTCTTGGATTCATTCATCTCAAAAGGAGAGCTTCATTTTTGAAGGATAGAAGAACGATAATAGAGAATTTGATATAGTATTGGCTCTTTATCTCATAAAGTGTTATAAAAAATTACTTATCTCTTTTTTAATAGCACTTAAAATTAAGGTAATACGCAGCAATTTGGCCGTCACTAAAATTCATCTTTCAGGATATCGTTTTGAATAAAAAATATTATTTTTTAAGTCACCCTCAAACAAAAATCCTGGGTCTTTCGCTGACTGGGCCCACTACTCATTGATGATTAGAGTTGGGCAGAGCGAAGCAAAAACAACCATTTAAAAAAAAAGAGAGACAACATATTTCAATCTAACCATTGGAGCTGATTTTAATTTTTCTTTGTGGTTGATGCTCATATTTCTAGTTGCATGAATCCAGGATATTACACTTATTTATTCCCTTAAACAACACCCATTTCAAGAAAAAAGAGAACACTCTAAATCAAGGACTACTTAAAATGACATCATTGATTTTGACTCTTATTAGCATCTTTAATTTGCTCTTACATTTTTACTGAGAAGAGGGTATAGAAAACTCTAGTCCAAAAGTCAAAGTGGACGGCTCAAATCAAGTGTCACATGATCAACGTGTAACACACAGTTAACCAAATTCTACAGAATCATACAGGTAATTTAAACGCTTTGATGATGATGCGTTATCTCACAAAGATTCCCGTGTGTTGCACTTGATATGAGCCGTCCACTTTGACACTTAGACTAGAGTCTTCTATAGAGGACTAGATTCTAATTCTCTACCTTTACCTAAGTCCATGAAAATCTCCTTACAATCCATTGGTTTTCAAAGGAAAAGTAATTCATAGCATATCCACAACTGCCATTCCTATCCATTAAAAGTCAAAGAATCAAACTTGGTTAGATGGTCCTAAAAAAACTTTCATCTTTTGCATTTTTTAGAGAGATTTCATAGGGATTAAGTTTTGATTACGTGAAGAATTAATGGTTAAGAGTCCAAATTTTCTTTATCAAAAGAAAGAGTCTGGATTTGTGTAATCTTTATCCAGAATTCCTAAAATCTTGCTCAAGTCAAAATTAAAACAAAAATCGCCCATGTTGAGCAAGATCATTTTTCTGCATTAAATAAAGATTATGAGTAATACTGTTGATAAGTGTTAAAGTTTTAGAAAAGGAAAAAAGACTTTAAAACTCTAGGCAGGAAAACTTTTCTCCTATACACCTCCTACAAGAGCATGCATCAAGTCCAAGATTGCTAAAAAAGATGGGAACCCCTTATGTCTCCATAACTTTGAATTTGATTATGATGCTTGAAACACGAGTACAATAATTTTGGATTGACTCACTTTCCTTCATCAATAAAGTTTCAAATTCTCTCCAAAGAGATTGAAGTTTGATTGTGATTACCTTTTCCGATCCTTGAAATTCTTTTTTCCAAGATGTCGCATGCCTCCTTTCAGCTTTTAGCTGCTGATATTCCTCAAAAGATGGTTTTGGCATCGACCCCTTGCTGGATATAGAGCAGGGCCTTTGCATCTTTCTTCTTGTTTTCCATGTATGCTTGTTGTCATGTCTCTAGCCATGTTCCTAATGCAGCTGCATCCTCCCGCGATTCAAAGTGGTCTCCAACCAACTCCCACAGGTCTTGTGAGATGAACAGAGTCTTCATTTGGAGACTCCAATATATTAGGCAACCTGACTAACATATGATTTCCTGAGATTGTGAATCTCAAACTGATTCTCTGTAATCTTATATAATTGTAAAATATCCTTATGATCCCTATGATTGTGAATCTCAAGATCCCTATGATTGTGGATCTCATCTATTTAAATGCTTTACCATGTATATCCTGTAATATTATATATACTGAATAACATAAGTCGATCCTCTGTACAAGAGTTGACAGAGATCATTTTTCATCAATTATTTCTTGGTATCAGAGCCAGTGGATTCACATCCAAACTCATGAAAACACCGTCTTCTTCTTCAATCACTATGCCATCTTCTCAAAATAATTCCACCTTTGTGATCTCCAATATCACAAATTTAGTTTCTGTGAAACTTGATCGTGAAAATTACCTGCTGTGGCGTCATCAATTTTCAGCACTGCTACGTGGTCACGATCTCTATGGCACTACACCAAAATAGGATATTAGTAATGCTCAAGGTTTTTGGTAAGTTACAGTTTTTAAGTGTAACTAGTTTCCTAAGGTTTTATGGGCGTTAACATTGATTTTAAAATGTTACATTAATTTTACTTGATTTAATAATTATTTTATTACGGTATCGTCATTTTTTGCTCCACCAGTAATCGTCAGTAAACTGTTACACTCTTGAAATATAAGCTATTGGCGCAGGAAAAAGAGCGGCTGACCCAAAACCCATTTTTTATTCGTTTTTCTTTCCCACTTTTTTTCTCCCCTCCCATGCTCGTCGTTTTCCCTCTTATCCCTCACTCATTTCTTTCTTTCCCTCCGAATGAATCTCATCAGTCATCTCCTCTCATCCATCATCTCTTAATCTCTCCGGGCGATCCGACCTCTCTCCTATCGGATTCACTCCTCCTCCGCTTCTTCTCCCTCCTCCCCTCCTCCCAGCACCTCCTTAACTCCCTCGTTTGCAAGCGCTGGCTCGCCCTCCACGGTCGCCTCCGCCGCTCCCTCAAGCTCCTCTACTGGCACTTCTTCGACTCCGGTAGCCTCACCTCCCGCTTCCCCGACCTCACCGAGATCGAACTTTGCCCTCAATCTACACAAAATTGATGCCTCCCTGCTCAGCTTCTCCCCTTTGGTCTCTCCTTCACTGCTCTGGTAACTTTCTCCTCTTTTTGTCTCCCTCTCTTTATCTCTCACCCTCTCTCCATCTCTCTCTCTCTCTACCACAACACATGTAACTTTCTCCTTTCTTTCTTTCCCTTTTGCTCTCCGTCTCTCTGTTCCTCTCTCCATCTCTCTCTAATTCAACACAGTGAAAACATGCAGGTGGGTCAATTCCGTGTCGTCTTCTGGAATGCATGATGTTTGTTTGTTTAATTGATTGATTGAATCTTTTGAAGCAGCCATGGAGATCTCAGCGCCAGCAAACAACCCTCTTTCTTACAGAAGAGCCCTGTTCATGTCTTATGGAAACCACTTGAAGATCAAACCCCCGTTTCGCCACAACACTCTTTGTATCAGCACATGTATTATTCTTTTCCATCTCAACTCTTTTTTTTTCTCATTTGGGTTTTGTTTGTTATTGGCTGGTTTGTGTTTTGTTTTAGTGTGGATGATTTAAATTGATGGTTTGAGGTTTTGTTGGATGGTTATGACTAGTGAATGATTGGGATTTCTGAGCAATGGATTTTAGGGCCGTCAAAATCTTGGAATGCCTGATTTACATGTAGTTATCTAGAGGGATTCTGATTTAAGATCACGTTCCTTAGGTGGACTAAATTGGTTCCCTCTTCACGCTTGTATGTTATAGAAGGAATCCAATCTTGGTCGTTTTTGTTTTGTTTTAGTTTTGCATGACTTGACGCAACTTTGGTGGAGCTGCTCGCTGTGTGTTCTCTTATTGTGGGATGCATCTTGCATTTGATGAGACTCAGTTCTGGTGGTGATTGAATTGGACACCATAACTGGGATTTTGATATGTCTTGTATTTTTGTATTTTTTTATCCCCTTTTCTAGTTGGTAATTAATGATGTCAATTGCTGTTTCTGATTTGGTTAAGCCATGAATTGGGTCCCATGTCCCATCTACCACAGCCATGTGCTCACAATGTTTTAAGATTCTCTGCAGATTTACAAAGCTCAAAAGAATGTAATTCTCCGCATTGCTGCCTGTCTTCTCTATTGGTGAGTACTTGGCATCTTTAATTGGCAGGAATACCAGGTGTGGTAGAAGTAGAACTCTCCAACTTACATGCTTAGAATACCCTGTTACCTGTTCATGCAGGTTTGCCTATCGCATTTGCAAGTATTACAAGGATATTCAGGATTTGGAAGAAACTGAGGAGGAGCAAGAGCATGTAGTTATTTGGCCCAAGGATGTTTTTCTCTAATTGTTGTAGAGGTAACTGATTCCAGTTGAGCTATTTTGTAAGAAAAATCTGACAACATAATAGGCATGTTTTGGTTCTCTTTGAACTCCATGTGCCCTTGTATTTGCAATCATAGAGTTTATAAGCTTTGTTTCTTTCTCCAATGTGTTGAAAACTTCCTTAAGGTGATTGAACCATCATGATAAGCTTTAGTTTTCTTTTGATGCTTTCAACATCAATACAAAGTATGGAGGGACATGGATGAGTAGGGCTGTCAATGAGCTGAGCTTCCCTCTCCTCTAGCTTAGCTCATACACAAAGTACTACAGCTTAAGCTTGGCTTACTTCAAGTTTTAGCTCATTTCTATAAGTTAATTATCTTATTTAGAGTATGTCTCCTGCTCGACTTAGTTTTGATGTAATTTAAAGTCCACCATATTGGAATACAGAGGAACAAAGCACTCAAATTATCATCACAGTGTAATGTAAACTTAATATATTGTTGCATCTTGTAATACCAGCGGTAATGGTTTGCAAGTGTATCGATCCTAAATATGCTGCGTCTATAATACTGTCATTTTCTTAGTTAATTGTGATTATGGGTTGAATCAATGGACTCCAGAAGGAATGGATCATGTCCCGAAAGTTTCCTGGGTCAGAAGTTCACAGGGGTGTGTGGGGCTCACCTGTTTTACAATTTTGTTAAAGGCATCATTTTAGAGTGATTCAGTCCATCAATGGGTATTGATTGGCCAAACGGAGTTAGCTGAGGAAGGATGATAGAACAGGTGATAATTGGGTGGGCCTGACCAAATGGAAAAATATAAAGTAAACCCATGTCCCCCTTTTTTTTTCCAAGTTTTGTTGGAACATCTAATTCCTTTTTTCCTTTGGGGTTGTTTGTTTGCAAGAGGGATAGAGCGAAAGACTAGAGTAAGTGTCACATTATGCATAAAGTCAAGGAGGAGTGGGTGGAAATAAAATGAGTAGTAGGTTACTTTGCATATATTTTGATGTTTGGTGTAAAGTAAGATAATAAAATATTTTACAAGAAGATGATGGAGTAAAAGACACTTTATTATATATATTTATTATATATTGTGGGAGTAACTCTCATTACAGTGAAGTGGAATATAAGAGGTTCCACATCAGTAGACATCTTTATTCTAATTGAGTACTTCATGTGGAATCCATTATGTACTTTGGGTGCTTTTGTGTGATGTGATGAGGGGATTCCATGATAGAGGAAACTTGTTCTGATTTTTTTGTGCTGCTTACTGTTCCATTTCTTGAAGCTGCACACATTTTCTATGTGGGAAAGGGAGAGAAGTGAACCGATTTTTCGTAAATCCTAATTATCAAAAGGTGTATGGAAGGGAGTAGAAAAGAAAGATGTTGCACATTTTTATTTGCTTTTGTAATTTTGTAGCAGTTGAGGATTCCTCTTTTAAGTTCTTCTTGATTTTCAGGTGGGTGTTTTGGTATTTATTGGTTTATTACCTTGAATGGGTTATCAGGGATGTTTTCCTTTTATGTGGTCATTGAAAGTTGTTATGGTTTGATGTTGCAGCCTACTGTGTAGTTGCAGTTGAGTCACTGCCAAGGGATAGGAGTCATTCCAGGTAGATGAGTACCGGGCTGAGATGTGCAATGCCATGTCGATTAATGATGAATCCAAGAACATAGTAACCAAACGAATCTACAAGAAATATAGGTGGAAATATTTGGAGAAGAATGAGAGGACCAGCACTATAGAGCTTGTTGTGGACATCTTATGTAACGCCCCACCCCTTTCCCATGCATGATATTGTCCGCTTTGGCCCACTGGCCTCACGGTTTTGTCTATGATCCTGTGCAGTAGCCTGCCAGCCCTCTTGGCCCGCCCACATGGAAGCCCGCCCACTTGCACCAGACCACGGCAGGGGACCCACACTCGAACTAGTCGAGAGTCGGCTCTGATACCATTTGTAACGCCCCACCCCTTACCCATGCATGATATTGTCCGCTTTGGCCCACTGGCCTCACGGTTTTATTTCTGATGGGCCTCAACCCATCAAAATGCCTCATGATAAGTAAGGGTGTAAGCTCTACATATAATCCCAATCACTTTCCTCTCTATAGTCGATGTGGGACTCCGGGGCGTCACATTTTACATCTTCCTCTAAGTGAATAGAGCCACTGTTGCCTCCAAGAGGTGAGTAGAAGCCCTAATTTAATAGTGTTTTTTTCCTCCAAATTGCTAGCCTTATAAGTTGGGACTTGGTTCCTGATGTGTGAAGGAGATTGTTAATTGCTTTATATGATTGTGGAAAATAGTTGGCATCCAGAAATTCATGGCTGAATCGAATCTATGGCACTAAACCCATTGCCGAATTGGATTAGGGTTGCAAACCCATGTTCCAACCCCCCTTTGGGTATTATTGGGCATTCAGCTGAACTCCTTGGAGTTTTGGGTGGTGTCAAATCCCCTTTTGGAGGCTAAGGTCTTGATACCTTATGGGACTCTTAACAATTGATGTTGTTTAATGTTTATATGATGAAAATATAATTGTTTTGATAACCTTGTGGGACTCTAACAATTGATGTTGTTTGATGTTTATATGATGATAATATAATTCATAGATGTGTTAGGCAACTTTTACTGAATAAAGAATGATTATGGATTATGACTTTCGTTTCTGGACTGATGTGTTCACAAGGTGGTAGGGTTTTCATGTTAATCTGAATTAAAAAGGGTAGTGATTCAGCATGGCTGAACTGCAACCAGAAGATTCAGGCTGGCCAAGCCGAAACTTACGGTTTTATGCTGTGGCCAAACATTAGGAAGGGCTTAATAAGGGTTAGCTATATAGAATTCTTTTTTATTGTTGATCGACTGATGTATTAATCCTAATCAACATGTTGTGTGTAATGCTTACTAGATGTTGTGTTGTACTAATTAATGTTTCATGCAAGTTATAGATAAATTACAAGTATAACATGTATGTGAACTTTTGAGTCTATTGGAAAATGAGTTATAAGGTTGAATGGAAGGGATTTATATCAATGGACCATAGGTTTGAGGGGTCCAGATGAATTAAAACACTAGGCTGAGTTCTATACGTTGTTTTTTGCAAATATCTTAACCCAAGTGGCGAGATTGGGGTTGACCAAACCTAGACCTAGGGTCTATGGTTCAGCCGAACTATGAGGATGGAGTTAGGATGCTTGGCTGAGCCAGGAACAGGGTATGGGACTTGCACGGAAGCTCCCTATTCCATATTGATGACGTCTTTTATGTTAAAGGGGTTTTGGGAAAAGAGAAATAGAGTTCATGTTTCCCTTCAGTTCTATGTATGCAGTAATCCTGGTTCTGTTAAAGCTTCTTATAGATAACAATGTTAAAAATTAGAAATCTGAATGACATGCTTTCAATACTTGTCTTGAGATTCCACTACATTACATATATTAACATAAAAATTGAAGGAACAGGAAAGTGATGAGTCATTCGAGGCTAGACTATTTGATAAGATTAAATGAATTCCTCCAGGATCCTTAACAGGAAAAGATTATTAAACTTCTATGTTCAAGTTGTAGTCACTAATGTAAACAGGAGGAAAATTCTCATAACTGGAGAAGAATGATGAAAATATAGTCTCTTTCTCCTTAAAAAGTGGCAAAAAGATCTGAAGTTTTTGTGGAGGACATTTTTCCTATCCTTAAGTTTACTTTACAAACTTTGTCTGCGACCACAATCCAATAGAATGTCCACATTCTTGGAGCAGTAGACCTTGTCAAACCTGTAAAAATGGCAAAAAATAATCAGAGTTATAAAAAAAATAACAACAAAACAGTGAGAAAATTTTAAAACCTTTTTCAAAATCCTGACATCACTATCATCCTTGCAAATAAAAACATTCATTATCAAACCTAAGTACATCACAATCTTCCATTTTTCAATTTGATGAAATTCTTTTAAACCTAATAACCCAAACCTTCCTCCCAAACCCCATTAATTCATTTTTTCCTAGATGTGCAACTTACTGATAAGCTCTGCCGAGCGTCATCCCTCCCCTCCACCCCGTACACCACCCCAAACACCAGCAAACACTTCCCCAGGACCCCAATATAGATTGCACTCATACTGTCCAAATTTGAACTTGGTTTCCCATGAAACTCATTGTAGATGTACTCCCATCCATCAAACATGGACTTAAGATTAGAGATCCTAGCGTCACTGTTGAATTCATTACTTTTGAATTATTATTTGCAGGTATGTCCTGTCTGTGTAGAGAATTTAGGAAGGGACATGATTGGGCATTTTACAGTACAGCATGCTCATATGCTCAAGGTAAGAGTGAGTTTATTATTATTGTTGTTGTTGTTGTTGTGTGGGGAGATTTCCAGAGCCACAGGATTAAGCTAATAACAGCCATCAGATGAGGCTAAGCATTCTCACGTGCCATCTGCGTGCCATCCACGTGGCACCAATCTCACCCCGGCTACCAGGACAGAGGCCTCGGCCGAACTCAAGCATCTCCGGGCCACTAGCGCCGAACTGAGCCACCCCGGGTGCCATCTCGGCAGCAAACTCCACCTCGGCTGAAGAAGCCGGGACAGAAGCCGAAGCAAGAGAGAACCTTCACTTGCGCCCCTCATCCCCACGTCATCAGGCACGTGGAGGGATAGGGGCACGAGCTAGTGGGACAGACGCGACATCCAGCCGCCCACAATCTTCGCCAGATCCCTGACAGGGCGGCATCCAGCGGCTAAGGCCACATCAGGGCAAGGCCCGAGGGCAGATCCGATGGTACCCCTACCGCCAAAGGCGTCCAACATGATCTGGCCCAACAAGACGTGCATTAAATGCGACGTGGGCTGACCCGACGCGCATTTAATGCATAGTGGGCTGGATTGGACCGCAATTAATTTAATGTGGGCTGATCGTGACTTCCCTGTCGAATCACGGGACCCACACCACGATATCTCCCAAAGATACGTTCCAAACTCTATAAATAGAGGCTCATACCACCATCAAAGGTACGCACAATTTCATTCATAGAACTGTTACTCTGCCTCTCTTCTTCCTCTCCTTCCATTGTTCCAGTTCATTCACTGACTTTGGCATCGGAGAGCCTTGCGCCGCCCAGGCCAGGGTCCTTTGATCGTTTGTTCATCTCTTTCAGGCTTTCGGACGGTATCCAGTCATTCCCAGTCACCATCTTCTCGGATAAGTCCTCTAAGGCTCCTCCTTTATTGTGGGTCATTATTTTCTGCACCTACAATTGGCGCCGTCTGTGGGGAAGTAATATCCCAACCTTCCCAACCTTCCCAACCTCAATCTCTCAGAAGCCATGCCTCCGAAAGCTAGGAAGGGCGTAGAGTCCTCAAGAGCAGCGCTCGAGCTGCCACCACCGTCAACGGACGTCCCTCCTCAAGGGCGCTCCCGCACGGTGCATGGCACGTCTGCAGGCGAGGGCCGCTTAGGCTCTCAGCTCTTTGTCGAGTTCCCACTCCAAGAGGGACTCGAGGCTTCGATCTCAGCAGAAGAAGCCGTGCCACCCAGACGCGATGAGCGTCGACATGAGCGTCCTCGGAAGGACAAAGCCGCGGTCGTAGGAGAGACGCGCCACATTCAACCCCCCGCCACCGGAGGGGTTCTCGAAGCCCAAACTGCTCTCCTCCAGAAGTAGGAGCAGATGATTCGCGAGCTCCAGCAGCAGCTGAGGGCAGCGCGAACCGCTCCCTTGAGGCAGGTCTCCGACCCTCAAGGGAAGAAGAGGGACGCCCCCAGCAGGGCAGCCCAGCCTCCCTGCGAGGATCTCGGGAATCATCTGGACCATAAACGGAGCCAGATTCATGACGAAGGCTCGAGCAACAGCCGGAGTCACCATAGCCGCGATGGCCGAGCTCGTAGCCATCGCAGTCCAAACCACCCCAAGCGAAAGTCCAGAGCTCAGACTCCAGAGAAGGACGACGAGCAGGAGCGGTTCGACAAACGCGTCAGGCTAGCTCTTCAGCACAACCTGGACATGCGGGACCAGAAGCAGATCTGTGGCCACACTGATCTGGGGGGCTCACCCTTCATAAAAGAAATCGAGCGCACCCCCTTGCCCAGAAAGTTCTCCGTCCCGCGGTTCGTCCCCTATGACGGACTGTCCGACCCGTCAGCTCACCTCAGACACTTCTCCCAGAAGATGTCCATCTGGGGGAATGAGGGCCACCTAAACTGCAAAATCTTCTCCTCCAGTTTGGGCGACCTCCCCCTGAAATGGTTCTGTTCTCTCCCAGAGAAGTCCATTTCGAGTTGGAAGGAGCTCCAGCTCTCCTTCCTGAAGAAGTTCCAAGCCTACAGCGTCGTCCCCAAGAAGGAAGGGGACCTTCTCGCCCTAAGAATGAAGCAGGGCGAGACCCTCGCCGGGTTCGCCCAGCGATTTTGGGCGGTCTACAGCCAGATTGAAGGCACCAGGGAAGGGATAGCAATCTACGCCTTCCAGCATGCCCTGATCCCCGGCCACGACTTGCGGAAGGACTTGGCCGGGAACCCCCCAGAATCTATGCTAGAACTGATGACCCGGGTGAAGCGCTTTAACGCCCAGGAGGAAGACGAGATCCGAGCCCGGGATCAAGACGGACATCCCGAGCCCGAGCAGGAGAGCAACCAGCCTCGGTAGAGAGGCGGGAAGCCCTTCCAGAAGCAGGAGCCCAAGCAGGCTTGGGACGCCAGTTCGGCGGTGCCCACACCACCCAGGTCTGGGGGCACCAGCAGGCCAAGGCCTCACGCCAGCGCCTATCAAGGCATCAACGTCGTCTTCAGAGAGCCGATACACCAGATCCTGAACAAAATAAAGGGTAAGCTGTTCTTCGAGTGGCCTCAGCCCTTGAGAAATGAGCCCACTAACGGCGATCGAAGCAAGCTCTACTGTTCCTACCACAAAGGCAAAGGACACAAAACCGAGGAATGCAACTCTCTGAAGTGGTACCTGGAGAGACTTGCCGGCGAAGGCCACCTCCCAGAGTTCGTCAAGACAGAAGATGCCGGCGGTAGCGGCGGCCGAATTCACCAGAGCGCGGCCCGGGACCCAGACAGCGAGGATTCCGAAAAGATCATTAACGTGATCCACCTGGCGTCCTCGGTTCCCTCTCCCTTGTCTCACGGAAGTTCGCATCGCGCGGGAAGAAGGTGACGGACGCCGAGCTCGGGCTGGCACCCAAAAAAGCTCGCCGCGGCCGAACTGCGATCAAAAGCCCATATTCTGGCAAACTTCAAACATCGTCTCGCACAATTCGGCCCCGAGCTGGCATGGCCCGTTCGGGGTGATCTCACGGGCAACGAAGTCAGCCTACATGCTCAGACAGGGCAAGCCACTGCCGAGATCGCGGAATGCGTCACGCCTGAAGAAATTCTGTTTCTAAAAAATGTAGCAAGTCTCATTCAATGAAAGTGCCTTTTGCCCTGTCATCAAATCTTTGTCATCTCTCCTTACATGACTTCGACAGCTCCGGGTCCAACGCCCTGGAAAAGGCCTCGAGTCCGGACTCGGTCGTTTCCTAAAGTCCCGGGTCCAACGCCCTGGAAAAGGCCTCGAGTCCAGACTCGGTCGTTTCCTAAAGTCCCGGGTCCAACGCCCTGGAAAAGGCCTCGAGCCCAAGCTCGGTCGTTTCCTAAAGGTCCGGGTCCAACGCCCTGGAAAAGGCCTCGAGTCCAGACTCGGTCGTTTCCTAAAGTCCCGGGTCCAACGCCCTGGAAAAGGCCTCGAGCCCAAGCTCGGTCGTTTCCTAAAGGTCCGGGTCCAACACCCTGGAAAAGGCCTCGAGTCCAGACTCGGTCGTTTCCTAAAGTCCCGGGTCCAACGCCCTGGAAAAGGCCTCGAGTCCAGACTCGGTCGTTTCCTAAAGTCCCGGGTCCAACGCCCTGGAAAAGGCCTTGAGTCCAGACTCGGTCGTTTCCTAAAGCCCCGGGTCCAACGCCCTGGAAAAGGCCTCGAGTCCAGACTCGGTCGTTTCCTAAAGTCCCGGGTCCAACGCCCTGGAAAAGGCCTCGAGTCCAGACTCGGTCGTTTCCTAAAGCCCCGGGTCTACCGCCCTGGAAAAGGCCTTGAGTCCAAACTCGGCCGTCTCCTAAAGCTCCGGGTCCTGCAACCTGGACCCTGGAGAAGGCCTCGAGTTCGGACACTCTGCCGGATTCCTAAAGCCAATGGTTTTTACACCCCTCAAAGATCATTGCCGAGCTCACGCCCCCACAGCCGAGACCAGCGGAATGACGACTCCACTTCGGCACAAGGCAGGTCATCTCGGCCAAAGCCAGCCATTTCGGCCAAGGTCAGATTCCTGAAATCCGGGTTCATACACCCCTCAGAAGGCCATAGCCGCACTCACTCTCGCCTAGCCGAGTCCAGCGGAACGATGGATCTACCCCGGCGCAAGGCAATTCGGCCAAGGTATGGATCCACCTCGGCGCAAGGCCAGCCATTTCGGCCAAAGTCCATTTTCAAAAAAGAGAGCTGTGCCATCACTCAAACACAGAAAAGCAGCAGCACAAAAACACAAGTGTTCCAGAACAGTGCAAGGAAAGTAAGAAAGAACTCAAAAGCATTGTACACAGTTTGGGTGATCACAGAACTCCTCCTTTTTATTCATTGTAAACAGCTTCGTTACAAAAGTTACAGAACAGAAAGCAAAGTACAAAAAGGAGGATCGCAGTCCTCTGAAAACAGAAAATGAAGCAAAAACCTTACATACAGAAGATAGAAATAAAGAGGAGCCCGGCTACTGTGGCTTCGGCGACTCCACTAGGTCGATCACCGTATCTGCTGGACCAGTGGATTCGGCCGAAACCGCGACCTTGCTGGGAGCGTCGCTGGCAGGAGATTCTTCGACCAGAGCCTCATTTGCTCCAGGGGCAGAAGAGGCCTCACCCTGAGGCATGGCAGAAGCATCACTGGCGACCGGGGCACCGCTCAAGACCGGGGCAGCTGGAGCATCTTCCGGAGCAGGAACCACTGCAGGAGCTCCAACTGGGGCACTTTCGGCTGCAGGAGCTCCCGATAGACAGGATGGCCTTCAGGGACCCCCGCACGTCTCAGTGCGGCCAGGCATCCTTCCTCGAACAGGCGGCAGGTCCCGATAGACAGGATGGTCTTCAGGGACCCCCGCACGTCTCAGTGCGGCCAGGCATCCTTCCTCGAACAGGATGGCGGTGATCTCCTCCACCTGCTTCTCGTACAGCTCAGTGGCTCGATCCACCCCATCCTGGAAGGCGGACTGGGCCTCGGCCTGAAGAGAGGCCTTTTCCTTCTCCAGCTCGGCGTTCGCCGTCTTCAACCTTGCCGTTTCGGCGCGCCCAGCCAGCACTTCCCCACGCAGCCTCGTCCCCTCAGCAGTAGATTCAGCCTTCAATCTGGCCAGCTCAGACTCCAGTTCGGCGGTCTTCTTGTTCCTCGCCCAGACCTCGCCTTTCAGATGATTGGCCTTCGACGTAAGTTCGGCGACATCAGCCAGAGCCGATGCCAGCCGAGCAGCCTCTTCAGCGCTGGCCTTCTTCATCCCCTCCATTCCTTTCCGCGACTCTTCCAGCTCCCTCTTCAGCTTGTCCCTCTCAGACTCCAGCTGAGTGACCCGCGTCGCGTTCTTATCGCTCCTTCCCACCACGGTCAGGAGCCTCTGCACGTTCTGCAAATGGAAACAGAGGGTCAGGTTCGACCAAGACACTTGAAGAATGAAGAAAAGCGTTGCAAACACTTACCAGAAGATTAGCCTGGATCGCCGAGACCATCAGGCTCTCATCGTCGAACCTCTCGTGCGTCTCCATGTCTCTTGGCAGAGCACAGACCTTGGCGAGAGCTCCGATCACCTCGGCATTCCCCAACAGCCGGTCCTCGACGTTCAGAGGCTTACCGGGCTGAGTCTCCATCCTCGGCCTCCATGGCGCTGGGGCACTCCGGGGTCCGGAGGCCGATCCAGACCCTTGCCCCACCGAGATCGTCAGCTCGCGGGTCGCTCCACCGGTCGGCTTGCTGACCTGCGTGCTCTTCTCAATAGGAGCCTTGGCTCCGGGGGCCCGCGCAGGGGCCTTATTCTTCGGAGGCTGTTCAGCCCCCGAGTCCGTCTCCCCGGCCTTGGACTTCTTTCTAGGCGGGGACCCCTCCCTTGGGCGCTCCGGCGAGCGTCGCCGCACTCCCGCACTCGGAGCAGAAGCTGAAGTAGCGCCAGCACCTCCCGAGCTCGAAGCAGCGCGGGTGCTGGCAGAAGATGGCGTCGCAGACGAAGAAGACCCCCGCCTAAACTTGGCCGCTAGGTCCCTAACGACCGGCTCCCTCGACCTTCCCGCCATGTCTTCTTCCCGATCGGAAGAATAAGCGTCCACTATTTGCCTCAGGTTCGACGGTTCCGAACTTGAAGTGGACGCCTCGGAACCGGATGCAGCTCGGCTCGCAACTGGATCGTTCACAGGGATCCCGGCAGGCACGGCAACAGAAACGGTCGGACGGTCGGGGTGCGCCTCGTCCTCCTCGGCTACTCCGGTCCTCCTGTAATGACCGCGATACCTTGGCTCGTACCCGAGCAGCTTCAAGGCCGACCTTGTCTCGTGCCCCTTGTATCCCTCAACCTTGTTGATGTCAGCAGCGTTCTTCCTCCAGCCTTCGCTTGCAGCTCGGCGTCGTCTAACACCTACCTCTGCACAACAAGCAATAAGAGTGTCGGCTCGGCATCGCCGAGATCAAGCAAAGCAACAAAGAGAAAAGGAGCGGTGTTTACTTGGGACAGTCCCGGGGCGACGTGGGACCGCCAGCCTCCTGCTTTCGCCATTGCCGAACTCCCAGTCCCCCGACACACAGAAGACGGTCTCCTCGGCATTCTTACTTGAATCCTCCAAGGCCAAGACGAAGCCCCTTCTCTGCGGCTTCACCCGGAGATAATATTTCCCCTCCCCTGCCTTGCAGATATCGTAGGTGTCCTCGATATCGTGGACACCTAGGTCGGTCCCCAGAATCTCATTCAGCTTCGCCGTGCCCATGATGACCTTATAGCCATTTGGCATCAGCTGGCAAGGGGTAAGGGACCAGGTGCTGAGACAATCCCTAAGCAAGGAGTGCAGAGGAAACCTGACCCCACCCCTCGATCACAGAGATCAAGGGGAACGGCATCCAGCCGCCGGACCAGCGCATCGTGGCATAGTCGACGGCGTCCGCCGGTTTGAGTAGGACTCACTCCGGAATACCGAAGGCAGCCCTGAATCTGGCTATGCCCTCTTCGGTGTCTAAACTGAACCTAGGGGTGCCCATGTCTAGAAAGAAGGGTACAGCGAAAGAAAAAACCCTAAAGGCTGCTAAACCCTGAGAAAAGGCTACACAAAGGCACGAAGCAACTTACAGAGACGAAAGGGGCGACTCGAATACAGATCCTGGCACGCCCTATGGTCGTCCTTGCTAGAGAGATCTTCAGCAGCAGAGCAGAAATCGGAGATGAAGGCAAAGGCGAAAAGAAATCAGAAACAAGAACGGAAGAAGACGACCCTGTTTGTAGAATGGAAACCCTCGGCGCACGCTGCTTTCGAAATTCAAAAGGACGGACTTCGCGATCCGCGCCCGTTCCATCAAAAAGACACCGCAATCAGTGAAGAGGCGACGCGTGTAGCCGTCGACTCGCTTCCCAGTACAGACAGGACATAGCGTTGTTAGGAATTTTGTAGATTGCAATTTGGTGGATGCATTATCATTTTCATCATCATTTGAATTTTCACATGAGCATTGATTTTAAAAATACTTGAAATCTATATTTTCACATGCATTGATTTAAGTCTTTTAAATTTCATGTTTCATGCATGTTTTGATTTTAAAACTTGGATGCATTTAGTTTTGAAAAGAGTTTTTAAGAATCAAGCTAGCCTTTGATTTTAAAATTTCAAATCATTTTTAGGCTTTTTATGTTTCATGTTTTTAAACCACTTAGAATGATTTAAAACATGATTTCAAGCTTGATTTAATGGCCCAAAAAGTCCCCAAAGAAAAATACTTTAAAATATGCAAAATATGCATTTTTGGGGGAATTGGTCCAGGGGACCCGGTCGACCTGCAGTGTGGCCGGTCGACCGAGCCCATGGACGGTCGACCGCGCCCACTGCAGGTCGACCGGGAAAGAGGCAACGGCATTATTTTCAAACGGTCATATTTTTGCCCGTTGAAGGGCAGGTCGACCGAGCCATGTAGGAGGTCGACCGAGGACTAGCCGTTGGGCAATTTTTTGTATAAAAAGAAGCTCATTCCTTAGCCAAAAGAGAGGAACTCTAAGGCCCTTCTTGAGGTGATTTGAGGCCAAACAAAGGGGAATGAGCTAAGGGATACTAAGGGTCATTAGGAAAGCTAAAGCTTGGGATTAATGAAGTTAAATCACTAAGTAAGCTTGCTTTTCCTAATCATATGTTTTCATGCTTTGTTCTAATTATTGGTAAATCTTTGTTAGCATGCTAAACTATGATTTGTTGTGTCCTTAACATGTTTATGTTTTGAATTGATTCATTGTTTTGGATACATCACCTTGATTCAAACCAAGTAGTACTTAAATTGGTATATCTAAGTAAATCATGTTTTGGAATCATCTTTGAAATCATATGTAACATGATTCCTATACTTGGTTGAATCTTTGTTTGTTGTTTTTCATCATAAGAAAATCTCTTTCAAATCTATCTTATGTTTTGGATTCAACAACTTTATAAATCACATGTATTTGGTTTTAAAGTTTTACAACTTGTATAACATTGATTGGTAAATCATTTTCAAAGTTGTCTTTTTAAATACATGTGTTTTGACCCTTTATTTCAATCAAATATATTTGTATGTTTTACACTTTCAAATACTCTAAGCATACAATGAGCTACATTGTTAATTTGATTGAAATCCTTATGCATCACATGTTTGCTCTTAGAATTTCACAACTTGTTTGGAATAGACAAGTATTTCTTTTACAAGTTGTTTTTAACATGTGATTAGCTTTTCCTCAATCATAAATGTTTTGAGCTAAAACTTTCAAAAGCCCTTGGCATACATTCATGAGCTTTGATTTTCAAATTGATTGAGGACATCATGCATACACTTTGAACATACATCTTTGCATTCATATAGTGTTTGCATGAATTAGTTTTTCACTTTCATATCCGCCTATTTAGAGGCAATTTATTTGAGCCAAAATTGTAATCTCCATCAAGTGTATTATAGACACTACTTAGAGAGATAACCAACCTTTTGGTTGAAGAGGTTATTGCTTAGCCTTGAAAAGCATAATGTAAAGGTTATTGCTTAGCCTAGAAAAGCATAATTGTAAGAGGTTATTGCTTAGCCTAGAAAAGCATAGTTGTAAAGGTTATTGCTTAGCCTATTGAAAAGCATACATAGTGGAAATCCGGTGGGGTGTGAGGAACACAAGCCGGTAGTGGATGTAGGCATTGAGGCCGAACCACTATAAATCTTGTGTTATGGTGATTGCAATGTGGTGATTGTTTATTTAAGCTTCCGCACATTGTTTGTTTAATCATCACATGTGACTAGTTGTTTTAAAGAAATTAAAATTAGTCATAATTGGTCACCAAGTGTAGCTCACCCTATTCACCCCCCCTCTAGGGTTAGGATCCCAAGGACTTACAAGTGGTATCAGAGCAAGGTTACTCCATTTAGGGCTTAAACACCCGGAGTTGATCCTTATATGCTTAAATCTAGATTTGAACCCTAGAGTTGTGTTTTATTGCATATCTTTAGAATGATTTCCACTATGGTTGAAAATGAATTTTCTTTCCTAGCTCTCTAATTCCCCTAAGAATCTATCTCACCACTCTAAAACTTTTTCAAGTTAAAACTCCAAGAGTTGGTGGGACCTCAAAGTAAACCCTCAAGGTCAACCTTATCAAGACCTTAGGTGAATCTTCAAAGGTAGACTTTTGGACTAACCTTAAGGCCTTGAACCTCACTAGACCAACCTATTCTTTTTAGTCATATCTATTTGTTGGTCATGTTACATTTGCATTTTGTTTCTACATAGTCACATCTTATAAAATGCAATGTTTCTTTGTGATCATTTGATTTTGTCTCCATGAACTTTCTTAGTTATATCTTTGGGTTTCAAAATCATTTGATTGCAATATTCTCATATAGATTTGCATTTTGTTCTCATATAGTTATATCTATTGTAGTGCATTTCTATTTGATGATCATCAATTGATTGTGATTACAAAAGCTTTCTTAGCTAGATTTTTCATGATCATTTGATGTTGGAAAATCATTTGTTTAGGATATCATAGTTAGATTATTTTGTAAAACAAATGATTCAAATCAATTTAGATTTTCCATGAACTTACAAGTTATATCCTTTGGTATGGAAAATATGTAATCAATTTGTATGAGCATTTGTATTTATATCCTTGATTACAAATTGAGATTTGATATTAGTTCACTTCATGTTTTTCAAAGTCACTTGATCATAATTTTATGAATGATTCATTGTTGGATTTTGAATGTTGGAGTGAATTAAAAGATCTTTGGAAAATGTTTAAAGCTTTATTAGTTATATTTATTGAAGCATTTTCCATGAGTTTATTTCCTTGTGCTTATGTTTATATCATTTAGAAGGAAATACATTTTACAAGCAATTTGCATCTTTGCTCATCAAAGTTACATTCTTTCAAATGCAAATTGACTTTGTTGTTATGTCTTACTTTGTGTGGTTGGGTATGATGTCATTGATTTGCATGTTTGTGCCTAACTTTGTATATCGTTTCATTAGTGCAAATTGATGTTGTTTATGCTTTATAGTAAAATCTTTTGTTTCATGATCATTTGAGCTTCTTAAGTACATATGTGATTTTGTGTGCTAAGTTCATTTGGTATGATTCTCATATCCTTTTTCCATTGCATTGTAAGCATACTACATTTGCTAAGAGTAGAAATTTTACATGATAGATTAATGGATCATTTTAGATGAATTTGAATTAAACCATTGTTCTTCATAGGTATACCTTATATGAGATCCATTTTCATCTATATACGATCCATGATATCGTTCTAACTTCATACCTTGTGCATGAATAGTTATATTCTTTATTGATGATATGGTATGAGTTAGATCTTGATTATAATTGATCCTCTCTATGCAAATGTCATATAGTTCCATGTATGGTTGTGCTCTTAAGTTCCATTTGTGGATACCATACTAGAACTCTCAAATCCATCCTTTGTACTTCATACGCTTTGCTATAGATGGATGGTTGTGATATTGTTTTATGCATAATTTCATAGTAATATCGCTTGTGCATTTTTTCAATATCATATTTATGATCATATGAGACTCTCATCAAAATCCATTATTTGTATCTCATAGGCATATCTATTTTTGATGGATTTCCTTCATGTTGAGTTCATATGGTTTTTCAATTTTCAAATTGCATGTATCACCTAAAGACATTTCATTTCATGCAATTTAAAATGTTCATCACTATGCTCACTAAGTTACTATATCATTAAAGTGATGATTTTCCATTTATGATGCTTGATGGGATTTTGTGTTTGTCACATCTATGCTCTTAATCATGTTACATATTCAATTGGTTTCAATTAGTTTAATTTTCGATTGTTGTCATATCCAATTGATATCTTGTGATTGTGATAAACCTTGTGTACATTGGATTGAACTTGATAAGTAATATGTCTTTATTCCATGTCACATCCCATTAGCATCATAATGTTCATGGTTGCCTCCTCTCATGCTCATATAGGTAAATCTTATGATCACCATTTTTATGTGTTAATAATCTTGGTTGGTCAATGGTTGAGGTAGGCTTCATGTTTGAACTTCATTTCATTCATCTTGTGCACATAATAGTCATATTTTTTGATTGGATGAAATGATTTCAAAATTTACATAGCATATGTTTTTCATAGGTATATTGATTGATGCTATGTTTAATAAACCCCATAACATCATGGATAGCTCTAATTTGGATTGATCCTAGTAGTTATATTCTTTTTAACTCCATTTTAGAGTGATTGAGATAATAGTCATATCCTTTAATCTCAATTGGTATTCTTTATTCCAATTGGTATCCATGGTTGCTTTTCTCAATGACCTTGCTCTTAATCTTGGTAATTTGATCATATTGAGCTCTATAGTTAAATGAATCTAATCCTTTCCTTGAAATTGACCCTCATTTGGTAAAACCATCTTCTTCTTGTACCTATTAGTTAAATCCTTGTCAAAAGCTTGACAAAAGAAGAATATGGATTGAGGGGGAGTAAATCTTCATAGGAAGTATTAGTTTTGATCAAATTCACCATTGAATTGGCTTTATACCCTTAGACTACTACCATACATGATACCTGTTATATATTTCATTTTCGATTTGTTTAGTTAACAGGTGCTACTTAAAGGTATTTTCCTTATTTCATGTGTGTAGGTACCTTTGCAATTTAATGTCAAAGGGGGAGAATATTGTAGATGTCAAAAGGGGAGAATATAGCCAATTTATCTAAGGGGAGATTTTGTATTATCTTCCAAAGGGGGAGAAGATGCATATCTTGCCAAAGAGAGAGAGTGCATGGTCAAAGGGGGAGAGTTGATAGAAGACTAAGCTTGGGAGTTAAAGAAGTTGCTTGGCTAAAGAAGAAAAGAAAGCTTGAAGAATGATCAAGCTCCAAGCATCAAGAATGAAGAAAAAGAACAAGAGCCCAAGCTAAGTCAAAGAAGCATCCAAGAGATTTCAAGACTTGTCCAGCTAAGGGGGAGCTGAAGACTTAGTGTGAAAATTCAGTGTTGAGTGAGTTGCCATCAAATTGCAAAGGGGGAGATTGTTAGGAATTTTGTAGATTGCAATTTGGTGGATGCATTATCATTTTCATCATCATTTGAATTTTCACATGAGCATTGATTTTAAAAATACTTGAAATCTATATTTTCACATGCATTGATTTAAGTCTTTTAAATTTCATGTTTCATGCATGTTTTGATTTTAAAACTTGGATGCATTTAGTTTTGAAAAGAGTTTTTAAGAATCAAGCTAGCCTTTGATTTTAAAATTTCAAATCATTTTTAGGCTTTTTATGTTTCATGTTTTTAAACCACTTAGAATGATTTAAAACATGATTTCAAGCTTGATTTAATGGCCCAAAAAGTCCCCAAAGAAAAATACTTTAAAATATGCAAAATATGCATTTTTGGGGGAATTGGTCCAGGGGACCCGGTCGACCTGCAGTGTGGCCGGTCGACCGAGCCCATGGACGGTCGACCGCGCCCACTGCAGGTCGACCGGGAAAGAGGCAACGGCATTATTTTCAAACGGTCATATTTTTGCCCGTTGAAGGGCAGGTCGACCGAGCCATGTAGGAGGTCGACCGAGGACTAGCCGTTGGGCAATTTTTTGTATAAAAAGAAGCTCATTCCTTAGCCAAAAGAGAGGAACTCTAAGGCCCTTCTTGAGGTGATTTGAGGCCAAAGAAAGGGGAATGAGCTAAGGGATACTAAGGGTCATTAGGAAAGCTAAAGCTTGGGATTAATGAAGTTAAATCACTAAGTAAGCTTGCTTTTCCTAATCATATGTTTTCATGCTTTGTTCTAATTATTGGTAAATCTTTGTTAGCATGCTAAACTATGATTTGTTGTGTCCTTAACATGTTTATGTTTTGAATTGATTCATTGTTTTGGATACATCACCTTGATTCAAACCAAGTAGTACTTAAATTGGTATATCTAAGTAAATCATGTTTTGGAATCATCTTTGAAATCATATGTAACATGATTCCTATACTTGGTTGAATCTTTGTTTGTTGTTTTTCATCATAAGAAAATCTCTTTCAAATCTATCTTATGTTTTGGATTCAACAACTTTATAAATCACATGTATTTGGTTTTAAAGTTTTACAACTTGTATAAACATTGATTGGTAAATCATTTTCAAAGTTGTCTTTTTAAATACATGTGTTTTGACCGTTTATTTCAATCAAATATATTTGTATGTTTTACACTTTCAAATACTCTAAGCATACAATGAGCTACATTGTTAATTTGATTGAAATCCTTATGCATCACATGTTTGCTCTTAGAATTTCACAACTTGTTTGGAATAGACAAGTATTTCTTTTACAAGTTGTTTTTAACATGTGATTAGCTTTTCCTCAATCATAAATGTTTTGAGCTAAAACTTTCAAAAGCCTTTGGCATACATTCATGAGCTTTGATTTTCAAATTGATTGAGGACATCATGCATACACTTTGAACATACATCTTTGCATTCATATAGTGTTTGCATGAATTAGTTTTTCACTTTCATATCCGCCTATTTAGAGGCAATTTATTTGAGCCAAAATTGTAATCTCCATCAAGTGTATTATAGACACTACTTAGAGAGATAACCAACCTTTTGGTTGAAGAGGTTATTGCTTAGCCTTGAAAAGCATAATGTAAAGGTTATTGCTTAGCCTAGAAAAGCATAATTGTAAGAGGTTATTGCTTAGCCTAGAAAAGCATAGTTGTAAAGGTTATTGCTTAGCCTATTGAAAAGCATACATAGTGGAAATCCGGTGGGGTGTGAGGAACACAAGCCGGTAGTGGATGTAGGCATTGAGGCCGAACCACTATAAATCTTGTGTTATGGTGATTGCAATGTGGTGATTGTTTATTTAAGCTTCCGCACATTGTTTGTTTAATCATCACATGTGACTAGTTGTTTTAAAGAAATTAAAATTAGTCATAATTGGTCACCAAGTGTAGCTCACCCTATTCACCCCCCCTCTAGGGTTAGGATCCCAAGGACTTACAAGCGTTTATTGCTTCAGGACAGTTGAAGCGACACCAGGCAACGATCGCCGCATCCCCAGACGGATTCTTCTAGCTTTCAACCCCTAAAGGCTAGTACGCTTAAGAGGTCAAAAGCTAGGGGGCAATTGTGTGGGGAGATTTCCAGAGCCACAGGATTAAGCTAATCACAGCCATCAGATGAGGCTAAGCATTCTCACGTGCCATCCGCGTGCCATCTACGTGGCACCAATCTCACCCCGGCTACCAGGACAGAGGCCTTGGCCAAAGTCAAGCATCTCAGGGCCACTAGCGCCGAACTGAGCCACCCCGGGTGCCATCTCGGCAGAAAACTCCACCTCGGCTGAAGAAGCCGGGACAGAAGCCGAAGCAAGAGAGAACCTTCACTTGCGCCCCTCATCCCCCACGTCATCAGGCACGTGGAGGGATAGGGGCACGAGCTAGTGGGACAGATGCGACATCCAGCCGCCCACAATCTTCGCCAGATCCCTGACAGGGCGGCATCCAGCGGCTAAGGCCACATTAGGGCAAGGCCCGAGGGCAGATCCGATGGTACCCCCTACCGCCAAAGGCGTCCAACATGATCTGGCCCAACAAGACGTGCATTAAATGCGACGTGGGCTGACCCGACGCGCATTTAATGCATAGTGGGCTGGATTGGACCGCAATTAATTTAATGTGGGCTGATCGTGACTTCCCTGTCGAATCACGGGACCCACACCACGATATCTCCCAAAGATACGTTCCAAACTCTATAAATAGAGGCTCATACCACCATCAAAGGTACGCACAATTTCATTCATAGAACTGTTACTCTGCCTCTCTTCTTCCTCTCCTTCCATTGTTCCAGTTCATTCACTGACTTTGGCATCGGAGAGCCTTGCGCCGCCCAGGCCAGGGTCCTTTGATCGTTTGTTCATCTCTTTCAGGCTTTCGGACGGTATCCAGTCATTCCCAGTCACCATCTTCTCGGATAAGTCCTCTAAGGCTCCTCCTTTATTTTGGGTCATTATTTTCTGCACCTACAGTTGTTGTTGTTGTGTGTGGAATTCTTAACTGAGTTTCTATATTTAACTCTTTGTGCATTGCGAACTTTACAGAGGAGGAAATCTCAAAGACCGGGTCAATGGACAAATCGTTCAGCAATGCTGGGCAAAGGACTGCGAGAAGCGGGCCCTTTTTTTGGAGATGGAGTTGCATCTACAAATAGAAGGAGAAATATAGTTGATTCTATGCCTGATCCACTTCTGTCACCATTTCTACATGGTTTAGCTGTTCCAGACATCAATGATGTTCAAAAGGCAAGTTCTGTCATTGAAGCTGTCGTGTCAACATCTTTAGATGCATAGAGGTACTTGCTATTTTGAGTCTCACTACCTAATGATACTTTAGCATTGTTATTTACTGGCTAATGGTAGAATTATGTGACAATTGCAATATGCTATGACGATTGGTATATAGCAGACTTGCGTGCATAAATGCATTTTACTATTCCATTTGTCGTCTTTATGTTAGAATACTGTAGATTCACGAGTAATTCTATTTATGAGCACTAGATTGTTGTTTCTAAAGTAGGATACTTGAAGAAAGTGTTAAGAAGGAATGAAAGGTTCAATGAATTGAAATTCCAAGTCCCCACCCAGATTGTTGGACTTTTGTTCTTATAGGAGATACCATTTGATGGGTTATCAAGAGGCAAACTTTCATAGTAAGCTAAAAAAATGGTTGCAGTCAATAGTATATCATCTATTTAGGGAATGTCACAACTCCTTTCATACAACAGTGAAGTAAAAGTTTCAAAGCATTCAATGATGTATCACATATGTATTAGGAAATTCAGACACATCAATTATGCAAGGCATATTTTGTGTAAAATTCACTCTAGGATGGAGTGTTAGTGTGTTACCATAAATGGACAAACTGGTGATGAACCAATTCTTTTTTGGTCTGTCTTCTTTCTTTCAGAGTACCTTGCGAAAAATAGTTTATGTAGAACATCAATAGGAATGGAGCTAAAGCCTATTACTAAGCTCATTTTTTATTTATGCTTATGCCCCAGCATAATATTAAGATTTATGTTCCATAGAAGCATGTCATCTGCACTATATGTTATTTAATGGTATGCCACTTTTCCAGGATAGTAATTAGTATCATAGTACATATACATATTGTTGGATATCGCGATCACTGAGAGGGGGGGTGAATCAGTGATTTCTAAAAACAGGTCCAATTCAACAACAAAACAAGTCAAACCACACAATGACACTAGATTTAACGTGGTTCACCGAAAGGCTACGTCCATGGTTCAAAGACTGTCCGAACACCAATCCGGGACAGATCTGAATCTTATTTAGTCACACCAACGACAAAGAGCACCAACCCTTAGTTTCAGATAGCACCAACTATCTAGGAAGCACCGACTCCCTTTACAATTTATCTGCACCAACAGATAGGATCACCAAACCCCAGACACCAAGCACCAACTTGATGTAAAAACAGAATAGAAGATTAACTCTGTCTACAGCCCTTCCCCTCTACAATTCTCTCTCTCTCAATCCCTTACAAATTGAAATTAAAGCATAAACAGAGAGACACTTAACTCATGGACGAAATACCATCTTCAAGAACATATCCTCGTCCACACTTGCTGTAGAAAGATGCAGCACAACAGCACACAGCAACAGCTTCTTCTTTCTCTCAAGAACTCTCTCAATTTTCTCTCTAAAACTCTTCTCTTCTGGTGTGTTTATGAACGACCCATACATGCCTTTTTATAGGTCTTAATAACCCTAGCAAGTCTCCAAATTCGGCTACAATTTGCTTAGAAAGATTCCCAAACGAAATAATAAAGAATGCTGAATTTTCGTGCACAACTTCTAATTCTGCGCAACTCTGGTTCCCGTGCTCGGTCGACCTCCTTGCCTGCTCGGTCGACATCATACACAGTCTGGAGTTAGACAACTATCGAGCTCGGTCGACATCCTGGGGTCCCGGTCGACCGAAGACACACTGTGTCACGAAAATAACTGAGAGCTACCTGAATCTGTTTCTGCAGGTTTCTCTTTGCTCGGTCGACCGCATGGGTTGCCCGGTCGACCGCGTGCTCTGCTTCAGGAATTCTGAATTCCTGACTGTTTCAATTCTGATTCTTCTTTTCAGCTCTATCAACACTAGCCTACTATCATCATGCTTGTGACAATGTGTTGACAATAATTCCAACTCAAATCAATACTTGAGATACTATCTTCTTCAATTCGTCAAAAGACTTTCAAGTCATCTCAAATTCCAACAATCTCCCCCTTTGGAATTGTTGGCAACACTATTGGAACTTCAACACTCACTTGGAACCAATTCTGAAATTCTGAAATAACAACCATGCACTGTCAACAATCTCCCCCTAGCTTTTATAGCATAACATCTTTCCTTGCTATCATAGCATAACATCTCTCCCCCTTTGACAACAAGTCCAAAGGGACCAAACCGAGGAGCGAATAGGATATTCAATGAATGCATTGCTCCCCCTTTCAAGCACAACTCCTACGGTTTAGGAGAGTGAGTAACTCCTAACTTTTTCCGGAGATACTCGAAGACTTCCTTTGGCAGAGGTTTCGTGAAAATATCAGCCACTTGCTCAGTTGTTGGAACATATTCCAACTTGACCTCTCCATCAGCAACTTTATCTTTAAGAAAATGGTAACGTATTGCTACATGCTTTGTTCGAGAGTGCTGAACAGGATTCTTAGATATATGAATTGCACTCGTGTTGTCACATAGGATCGGCGTAGGATCCGTTGTAGGAACTCCTGGATCAGAGAGCATTTGCCGCATCCATAACACTTGCGTACAACAAGTTGCCGCTGCAATATATTCCGCTTCCGCTGTCGAAAGGGATACTGAGTCTTGCTTCTTACTATGCCAAGCAACTAATAAAAAAAAAGTTAAGAATAAGACTTCTTCCGATCTGATCTTGTTTGCCATAAGCTGAATAACACCTTTTCCGCAGATTTTGGCACCATCATTGTTGTCAAACTTCACTGAACCGCCTTCATAGTGCTGTAATTTGATGAATTTCTCTTTATCACCAGTCATATGGCTTGAACAACCACTATCAAGGACCCATGGTGCTGTCTTCTTTTGTGCATTGAATGCCGTTTGCACAATGAGAGATTCTTTGGGACTTTCTGCACTTTGCTTTGCTCTCCAAGCCTTGACTAACTTGGGTTTCTTTTCAACCTGAAATTTGTTAGCAATATGCAACCTACAATCCCTAGCCAAGTGTCCATAATTATGACACATATAGCACTCAATTTTGTGGCTGTTTAGGATTGAAAAAGGATTCCTAGTCACAAATGGGCTGTTTCTTACATAGAATTTACAATCAGCTCTTTTATGTCCAAACATATTACAATGAAAGCAGTAACCATAGAATTTGTATCTTCTTTGTGGCTGGTTAGTCTTCATTACCTTTCTAACAGGAATGGACTCCTTTCTAGGTTGAGTGGGCTTCATAGAGTTAGAAGGTGCAGTGACTTGCTTCACAAACTCTTTCTTTTCAGGAGGTGCAATCTTAGAGGATTCACCTTTCTCAAATCCTAGACCAAATCTGAAGTGGGCAGGTCTTTGAACTTTCAGTAGTTCATCGAGTTTCATAGTCCCTTCAATCGCTTGGAGCGCTTTGAGTTTTTTGCTATTTTCCAAATTTTCAGCCTTTGCTCTAGCGATCTCAGTTTCAAGTTTCATAGCCTCTTCCTTTTTGATACTTATTTGGTTTTCAAGGACTTCTACCATTCTTTTATATTCTTCTACTTGAGTTTTCAAAGCAATAATAGAACTTTCAGATTCATGGAGAAGTTTCAGATTTTTCTTACTTGTTTTGCGTTCCATGCTAAGCTCCTCAAGTGCGGCTATGAGTTCCTCTTCAAGATTGACTTCAGCCTCCTCATCCTCTTCCGGATCTAGCTCTTCTTCTTCTTCAACAGTGACCATGAAGAGAGCTTCGGTTGATTCATCATCGTTTGAAGTTTCAGACGTGCTGTCATCTTGTTGACATAGAAAGTTTTTAGCTTTGCCCCTTTTTCTGAAATTTCTCTTTCCTTTACTCTTTTCAGCATAAGAGTCATTATCATTGTCTTCTTTTAGCGGACACTTCACAGCAAAGTGACCAATACCTCCACAATTGAAGCATTTAAAGGGTAACTTCCCTTTGTACTTGCCATTGCTTCCTTTCTTCAACTTTCTAACAAATTGAGCCTCAAGCTCATCATCATCAGAATCAACATCATGACCAGCAGTCTCTTTTGCCTTTTTCTGAACTTTGAAGGCCACTTCTTTATCAGATGAAGACGTCTTTCCTATGCGCATCTCATAGGCAGTTAGAGAACCATGTAATTCATCCATGGAAAATGCATTCAGATCTTTGGCTTCTTCGATGGCTGAGACTTTTGAATCAAACCGGGGAAGAAGAGATCTTAGAACCTTTTTGACGATGACCGGCTCTTTAATCTCCTCCCCTAGTCCACGAATGTCATTCTTGACTTCATTCACTCGTTGCATATACGAGTCAACATTCTCGCTTTCCTCCATGCGAAGAGACTCGAATTGAGAGCGATGAGTTTGCAATTTGGCTTCTTTAATCTTCTCATCACCTTCATGTATGCTTTGCAACTTGTCCCAAATTTCCTTGGCTGTTTTGCATGCAATTACTTTGACAAGCTCGCTGTCCACAAGGCCACTAAAGAGTGCATTCTGCGCCTTGGAGTCGTTGTCTGCCAACTTCTTCGATGCAGTATCATTGGGTACGGTGGCAGTATTGTAACCGACTCTGACAGCCTCCCAAACATCATAGCCAAGTGATTTGATGAAGGCTTGCATCCTAATCTTCCAAAAGGAGTAATTAGAACCATCAAACAGAGGTGCTTTCATATTCCCTGTATTGACTGCCATGTGATTTGACAAGAGATCACCCTTAGCGTATTAAACTGATCAAGGGAACCTTGCTCTGATACCAATTGTTGGATATCGCGATCACTGAGAGGGGGGGTGAATCAGTGATTTCTAAAAACAGGTCCAATTCAACAACAAAACAAGTCAAACCACACAATGACACCAGATTTAACGTGGTTCACCGAAAGGCTACGTCCACGGTTCAAAGACTGTCCGAACACCAATCCGGGACAGATCTGAATCTTATTTAGTCGCACCAACGACAAAGAGCACCAACCCTTAGTTTCAGATAGCACCAACTATCTAGGAAGCACCGACTCCCTTTACAATTTATCTGCACCAACAGATAGGATCACCAAACCCCAGACACCAAGCACCAACTTGATGTAAAAACAGAATAGAAGATTAACTCTGTCTACAGCCCTTCCCCTCTACAATTCTCTCTCTCTCAATCCCTTACAAATTGAAATTAAAGCATAAACAGAGAGACACTTAACTCATGGACGAAATACCATCTTCAAGAACATATCCTCGTCCACACTTGCTGTAGAAAGATGCAGCACAACAGCACACAGCAACAGCTTCTTCTTTCTCTCAAGAACTCTCTCAGTTTTCTCTCTAAAACTCTTCTCTTCTGGTGTGTTTATGAACGACCCATACATGCCTTTTTATAGGTCTTAATAACCCTAGCAAGTCTCCAAATTCGGCTACAATTTGCTTAGAAAGATTCCCAAACGAAATAATAAAGAATGCTGAATTTTCGTGCACAACTTCTAATTCTGCGCAACTCTGGTTCCCGTGCTCGGTCGACATCCTTGCTTGCTCGGTCGACATCATACACAGTCTGGAGTTAGAAATCTATCGAGCTCGGTCGACATCCTGGGGTCCCGGTCGACCGAAGACACACTGTGTCACGAAAATAACTGGGAGCTACCTGAATCTGTTTTTGCAGGTTTCTCTTTGCTCGGTCGACCGCATGGGGTGCCCGGTCGACCGCGTGCTCTGCTTTAGGAATTCTGAATTCCTGACTGTATCAATTCTGATTCTTCTTTTCAGCTCTATCAACACTAGCCTACTATCATCATGCTTGTGACAATGTGTTGACAATAATTCCAACTCAAATCAATACTTGAGATACTATCTTCTTCAATTCGTCAAAAGACTTTCAAGTCATCTCAAATTCCAACACATATAGTGCTGGGATATATATGAATTATTACGATGATGGCCTTTGCTCTTATTGAATCTGTAATGTACACTGTTGGATGTTAACTACATTGAAGAAGAGAACGAGAGAAGCAGAGAAGGAGAAAAGAGCAGGGAAATAAAAAGATAATCTTGAGATGGGCCCTTGGGCTAATCTTTGTTTGTGGAGCAAATTCATTGAGTTAGCATCCAAATTGGAAAGAACCAACCAAACACAATTTTCTTTGTTTTCTAGAAAGATCCTTTATATAGTCAAAGTTGGTGGCATTTATATTGAAAATTAATACATTACTGATGCAACTATATGTCACTAACTTTAGGTGATCATTAATTGTTTTGCCACATGCCATTTTGGGTTTTCTAGTATGGTTACTATTTTCAAAGGATAGTGATGCATTTTGTGTGCTTAAGCATCTTCATTTTCTCATAATGGTCGAGAACTTGGTTTTCCAAGTAACTGGTTTGGCCATAAAATGGCAGTTTCTGTCACACCCCGAAACCGGGCCCTGCAGTGATCAGACCTCGAGATGCGAAATTTTGGGATTAATTAAAATTTTTGTTGTATTTCCCAAGATCCGCGTGAATGAGGATAATAAAATTCCACACAAACTGAACATATTTTCGCGGAAGCTAATCATGGTGTTGCGACCCGGAGTCCGTGGCCATCGGATTCCGTGTCGCACTCGACCAATATCATAAAGCCATCATATAAGCAGACTGGCACAAATCATAATTCAAAGAATACTGAGCTGGTAGTAACAGGACTATTTATTTCCCACATATTCAAATTACAATTAACAAGTGTCTTAATTACAAATCCCAAGAAAAAGGCTAACAAAACCATACAAAAGTAATATCCAACTAAATAGAAATACTACCCCCAATAATTAGATACGAACTCCGGTGCCAAACTTGACATCTAGATGATATCAATGGGCAGCCTCTCACGTCGGACCGACGGCTCAACTGCCTCCTCCGATCAAACACCTAAAAACAGAAGGAAAGAAATCTGGCACCAAACAAACAGGGTCAGACATGACGGTCTGGCAAGCAAATAAACAAGTAATAGGATGATGAACATTTATAAAAACCATATAAAATCAAATCTGATACATTTAAAGTTTGGGCATATATGAATAACCAATGTAGTCAAGTAAACACTTTATGAATCATTGAAAATATAAATGAATAAAATAATGGTAAACGAATAAATCAATGGCAATCGGATAAAACACTAATCAATTAATAATTCGATGACGATCAAAATAAATCAATGGCATTCGATAAAAATATTGGTAAACCACACATAACTATATTCTCCTATTACCGAAGTAACAAGAGTAGACAGAACCGCAACCATTACTCGTGGGACCGGAACGAACGAAGTCGTTATCGAACAGAACCATAGCCACTACACGTGGGACCGGAAACAGAATCAGAACCGTAGCCACATACAAGTGGGACCGGCAGAGCAAAACCGTTGCCATGGTCGGTACAGACAGATTCCAAGCTGCAGCTGGCAAATAATTCAAAGATCCCAAGCTGGTGATCAGCCCGACAAGGTGACCTAAGCTTAGTTGTGCCTTTAAATTTTCAAAACCTAAACCGATACAAATCCAAACATAATAATTCATTTCCAAAATCAATAAAAGGACTACTCCTGAATAAAAACACACTAAATATACTGAGAAATCCGAACAAATCTGATGAGTAGCCTTATCGATGTTTCTGAACATGGTGAACCACTCAAATCTAATTCAAATCAATTTGTAGAAAATATACAAATTTATGTGGCAAACCATTCAAATCTATCTCAAATCAATTCATAGAAAAACATATGAATTTCCATGGTAAACCACTCAAATACACATCAAAGTAATTTGTATAAAAATCATACGATCAATCCTTTCGAACATGAAAAACCACATGACTCTATAACAAATCACCGCTGCTATTCAAATTAGTTTACCGAAGAATACATATACATTTCTGATCTGGAATGGAATAGAATAATGTAGAATGACTTAATGACTTACCAAGGAACTATCTCAATACACACTTAACTTTTAAACATTGATTAATAAAAGAACATGTTTGATGCCAATGAAAATCCACAACATTTAAAATGATAAAGTGTGCATTGAGGTTTGAAAGATTCCCGGGTAAATTCCACATATATTCATTCTCTCATTGTTCTCATTCCATTTCACAATTTTTCAAGTATCACAATTTACCCAAATCTTTCATGGCTTAACCATTTAATAAAACATCAAAACAGGCCCAAGCTATGTAAAACAAGCCTTAAAAATTACATGAACAGTGGCTGGGCTCAACCATTTAATAAAACATCAAAACAGGTCCAAAAAATAGATGAGCAGGGACTAGGCCTAAACTATGTAAAACAGGCTTCAAAATTTACATGAAATAGTGGCTGGAATCAGGCTGGAAAACAGACTGAAATCGGGTTGGAAAACAGGTCTGAAATCAGGTTGGAAAACAGCCTGAAAACAGGCTGGAAAATAGGCTGAAAACAGGCTGGAATCGGGTTGGAAAACAGGTCTGAAATCAGGTTGGAAAACAGGCTGGAAAATAGGCTGAAAACAGGCCTGGGCTGGACCCAGGCTCGCTCCTGTCAGGCGTCCATTTGAAATCCACATTTTCATAGTTAAATAAGACATTGAAATACCTAGCATTTTCAAATCAGAAATTCAATAAAAAGGTTCAGATTTATGTAGCATGCATTCTCAACAAGATTATTCACTTCCAGAAATCTGAACATAACTGAGTACAAAAACTGTAGAAATCTGAACATTAATTTGAACATAAACCTGCAGAAATCTGAACCTGGATTGGACACAAAAACCAGCAAAGATCTGAAATTGAACACAGCTGAACACTAAGACTGCATGAATTTTGAACACAGTTGTACACAAAATTCCTGCAGAAATCCAAACTCTTTTGCACACTAAAACCCCAGCAGAAATCTGAATTCATTTACACACAAAGAAAAATCCTGCAGAGATCTGAATGTTAACAAAACACTAATCTGGTTGGAATCTGAATATAATAGAAAATTAAAACATTGTAGAAAAACTAATCACAGCTGAACATTAAAACCTTTATGAAACCAAATTCATATATATAGCCAATGAAAATGAAAGAAAAGACATGGTTATTTCAAATTAAGCTTTAAACAAGAAACATTATTTCATTAACTTGCATTCAAACCAGTTTATTCACTTGCCTTAGCCCAATGTCAAACCAAAAATCTCCTCAAGGATCTCTTCCTACAGCTGAACTGAGCTCTACAAAAAGCACCGAGAAATCCATTGAAATATCATCATTTTGAACAAACAAAACCCCCATTTCGAAAGTGGGTTTGCATGTATGAAAAACAAGCTCTACATGAGCTAAAAGAACTCCATGGAAGAGAAGAAATGAAGCTCTAACCTGTAGCTAGCTGAACAGGAAGGGACCAGCTGGGAGAAGAGGAAGAGTTGCAGAAAATCTTTCAAAAGAGTTACCCAGCTGAAGCTTGAGAAGAAAGGAAGAGAATGGTGAAATCAGATCTTGATTTGGAGCTTCCTAGCTAAGGCATGCAAGACGGGGAAGTTTGGAGAAGAAGAGCTCTCCTCTCAGCTCTGTTGCAGAAATTTTTTTGGTTGAAGAAGAAATGAATGATGGGAGGGGGAAGAGGACTAACTTAAGTGACTCAAAAGTGGGCCCATGACTGCTGAATTTTAAAATAGCTAAAACCTGATTTTGTGGGCCCCAGATGAGATCGACGAAGAAGAGTAAAATGATTCTTGAAAAATCTAGTTTCTAAAAAGTATAAATTTGACATAGTTTTGAAATTTCGAAATTTGAGTTCAGATTTGGTGTGAAAAGCCATTTTTGCCCTTTTTTTCGAAAATCGCGATTTCTCAGTTTCAAATTCAAACAGATAAAACATGAAAGTTGTTGAGATTAATAAAACTAGTCAAAAGGAGTAAAAATCGAAAATTTTCAAAACCAAGAGTAAATTCTCACAGGAGTACTAAACACACGGACCACCCCGGCCCGGGTCAAACTAAACTCAAGGACTCTCAAAGTTCTCCAAAGCTATGAAAAATCTAACCCAACTCACAAACGAAGTCAAACCAACTCTAATCTCACTCAAAAGCTAAAACACATCTAAGACAACACAAAACACGAGGATTAGGGGTTGGGGTCTTACAGTTTCTTTTATGGCCGCATCGTTCAAAGTGCATTAGATTCTTTCTTTTTCTTTTTCTTTTTCTTTTTTTTTTGTTTCTTTCCCCTTTACTTGCCATCTTCCCATTATGGTCAAGAACTTGGTTTTCTGAGTAGGCCACAAAATGGCAGTTTTTTTCATGGCCACATCATTCAAAGTTCATTAGTTTTTTTTCCCCCTTTACTTGCCATCTTCTCGCCTTTGTGTACCTTCTGCTCAGGCTTGTAGCTCATTTCATGCATGGTGATGTTTGCACAAAGTTTCACTTTTCTCGTTGTATATCCAGATATCAAGTGATGAAGCTGTTGAGACTGCAAAACAAGTGGCACTCCAAGAAGGCTTGTTGGTTAGTATCATTCACTACCATTTAGGATTACATTTGAAATTCTTTTATGGAATAACTATTATTTTTCTCTTTGTTTCTATTTACAGACATATGTAGTGAATCATTAACATATACTGCTTGCTTTTTTGCACACAAGTGTATGTGCATTGACATGTCATGCATCCACCACTTGGTTTCTCTTGAACAGACCTTCACTGCAAAGGTTCCCTTGTTTTGCAAAAGATTTACAGAGATTCTCTCCTGGGTGTTTGTTTAATGTCAATGGCATGGGGGACATGGAATTGTACTGTTCTGTTTAAATGACCAAAATGACACTAAACTAAAATCATGTATTTGAGGAGCCACAGGATCTGGAGAGTACGGGAACTGACACTCTTTTCTCCCTCTCACCTCAAACCATTACCAGCATCAGTGCACCAATCACTGATATTGATTTGGGGTGTAAAAGTCACAGTATAATGTCCAATCATGTGATTTTGTGGTTCCATGATGCTTTAATCTCACAGTAGAATTGCTGATACCATCCATCCTGCAATGCTAGTTAGAGTACTTGTAACTGTGTATACATTTAAATGCACCTTTAATTGTGAAATGTTTTATATGCTTTGGAGAATAACGATGATTCTTTCTACCCTCAAAAATTCTCTTTCATTGACTGGTGTAATTGGATGCACCATTGACTACTGAGTTGAGAAATGATGATCAGGTCAAAGTCCAAACACAGCGTAAGCAAGAACACATTAAAAAGATGATTTTTTTATTTGTTTAAATGAATTGGAAGTTGTTCACTGTAGAATGAATGCATGTTATTGTTCATCCAATGAATCAAATTACTCTGAGGTTAATGATGTTGAAGCAGTTGAAGGGTTTTAAAGGCTTTTGAAGTAGTTAAAGTCATATCTATTGGCCTTGTTCATGAATCCCGTTTTCTTATTAAGCCTATGAAGGTGAAAAAATATTCCTGCTGCATATGTCATACAGTGCTGGCATGGAACACCTCTTAGCCCCCTCTCTCTACACTCTAGTTGACACCCAATGGATCATCACTCTGGTGTATTTGGATCCATTTGGTTGAGGATTTATACTAATCTTTAGAATTAAAATAGTCCTAGATAGTGATAAAAGGGCCTGTCTACTGATGTGACCGACACTGTTTTGCAATTCCATGTCCTGAACAGAATCTTATTCTCATATTTCTTTCTTCTTATTTTCTTTTTCATCTTTTTCTTGTTCTCAAAATCTTATCAGTAGGATGATTTTGTTCCATTCAATTAACACTAATTCCGCAACCAAACAGACCAAGCAAGTAACAAGGAAAGAGAAGTCAGATTTTGGACTCACAACAGTCAAGCAATATTGGCCAGTCAAGGTATGTGCATTTAATTTTCAATTGATTTGATTATATATACATGTTGCAGGGGCTTTGCACGGATCATTTGCATTTATAGAAACTTAATTGATTTTGGTTGCATGTAAAGAGAAAAAAACAAACATGTTGCTCCCAATTTGTTACGACTGTAATGATGTTGAGAAGCGTGACTTGTATGGTAGATCCACACACTATTCCAATCCAAAGTCCCTTTCCTCCAATATGAAACACAAAGCCTAGTCATTTACACACTCGAATCTCTCCCGCCCTCCTTCGTTCTTCATGCTACTAAGCTTGGTCGCCTCTCTTTGTTTAGACTTAGATGTACATCTTCCAAACTTCCATGACATAAAAATTGTGTCAACTCGTCTACTGTGTATGTGACACAAATGCATGCCAAACCAATACTATCTTGGCTGTTAGTGCAACTGTGATCAAGGGAAGAAAAAAACTCACCTGACAATCGACCTTTTTACAATTTCTTTTTGTGATGTTATCTTTTAATAAAATTATTTGATTGTATGTAAGTGTGAGATTTTTGTTAATGTTTGAACTGTGTAAAAGGGCATTTTTATATATGCAGCAAGTTCGGTATTCAGGGGTGGTTTTTGGATAATTTTTTTTACATATGAAACAGTTTTGTAACGGTTAGAAACCGTTACTAATTTGTGCGAATAACAACACTTCAAAAACATTACAAAAGATTTCACAACCGTTAGGAATGTTATTAATCAGTAACACAAATTTGGCATGAAAAACCGTTACAGAGTTTACAAAACCGTTACAAATATTTAAGTGTAAAATACCGTTACAAAACTTGTGAAACTGTTACTGTTTTACTAAAATTTATTAACACAAATGAGTATTAAAACCGTTAGGAATTAATTTCAATAACGGAAATAAAGCGTTACAATTAATTTGTTTGTAACGGTTTACAACCGTTAGGGATGCTTATAACAGATTAGAAACGCCCAAACTGTGACCCCAAAAAAACCGTTACAAATTTTTTTAGTAACGGTTTTGGACCGTTAAGTATGTCCTCAAATGGTGTAGTGTGGTTTTGTCGATGGAACAAATCCCTGTCCAGAGAAACATCTCACGGACAGCAACGAAGTTGTTTCCACTAAAACCAATCCAGAATATGTGAATTGGCACCGCCAGGATCAAAGTTTGATCCGCTAGATCAGCTCTACACTGACAGAAAGCGTCCTTTCCCAGATTGTTGGTCTTGACATGATAAGTCCACAAAATTGTAGCTTTCATTCATCATTTTATATGCATTTGTGGACTTAATTAGGCTAATTGCATAGAATTACACTTAATTTCATGATTTCATGCATTTAAGCATCATAGTTGGAATCTTAGTCAAATTTGGTCAAAATTCATTACATTGCATGAATTTTGTGAAATTAGGATTCTCATCTCATTCATCACCCAAAATTAGTTTTTTTAGCCTCACTAATGCATACTTGCTAATTTTGACATCATGTATTATTTTTGGAAAGTTGGGTATTTTTGGTGCATTAAGTAGGTATGTAGAATCCCATGCATAGTCCATCTAGATTCCTCACACTTGATTATTATTGACATTATTTAATTTTATTTATGTAGGAGAAATCAAGAGTGGGACCTACATTGGTGAAACTTGAGAGAGATCAAAGGCGGGACACCCTTCATGGTAGGCCCACATATCTTGACATCTTGGTGGAGTTGAAATGTTTAAAATTCTCAAAGAGGAAAGAAGAAACTCAGAATTGGAAAGATGGTGTTGACTTGCTAAAATTGGAAACCAAAATCAAGAAAGAGAGAAAATTGAAAACTTTGCAAGGGGAGTTGATTAGTCAAAGTTGCAAGTAAAGAAGCATGCCAAATATGGAAAGATAATTAAATAAGCAAGCAAAGAAAGAGTCCAAACATGCCTTGGACGTCCAACATGGGTCCCACACCCCATTGCATGCCAAACATAGAAGTTCCCTTAATTGCCATTATTCTCGAAATTTTCCAGGGGCAGCAAATTGAAATAGCCATAACTTTCAAACTGAGTATCGGATTGGTGCAATCTACTCACCGTTAGAAAGCTCTTTTCGAATAGATATCCGTGGAGCCTAAGATTTCATAAATCGGAGCTATATTGAGGGAGATATGACCTCGGGAAGTTGGCTGTTATAATTCCATGCGGGAATTGCAAAAGGTTTTTAAAATTGGCAACATGAGAGATATTTGAGGAGTTCAATTTGGCAAGACTTGGAGCCCAAGAGACCACACTTAGTAATAAATCATCTCAAATTCAAATTTCAACCTAAGTGAGAAGCTTTGCTTGAAAGCTAAGCCAATAATCAAGTCATAGAATGAAAATAATTCCTTGAAAATCAAGAGGCCAAAAAGTATAAAAGAAGCATAAAGGGGGCTAAAATAACAAGCCTATTCTCCTTCATAAAGTGGCTGTTGACACAAAAAATGTCACTTGCCTCTTCAAGATCCAAAGAGCTACATGAAGTCGCAACCTGCCATAAATAGGCAATGCTGCTTCCAAAAAAACAAATCTTGTCAGAATCAACAAAAACTGCAAGATTCTTCCAGACAGCCAAAAGAGGAGCACACAAGAAGTTTCGAGCCATTTCAAAATCATTTGGCCTAACTTCGCTTCTCCGACAGCCGAAAAGGAGCTCTCGGCGACAAAAGCTCTCCGAGACCATGGTTTCCAAGACAGAACCTATGGATCATCTTAAAATGACTCCAATAGGTTCCCTGTCAAATTTCAAGTCAATCGGACATCGGTTGACCACACATCAAACCGCGACATCTTCATCGCGACAAAAAGCAAGTCTACAGGTGATAGGACCCTAAACGGCTACAAAACTCAAACAAAAGCCTATGGTTGGTCTTATTTATTGCTCAAGAGGCTTCACACCAAATTTCAGGTAATTCCGACATCGTTTGACCCAGTTTCAGCTTCTGACGGAAAATCGGCAGCTCTGCGCGACAAAGTCTTCGGCTTTCTCAGGAAATTAGAAACTTTGCAAAATAAAATGCAAGGATTCTCATCAGGTTTCCTACAAAGAAATCAGGCCAATAAATGGTCAAAATGTCAAGGAAAAGTACAGAAGAAAAAAGAATCGAAAAACAGCAAAAACGGACGCAAAACGGGACACGAAAGGGGGAAACCCCACCCAGGGTCGCAGACCCCTGCGACCCTGGGCCAGGGTCGCCGGCGACCTTGGAACCCGGGGTCGCCGGGAAAGCCCCGGAAACCCCGGTTTTCGCCGTTTTTTTCGCGATTCGAGGACCAGCCTCTGGTACTTTCCAAAATTCATGCTTTTGAGACACCAAGTCCTCTGATATCCGTCCAAAACACGGGTAAATCATCAAGAGTATCGAAGACAGTATTGATCGCCACCCGGTCAACCAAAAAAGTGTGCTTTCCACCCTACCGATCGAGAAATCAACAGGACAGATGGCACCGACCCGCTGTTGGCAACAAAACACCTGAAATTATATGGTCATCTGATGTCGATCTACATGAAGATCCATCGATGATCATCGACAGAAGAATTCCAAAGACGTGGCACGGCCCGCGACTCTTTCAGCTGCTCGGCGACCACTTAATGCGATTAATTGACTAACTTTATTACAGTCATTAATCCATTTCTTTGGACGGCCCAATCAGAAGCAAGCATTCGGGAGTTACAAGTCAAGAAATTCATGGCATTTAACCCATGAAACTCCTCCCATCATGGCGATTAAAGGCGATTAAATGCCCTCAATCTCCTCCGGCCAATCAGAAGCCAAGAAAAAGGAGTTACAAATAAACAATTCAATTTTTGTAACTCCTCCCATTATGCGGCTTAATGACAATAAAAGCCCATAAACCCACCTAAAAGGCTACCTAAAAGCCTATAAATAGGAGGGCTCTCCAAGAAGAAAAGACAGACACACAACATCATCAACAGACAGCAATCAGAAATCCAAAGAAAGGAAAAAGAGGGAAAACTCTGCGGAAGTTCTACACCGGCCACCGCAACAAGGTGACAAAAGTCCCTTGGGGAGTACCTCCCCCCAAGGTCCTTGCCTTCTCCTCCTGCCTCCAATGGCTTAGATATGGCTTTTCAGCCCGTCTACTCGGCTTTTTATTGGACATAGGACCTTCCTTTGGTCTTTGTCCTCTAAAAACCCGAGGTTATAGCCAAGCCAAGCGAATCAATAGCATCCTCTGTTCTCATCTGCATGGATGATGGCGAAGCCCACATATGGCTTGCGACCGTCAATCTAAACGAGTCCCCCACAATCTCCTGAGAAGTTAGATCCTCCTTTTCTTGCTTTTCATTGTAGTTTGTATTTTTTTTAAAGAGACAAAAATCACAATTCTTGTCTTTCATTGTTGAAAAGGATTGTAAATCGGCTATAAATGCCAAAATCGGCTATAAACGCCAAAAATCGGCTATAAACGCCAAAATCGGCTATAAATGCCAAAAAAATCGCCTTTCACGGCAAACCAAGAAAAATGTCTCTTTTCTTAAATATATGTGCAATGGAAAACTTGAAAGAAGTTGATTTCCTTTTTACTTGCGAAGGTTGATCTCCGGATCACCACTTGCAATTCCAAGTAAAAATAGAAAATCTAGCACACCCACAAAAAAAGAAATGTTGATGCACGCCCCCCTTTGCCCCCCGGTTACGAAAGGGTCGGAACCAAACGGACTCCCACGTCCGCCGACCTCGGTAGGAAACCCGGGCATTCCGGGAGCGCGGTCCATCAAGCTGGCACACCCGGTGGGACTCGTTTATTTGAGAACACGATGCTAGAAATGAAATATTTGCATATCATATATTTTGCTCTATGCTTATATTTCTTTTCTCGATTCCTTGGCTACTTTATAATTGGTGGCCTATGTTGAATTCTGCAAAAAAAAAAATGAGATGAGATTTTTTGTTTGGAAATTTCTAATTCTTTGAATTTATTTCCACTCTTTCTCTTTCAAAAAAAAAAAAATCAGATTTTTTCATTTTTGGATTCAAAATTGAGAAACCTTGATCCTTTCCCTTCTGGGCACTGGCGCTCGCGGAAATCGCCGAGACCGTGTTCGGATCGGGGGTTGGGCCATTGTTTCTCTTCGATGAGTTCATTAAAAATCTAAAAAAAAAAATAAAAAAATAAATATATATATATAAAAAAGTAAACAAAAAAAAAATCAGATTTTTCATTTTTGGATTCAAAATTGAGAAACCTTGATCCTTTCCCTTCTGGGCACTGGCGCTCGCGGAAATCGCCGAGACCGTGTTCGGATCGGGGGTTGGGCCATTGTTTCTCTTCGATGAGTTCATTAAAAATCTAAAAAAAAATAAAAATAAAAATATATATATATATAAAAAAGTAAAAAAATTTTAGATTTTTCATTTTTGGATTCAAAATTGAGAAGCCTTGAGTCCTTTCCCTTCTGGGCACTGGCGCTCGCGGAAATCGCCGAGACCGTGTTCGGATCGGGGGTTGGGCCATTGTTTCTCTACGATGAATTCATAAAAATAAAAAAATATAAAAAAAAAAGACATAGACCACTAAGGTTAAACCAACTGTGTTCTTTGATCATGGTTGATTCAAAGAAAGCCTTGTCCAGAGTGTGGAGACAGCTTGACTGTTCTAGGCAAGGGTCCTCCAAACGGGTTCATTAAGTAATCCTACCCTTACCTGGGGGCAATTCTATCAATCAAGATTTCATAAGACCGGGTTAGGAGGCCTATGTGTACTCTCTCGTCGTTTAAATAAATTTTTTTCAAAAATAAAATTTTTAATAAAAATTTAAAATAAAAAATAAAAAATAAAAAAAAAAATTCAAAAAAAAAATCTTAAAAAAAAATAAAATAAAAAAAAAAGATTTTAAAAAAAAAAAAAAAAAATCTTCAAAATCTTTAAAAAAAAAAAACTTCCGTCATTTTGGGTTTAGATTGGAGAAATCTTGGTCTTCTCCTTTCTGAGCACTGGCGCTCGCGGAAATCGCTGAGCCCGTGTTCAGATTGGAGTGCCTTTTGCTCTCTTTGATGAACCCGATATTGGCCTTTCAAAAAAAAAAAAAACTCGTCATTTTTAGATTCAGATCCGAGAAATCATGGTTCATTTCTTTCTGAGCACTGGCGCTCGCGGAAATCGCTAAGCCCGTGTTCAGATTGGAATACCATCTGCTCTCTTTGATGAATCCATCTTGACCTTTCAAAACAGAGAATCTCATCTCTTGGATGCGGTCTCAAAACATTTGTGTCTAGCGGTACTAGTACGCCCTTTCAGGGTCTACTGTATTGCGACCGGCACATCTGTAACTCCAACTTTATATTCTTCTTACCTCGAGCAAGCTCTGCTTCTCGATAAGTCGAACTTAAGTTCACAATTGCTTCTAGCAGTCACTGGGATGCCCATTCCGGGCTTACCACACCTGCGATCAGAACAATTGTACCCTCTATGGCATTTTGCCTTCCTCATATTGCTTGGGTCATCTACCTCGAGCAATTTGAAAAGACGAAACCATTAGAACTTCCCATTATGATCATTATATTCTTGTGATTACTAATGGATGTGGTCTTGTTTCAGAAATTTTCGAAAAACTAACAATGGCAGCTTCACTAACCATTACTTTCGACGAAAACAAGCACCAACTCATGCTTCAACAGAAGCAAACCACGCGCACCCTACAAGCGCCCCATCAGCTGCCGAAAGTGTCAACTCCCTCGGCAACTCTGTGAACTCCGGGTTGACCTCGACTCCCCGGACTATCGTCTTTGGGACGCTGGGACCATTCCCACTTCCCGAGGAACAAACTGCTCCATCCAAGAAGCAGAAACTCGCCTCTCAACGTGTCACTACCATGACACACACCAAAGGCGAGCACCAGAAGGCCTGAAGCCCGTGGCAGCCCCACGAAGCCTCAACCTGCAAACAACCAGGTCTACTCCAAGACTTGGTCCCCAAAACCTTCACCAAAACAGAGAAGGTCCCATACATCCACTAAGCCAGCATTCCTGGCCCCACTCAAAGAGAACCAGTTCTATCCTCTTGCCTACATGAAAGAGGAGAGACCCATCTCCAACTTGACTTCCAAGTCATCCCAGCATGAGCCGGCTTGTTCCTACAAGCCCAAAATCAAGTCATGCATCACAAGGCCTCCACAAGCACCTGCTAAGGCCTACAAACCTGCAGTTCGACCCTTCATCTCTACAGGGGCCGAACTTCAAAAATTCAAAGCTTCGTGCAACAGGCGAAGGACAGGGTTCGCATCTTGTCCTTGCCCAGCTACAGAGAAGACAGGCTCGGCTGCTGCGCCCGAGGGAGCACATCCTTCATCGTCAAAGCCCAGTCAGAGCTGACCGAAGCTCAAATTGCTCGTCGTATACGCCGCCGCGCGTCGTACCGACAAAAGAGACTGCAGAAGCAAAGGACCCAGCCTCCCACACTTCAAGTCTCTCCAAATGGGTCGAAAAAGAAAGACCCAACCAAGTTGCTGCCGTCCATATGGTTGGAAAAACCAGAAGGCGCCAAAAATCAGCAACAAAAATCCATGTCCGACGTCCGATGACCCGCAGCGTCTCCAGGACAAGAAGACATTAAGAAGAATCCCTGCTCCTTCAAGCAAAAGACAGCATAGTGATCCTTCCTCAAGCTCCTCTTCAGAAAGAATGAGCCCCAGCTCAGTCACCAGGACAGTTT
>CM022947.1:80648700-80688803 GCA_012931725.1 Litsea cubeba | reverse complement strand
CTCATAGATTTTCCTTTGGTAGGGAGCAGGTAAACATGGAGTAACAATCAAGAAAGGCTGGCAATGAGCAGGATTGATCGTTTCTTAGTGAATAAAGAGTGGGAGGTTCATTTTTCAGGGGCAGTCCAGAGAGCTCTTCCCAGGTTCATGTCTGACCATAGGCCTATTAAGTTGTCTTCTCAAGGAATAGTGGATTGGGGTCCAAAACCTTTCAGGTTTGAGAATTGTTGGCTATTGCATAAGGATTTTTTATGGAATGTGAGGGTGTGGTGGCATCATACAGTTGGTCAGGGTTATGCAGGTTTTGTTCTTTTCAAGAAGCTTCAAGAGCTGAAAAAAAGAATTAAGGTGTGGAATAAAGAAGTGTTTGGCAAGCTAGAGGCATCTAGAAACTCTCTTACTAAGCAAATTGAGGAGTGGGATAAAGAGGAAGAAACTAGAGTCTTATCCCATGGAGAGAAGGAGGAGAGGTATAAGGCGGTCAAACAGTTATGGAAGTTGAATAGGATGGAGGAGGTGTCGTGGAGGCAGAAATCTAGAGCGTTGTGGCTCAAGGAAGGGGATACGAACACTAAATTCTTTCAGAGCATGGCCAACACGAGGAAAAGAATTAATCTCGGCCAAGGCTATATAGAGATTCCAGAAGAGGTCAAGGAGGAGATAACTAGACATTTGGAAGAGTTGTATACAGGTGACAGCTTTCTTAGACCTACTTTGGAGGGTGTGTGCTTTCCCTTTATTTCTTCATTCGAGAAAGGGTTGGTTGGAGAGACAGTTTGAGGAGGAGGAAATCAGCCAGGCTTTGGATGCTTGTGTGGGAGATAAAGCTCCAGGCCCTGATGGTTTTAATTTTACTTTTCTTAGGGCAGCTTGGGGTGTCTTGAAAAAAGATTTCTGTGATATGCTTTCAGAATTTTATGAAAGGGGGAGACTTAATGCAGAGATTAACTCCACACACTTGGTCCTTATTCCTAAAGTTCTGAACCCGGTGGAGCTTAAGGATTTTCATGCCATTAGCTTGGTGGGGTGTGTTTACAAATTGCTTTCGAAGATTTTAGCCAATAGATTGAGAACTGTGCTTTCAGGCATCATTAGCCAGTTTCAAGGAGCTTTTGTGAAGGGTAGGCAAATCTTGGACAGCGTGTTGGTGGCCAATGAGTTGATAGATTCAAGAAAACAGTCTAAGAAAAAGGAGTCATCTTCAAAAATTGATTTGGAAAAAGCTTATGACCATGTTTGATGGAGCTTTGTAGATCACATACTTCCAAAGGTTTGGCTTTGGGTGAACGATGGAGGAGTTGGATTAAGGAGTGTATTTCAACCACTTCTTTCTCATTTTTGGTTAACGGATCTCCCGCCCGTCTTCTCAAAGCTTTTAGGGGCCTGAGGCAAGGTGATCCGTTGTCCCCTTTTCTCTTCACTTTGGTACTAGAAGCTCTGGGTGGCTTGGTAAACAAGGCAAAAGATTTGAATCTGTTGGAGGGTTTTAGTTTTGGACGGGATGGGGAGGCGGTCTCACATCTTCAGTTTGCCGATGATACTATGTTTTCGGTCAGCTAGGACGGAGGAGATTAATGTTCTAGGAGGATTCTAAGATGCTTTGAGTTAGTCTCTGGTTGAAGATTAATCTTGCTAAGAGTGCTTGGAGGGGTGGGTTTCTCTCAAGAAGAGATTCTCCCTTTGGCCAATCGCCTCTTATGTAAGGTTGACAAACTTACCATTCAATACCTAGGTCTGCCAATTGGGGCGAACACAAGGTCAAAGCGATCTGGGATCCGTTGTGGAAAATTTTGAAAGGAAGCTCTCTTCATGGAAAGAAGATGTCTCTCTATGGGAGGAAGGATTACTTTAATAGGCAACAATGTCCATTTGCCCGTCTACTTTATGTCCTTGTTCAAGATGCCTGTCCTTGTTCAAGATGCCGGGCTCAGTCAGGGAGAGATTGGAAAGGATTAGAAGAGACTTTCTGTGGGATGGTAGTGGGGAGAAGAAAAGATTACATTTAGTGGGATGGAAAGAGGTGGTTCATCCAAAATGGGAAGGGGGGTTGGGGTTAGGAAATTTGGAGTTGAAGAATTGGGCTTTACTAGCTAAATCGTGGTGGAGGTTTGGAGAGGAAATGATGCTTTATGGAGGGAGACAGGTCATTTTGTCCAAATAAGGTGAGGATGAGGAGGGGTGGTTTCCTACAAGGGTTTCGAGATCTCAGGTCTCAGGGGTGTGGAGGAATGTGTTAAAAGTGGGGAAGGAGTCTACTGAAAGAGGGGCAGTGTAAAATAAAGGTGTGGGTTTCAAGGTGGGGGTGGGTAGTAGAGTTAGATTTTGGGTTGATGAGTGGGTGGGGGTGGGTACATTATGTGTGTTATTTCCTAGGTTGTTTAATTTAGCATCTAACAAGTTGTCCAAAGTGAGTGATTGCTATGTTGATATAGAGAGGTTTTTTTTTTTTTTTTTTTTTTTTTTTTTTTTTTTGGGGGTGGGGGGGGGGGGGGGGGGGGGGGGGGATCTTGGTCAGTGTCTTTTAGAAGGTCCATGTGTCTCTCTGAGGAGTCAGATTATGTGTCCTTGTTGAATATTCTTTCTAATGTATTTTTATATATGGAGGAAGCTGATGAACGCATTTGGACTCCTAATCCTTCTAGAAATTTCTCTACTAAGCCCATGTTTGGCAAGTCTATTTTTTGCCTCTAAATCTCTATTTCTCTAAAACGGATAGAGGTTTTAAAATTAGAGGTGTTTGGCAGTGATTTATAGCCTTTGCACAATCTAGAGCAAAAGAGGTAAAGCCTCTATAAAGGAAATGCCCCAAAATTGGGCAAGTTGAAATAAGAGGCAATACCTCTAGAAAAAGCAGAGGCGGAACCCAATTTTGATGACAGAAGTGCCCCCGACGGAATTTTACTGCCAATGAAAGTCCTTTGAATAAAGTCCTCACTTCTCGTTCTTTCTGCAACTTGAAACCACCGAACCCTACCTCTTCTCCTTCTGCGAAAACGAACTTACCTGAACTCCAACAACTTCTTCACAAAAAACCATCTTTTCTCTTCAATAAAAGCACAAGAAGAAGAACGAGACCCAATTTTTCTTTTCTCTTTTTCACTGACGAAATCCATTAAGATGACGATTTCAGAGCTCCCAAATGCCAAAAAAAGTCTCTAAAGATCACCCATTTATGTTCTTGATGCTTCTTCCTACTTGGGCTTTTGGATTCTTAAAGGACTCTTGAGCAGGGGCTATTCAGTTCATGCAGCTGTTCAGAACAATGGCAGTTGCTTCTCTCTCTCTCTCTGTTTTTATTTTTCTATTCTTTTGGTTTGTGGGTTTTTGGTTTTGTAAGTGTATGTTGAATTTGCTTTTTGTTTTTCTTGGTTTGGATGCAGGGGAGACAGAGATAATGAAGAACATCAAGGAGATGGGTGAGTTGGAAAAGAGGTTGGAGTTGTTTGTGGTGGATATTTTGGACTACCAGAGCACTCTTGGAGCTTTGAAGGGATGTCTGCTTTGTTCAATTGTCTGGACAGTCTTGCTGGATATGATGTAAGAGATTGCTCTAAAATCCCATAAAACTTTTCTTCTGCTTAGTTTAATAGCTAGAATAAGAAGAACTCATCTCTCACTCTCTCTCTATTGTTGGATTTGGTGATGTTTTTGGTTGTGTTTTGGTTTGATTAGGAGAATATAAACCCCTCTAAAAAGAGGTAACTAGAGGGCATACCAAACGGTCTATTTGAAGTAGACCCATTCATTACCAAATACATTTTTTTGTTCTAGCCTCTTCTTTTTATAGCTCTTTTTTTAATGGCTCTATTTTGAATGGTCTGTCAGGAAAAAAGTAGAGATGCCAAACAAGGCCTGAGTCTTTCTACAATATGCTTGAGGGTGGATCCTCTATTAGATCACATTGCTCACTTGTGTGGTCGGGATTGGCGCCGCCTCGGGTGGAGACTCTTTGTTGGTTGGTGGCTAAAGGAAAGGTGATGCAGGACAGAATGAAAACTAATCTAAATGATGCAAGATGAGATCAATAACAATAATAACAATTATAATGAATCAATTGAAACAGGTTGACACATCATTCCATGCTGAAATCCACTAAGTTAATTATGAGGAAATCCAATTCTTGTTACAGTCCTGCAATTTGGGCCCTCAAAGAAATGAGGAAGGGACCAAGTGGAGAGTAAGAACCTCCATCTTGCCTAGGGATCTGCCGAGTCAAGTAAATGATCAAGATCCTTGAGGATTTGAAGGACAGCCAGGCTCAATTTGGGGTAACAATTGAATGGTAGTGGACTGAATATAGTTTTAAATGAAATTCAGGTTTAATTCAATACACCCCACAACTTTATAATGCTAGGCTTGAAATTCAGAAGTGAAAAAATGAATTAAATGGGCTGTAATGGGTTGAAATCAGATCTAGTGCTTGCATTCTAGATCTATTGCTGGTCTAATCAGATCTAAAGGTTTGGAGGGGATGAACAATTGTGATTGATTAATGGGTAAGGGCTGGTTGGAGGGCTGCAAGGGTTTAATGGTGTTGATTGGGATTTGAGTTGGATCTGGATTCTACCATGTGAGTAGATCTAAATTTGGATGGGCAAGAAAGTGTGAGATGGGTATCAAAGGAAAGGGAAAACAGTGGAGATAAATACCTTGGGATGAAAATAGTGTGATATCTTGGCTTCGCACCAAACTCCCCTTCGCGGGCGAGAAGAAGATCCTGCAAGAAAAATCTCAAGAAGGCCTTTGGAAGAAGATCATTATTCATTCATTCTCCCTCTTTTTCCAAGAGATCCAACCTTAATAATGAGTAATAAGAGAACCCTAGAAACCAATGGTTCAGATTAAAACATCTAGATCTTGTCTCATAAAATAAAACCAAACAAATAAAATAAATAAGACTAACAAGTGGCTGTCGACAAGGTGGAAAAGAGGCTACCTTGCGCATGGGGATTTGTGCGCAAGTCTTGTGCATGCGTCCCTATGCAAGGGACTTTAAGTTGTGGGCCCCCGGTCCCCTCTTCTTATGTCTTTAGTTTTAAACTCTTTAATTCCCTTGGAACCCTTGCCAATCTTTAAATCTTTATGATAACTCCACAATTGCTCATCTCCTGTGGACCATCCCAGTATGGGGTCTTCCACGGGTCCACCACCGGAGGGCCTTCCGCACGCCCGGATCAAGATCCAACAGTGTATCTTTGCCCAAAGGCTGATCCAACGGTAGATCTTCACAATTGTGATGTATCAAGCCCATGAAAAGTTGATCCAGCCACAAGGAAGCCTTATCAACCACTTTCTTCTTACGCCTTTGGTATTTCTTTCCATATCTGGAGTTGATGTCCCCATCAATTCCCCTCAGCTGTGAAGATTTCGCCACTGGCGAAACAAAACTGTCATACCTCTCCAAAAATATCTGGGTCCATTCGCTGTAGCTCATCACGAGTAATCCAAGTGCCATCTGAAACTGGCCTATTCTTCCACTTGACAAGGTACTTTTGAACCCCGCCGTGTTCGGTGGAAACCAAGGTCTCATCCAAAATATCCTCCACAGTCTCTTTATGTTGGCTCAAAGGGGGTGTAGGTGGAGAAGGAAGATCAGACTCAAATTGGGAATGTTCATATGGTCCAAGCACCTGTGGTGGGTCAGCTTTGGTGGGTCTATAGGTACGGGAAACTGATGATCATCAGGTGAAGTTGTGGGACCTCTAAAGATCACGAAATCTTCTACATTGAAAATCGGACTAATCCCCATGTCCGGTGGTAGTTCTAACACATGCATTTGGACCCAGTCTCTTTAAAATTTTGAAAGGTCCCATACTGCGGGCTTGTAACTTCTTAGCAGTCCCTGAGGGAACCTTTCAGGCGTCATCCTGATCATCACATAGTCACCTATGTTGAATTCAACATGGTGACAATGTGCGTTGGCAGCAGTTTTGTAGGACTCATTATGCATGTTAATTTTTTTCTTGATCTCATCATGCAATGCATGTATGTGTTGTGCAAATGACTCAGCTAATGCAGATGGCCTAGGTAATGATGATATGGGAATAAGGTCAACTGGCATCCTAGGTTTATACCCTAACACTGCTTCAAATGGACTCATACCAATGGACCTATTGACCGAACTATTGTATGCAAACTCAGCAGTCGGTAACATAGTATCCCATGCTCGAATATGCTCCCCTACAAGACACCTAAGAAGATTTCCCAGACTCCTATTCACAACCTCAGTTTGGCCATCTGTTTGGGGGTGATAAGCAGAAGAAAACTGAAGTTTAGTTCCCATGATGACCCAAAGTGTCTTCCAAAAGTAGCTTGTAAATTTCACATCCCTATCAGACACAATGGTAGTTGGAAGCCCATGAAGTCGAACAACCTCACCAAAGAAAAGATGTGCAATGTGAGATGCATCTGAGGTTTTCGAACAAGGAATGAAGTGGGCCATCTTGGAGAAACGGTCCACCACCACCATAATGGAATCGTGTTTCCGCAAAGTTTTCAGTAGACCCAACACGAAATCCATTCTGACATTTTGCCACAGTGCATGTGACACCGGCAATGGAGTGTACAACCCCGTGTTTTTGCTTGCGTTGTTTTGCAAACTGACATGTTCGACACTGCCCTATTATTTTGGCAACATCTCGCTTGAGAGTTGGCTAATAGAATCGGTCCTCCACACGGGCAATGGTCTTATCGCGACCAAAGTGGCCTGCGATTCCTCCCACATGCATTTCCCACACTAAAAAATCACGAAGTGATGTTTAGTAGGGGTGAGCAAAAACCGAACCAACCGATTTACCAAACCGAACCATAGCCAAAATTTAATTTCAGTTCGGTTATTTCGGGTAATTCGGTTTGGTTCGGGTAAATTTCCTAGAAAATTCGGTTATATAATTTCGGTTCGGTTAATGATCTTATTTAACCGATTAACCGAAGTATATGCAATTTTGTTTTGAATATTTTTATTACCCATTACCCAGCCCACTAAATATTTTTAGACTTGTTAGTTGGATTGTTGTTTATGGTTATTGTCTATTTGTGTAATTGTGTTTAATGTATTTTCAAGCACTTCTATGATATATCATTTATGGATAATGAATTTATGGGCCAATTATTAAGCCCAATTTCACAAATGAAATGTATATAATATAGCAATCTAGTTCTAAATTTTCAAAAAATTGGGCAATTATTAAGTCCAACAAAATGCATCACATTAACCGAACCGACCGAAAACCGAACCTAAATAATTCGGTTCGGCTCGGTTCGGTTAAAAGTTTTACAAAACAAAAAATCGATTCGGTTCGGTTAATACATTAAAGTGGTCAAAAAATCGGTTTGGTCAAAAATTCTTAAAATAACCGACCGATTAACCGATATGATGAGCTTACAACTGCTTCCATTACACTTCAGATATGTATGGAAGATGGCAGTCCGCCGCCAGTCATCATCCTCTTGCATGGCTAAGGCACATCTGACCACTAGCATTTGGGTCCTCTCATGGGCATTTTGGTTCACTCTCTCCTCCTTAGTTTGATAGGCAGGAAGAAACCTAAGGAAGGAGACGCGGTCCTCGGGATCCCGCAATCATCATCGGATGGGACAAAGTCAGGTATATAGTTATCCACATCCAAGTCACTATCATCCTAGACTCCTTCTATGAACAAATTCTTCGTGGGGCAAATAGCAGCAAAATGTCCATACCCCTAACACTTGAAATATTTGGTTTGGGAGGTTCTCCCGGAGTTTTCAGAAGCAACTCATTTTCCTTTGGGGTCCCACGAAGTAGAATGATTATTGGTGGTCCCCTTCTGTTGAGGATTTCCTGAGCTGGTTCTCGCATTCATAGGGTTAGCCCTAGATTCCACATTGCGTGAATCTACCTTCTTAGGAAATTGAAACCTCACATATTGCTCTAGGTCTTGTACCTTCTCATACATCTCAGCAAGGGTTGTGACCCTATGCTGAATCAGCTTTTTTTTAATCTCAGGATGCAAGCCCGTCCTAAACCGAGAGAGAAGAGATGACAAATCCTCCCGGACATCACATCTAAGGTTAAGCTCTTCAAATTTCAAGATGTATGTACTCGGAGACAGTCATACTACCTTGTCGAAGGTTGCTCCTCTGATCGAGCAGTCTCTCCCGATAGGATTGGGGAAGGTACTTGTCCTTAAGTCTTTCTTTCATCCTTTCCCACGTGTCAATGGCAGGGAGACCTAGACGCTGCTCATGGTGCTCTAAGTTGGTCCAAAATATTCTAGCCTGGGACACCAACTTCATGGTAGCCAACTTAACCTTCCTTGCCTCCGACATCTCATACCACTTAAAATAATGGTCCATGTCAGAGTGCCAATCAGAAAAGACCTGTGGATCCATCCGACCATCAAAGGTGGGGGCATCTATTTTAACACTCTTCATCACCCACCCGTCGGCTGCGACCCCTACGATCATTACCATTTTCAGACTCAACATCAGTGTCTTGATCATGATCATCCCTCTCATGGCGCCTATGACGCCTCATGTTATCGTCCTAGACAAATCCCTCAGCTTCCGCAATACAAACCCTAAATTCCCCAGTTTGATCATTTCGTTCCTCTGTTAGAGCATTAAGTTGTGCTCTCATTTCTTCCAAGGTTTTGGCTAGCTACTCTAAGGTCACTCCGGGTGGGTTAGAACTTGTTTTGGGTTGAGAAGGTCCTGCCATCATGAAAACTAAAGGTTGGTGATCCCTACCACTCCTAGTGGGCATGCAATGACCATCTATATGCTATGCGATGTGATGGATTGAGATGTAATGATACGCAATGCAATCCCTAGACAATTCTAAGCTCTAATACCAAGTTCATGCAGGACAAAATGAAAACTAATTTAAATGATGCAAGATGAGATCAATAACAATAATAACAATTATAATGAATCAATTGAAACAGATTGACACATCATTCCATGCTGAAATCCACTAAGTTAATTATGAGGAAATCCAATTCTTATTACAGTCTTGCAATTTGGGCCCTCAAAGAAATGAGGAAGGGACCAAGTGGAGAGTAAGAACCTCCACCTTGCCTAGGGATCTGCCGAATCAAGTAAATGATCAACATCTGAATGGTAGTGGACTGAATATGGTTTTAAATGAAATTCAAGTTTAATTCAATACACCCACAACTTTATAATGCTAGGCTTGAAATTCAGAAGTGAAAACATGAATTAAATCGGCTGTAATGGGTTGAAACCAGATCTAGTGCTTGCCATTCTAGATCTATTGCTGGTCTGATCAGATCTAAAGGTTTGGGGGGATGAACAATTGTGATTGGTTGATGGGTAAGGGGCTGGTTGGAGGGCTGCAAGGGTTTAATGGTGTTGATTGGGATTTGGGTTGGATCTGGATTCCACCATGTGAGTAAATCTAAATCTGGATGGGCAAGAAAGTGTGAGATGGGTATCAAAGGAAAGGGAAAACAGTGGAGATAAATACCTTGGGATGAAGATAGTGTGATATCTTGGTTTCGCACCAAACTCCCCTTCACGGGCAAGAAGAAGATCCTGCAAGAGAAATCTCAAGAAGGCCTTTGGAAGAAGATCATTATTCATTCATTCTCCCTCTTTTCCAAGAGATACAACCTTAATAATGAGTAATAAGAGAATCCTAGAAACCAATGGTTCAGATTAAAACATCTAGATCTTGTCTCATAAAATAAAACCAAACAAATAAAATAAATAAGACTAACAAGTGGCTCCTTGCGCATGGGGATTTATGCGCAAGTCTTGTGCACGCATCCCTATGCAAGGGACTTTAAGTTGTGGGCCCCTGGGCCCCTATTCTTATGTCTTTAGTTTTAAACTCTTTAATTCCCTTGGGTCCCTTGCCAATCTTTAAATCTTCATGATGACTCCATAATTGCTCATCTCTTGTGGACCATCCCAATATGGGGTCTTCCGCGGGTCCACCTCCGGAGGCCTTCCGCACGCCCGGATCAAGATCCAACAGTGTATCTTCGCCCAAAGGCTGATCCAACGGTAGATCTTCACGATTGTGATGTATCAAGCCCGTGAAAAGTTGATCCAGCCACAAGGAAGCCTTATCAACCATTTTCTTCTTACGCCTTTGGTATTTCTTTCCAGATCTGGAGTTGATGTCCCCATCAAAAGGTGTCTACGGCGGATAACCTTAGGACAGGCTTGTCTTCACAAGAGATTTTAGATGTGTGCCCTTTATGCGAGAATGGGTTGGAGACAGTGGATCACCCGTTCTTGCACTATGAAGTTTCATCATCTTTGTGGAAAGAATTTGGCCAGAGATGCGGATTAGCTTGGTGTTTGCCAGGCTCTATGATCAGTATGTTTGAAGCTTGGAGATTTTGCCCTTTTTCAGGATGCGGGACGGTACTGTGGAGACTTATCCCTTTCGCTATAGTGTGGTCCATTTGGAAAGAAAGGAATAATAAGATCTTCAGGGGAGCGAAAATGGCCTACTAACGATATTCTTCATAATTGGGAGGCTTGTATGCTTTGTTCAGTGCCTCGAATCATGAAGGAGGACGTTTGGTGTCCTCCCCCAAGGGGCTTTTTGAAGTTTAATGTGGATGGGGCGGCTAGAGGAAAGTCAGGGCCAGCAGGTGTTCGGGGTGTACTTAGGGATCACAAAGGGGATGTCTTGCTCATGTTCTCTAAGAAGGTAGGTATCAAGGAATCAAATGAGGCTGAGGTGTTGGCAATTTTAGAGGCTCTTCGATTTTTCTTTTCTTCTTTTCGTGAAAAATTATTAGTGGATAGTGACTCATCAAACGCTATCTCTTGGATCTCAAGCAATGAGGGTCCTTGGAGGTTCTAGTTCCTCTTTGTGGAAATCAAGTCCCTATATTCTCAAGGTTTTGTCGAGTTTAGGCATGTTAGAAGGTCGGCAAATGCAATGGCAGACTCTCTAGCGAAACAAGGGGTAGATAGGGTTATTCCCTTGATTGCTTACACCATGTAATTGTCTTTCTTTGTTCTTTGGGTATAAGGCTCTTATGCCTGTTGGTTGTGTTGTATTGTATTTTTGTTTGCCTTATTTTTAATATAATGTTTCACTTATCGTTCAAAAAAAAAAAATAGTCTTGCATGTCTTGTTCATGCTCAGTTTCTCCAAACATGGAAATATATCTACAAAGAATGAAACCTATAAAAAAGTAAACTTGTTGGTAAAAAAAGAAATGCACATACATTAGCAATTGAATGTCTTGTTCCACAGTATTAGCGTAATTGAGTTTATCTGAATCATAACCCAATAAATTGTTTGATTTGCCATATGAAAAAATAAGATCAATATACATATAGATCAAGCCAATGAATTTGTTGAAGATTAATGTAGTCAGTACGCATTTGTGGTAATAAACTGTATTGGTTACAATAATATTTAATAAACAATGCCGGAATACATCACAATTCCAAAACCCTTCAAGTGTAAATAAGAAAAACATCTAACTCTAAATTCAACCAACATTGTAGTCATGTTGTGAAGCATTTGTAGTCATAACAAAGCAAGATATTAAAGTGCTTCACACTCCACAGGTATGTCGACCTTGTTAGCTGGAGAATTGGATGCACTAGGGATTGTATGAAAATTGAAAGCCTAGAGAGCATCTTGACCAGATGCACCTCACAACCATTTGTAGAGCTGCAAAATAGACAATATGGTCAAGAGATATATTTCACAGGTTCTTTAATAAATGAATAATCATGTGATCAGTTATTGGAGCGAAAATGCTGGTTAAAATAGATGTCAATAGTATTATTTTCTTTAGGTAAATGATGCCATTTATGCTAGATTTAGAACAATATGCTAGATTTAGAACAACCGAGCCTTACTTCTACTTCCACATAACAATACTGAGAATGAAAAAACAAAAACAAAAGTCTTATTGAGTAGATTAAACCTGTAATCAATGGCCTCTAAGATGTTTTTAGCATTCAAACACGTGGGCCCACTACGAATCAGGTAATCTGCCCGGATTGCCAGGAAATGTGTACAAATAAAAATTTTCAAATAAGAAAATATTACTTTAGATGTTTGCTTGACATCATGCAGAACAGCTGCCTTTGCGCTCCTTGAAACACCACTCCTTGCAAATCTTAAAGCATCAATAAAAAGATAGAAGAGGATGGAAGAAATAAAGAAAGAAAACCCTTCAAATGAGTTAAACAATTACCACGGAGTAGAACATTGATCAAAGTTTAGATCATTATTTTAGTATGATGAAAATTAACTAACAGTCAATGAAGAGATGGGAAGCACAGGAGAGGAAGTAGGCAAGTAGCCTTGACAGTTAGCTTACATTCTGAAACATTCCAAGCAAATCAGGGCAGCTTGTTGACTGTAATGGCCTGTACATGACTACCTGCAAAGGAAAAACATACAAATAAAAATATTCATTTTTTTTTCAATGGTAAGATTTATAACAAGAGTTATAACGCTGGTCGTACATCTATAAGGACGACTGGCGGCGAAACTAAGGAGTTTCCTATCACGATTGGTCTGCACCAAGGCTCAGCGTTAAACCCGTACTTATTTGCCCTAGTTATGGATGAGATTACAAGACATATCCAGGATGAGGTGCCGTGGTGTATGCTATTTGCAGATGACATTGTTTTGGTGGATGAGACGAGAGAAGGAGTGAATGCTAAACTAGAATTGTGGCGGAAAACATTAGAGACAAAAGGGTTTAGGCTAAGTCGATGCAAAACGGAATATATGGAATGCAAGTTTAGTCAAAGTAGGACACCTGGTAACATAGAAGTAAGTTTGGGCACACAAAAGATTGTAGAGAAATAAAACTTTAGGTACCTTGGATCTATGGTGCAAGAGGATGGAGGGATTGATACTGATGTAAGTCACAGGATTCAGGCCGGGTGGACCAAATGGAGGAGTGCTTCGGGGGTCTTGTGTGATCGGAAAGTCCCCCTCAAGGTTAAAGGAAAGTATTATAAGGTGGCGGTACGACCAGCGTTGTTATATGGATCAGAGTGTTGGGCAGTAAAGCATAATCATGTCAAGAAATGGAAGTTGCGGAAATGAGAATGCTAAGATGGATGTGCGGGATCACAAGGAGAGATAGGATTAGGAATGAGGAGATTAGGGGCAAAGTAGGAATAGCACCAATTGGAGATAAAATGAGAGAAAATCGACTGAGATGGTTCGGCCATGTTAGAAGGCGTCCAACGGAGGCACCTGTTAAAAGGTGTGAAAGCATGGAGATTGCCAGGAGGAGAGGGAGAGGGAGACCCAAGAGAAGTTGGAAAGAAACTATTAAACATGACCTTGCCTACATGGATCTAACGGAGGACATGGCCCTAAACAGATTTGATTGGCGTCGTCAAATCCATATAGCCGACCCCACCCAGTGGGAAAAGGCTTGGTTTGGTTTGGTAAGATTTATAACAAGAAAAAGAAGATTGACGAGGCCGAATACCTTATTTGTCTTTACTGCTACAATTTCATCAATGGTAAGCGGCTCCCCAATTGTAAAACATAACAAATAAACAACATAAACATGGAATGACATCTTTACCCATAACTCCACTCATAAACACTTGGGTCTTGAACCATCAGTCCCAACATTCACACAGTAAATGACCAAAACCCTCAACATTTCAATTCCAAATCCAAATCAAAAGGTACTAGTCAGAAAAGAAGAATTGAACACAAAAGTAACGGTAACAACAACAGTAAATTCATGTATGCCATTTTTTATTCTGTAAAGAAGATGACTAGAAGCAGAAGGTCCCCTCTTTTTCTTCTGTTTACTTTTCTCTCTATATATTTTTTGTGGAAGTTGTTGAAAACGCTTTAAATTCAAACTGGCTATTTTTAACAGTTGAAAAATGAGATTTATCAAAGTCTTCAATTCATTCTGGTCCTAGCTTTAGTCTAAGCATTTTCTAAGGTACATAGTGAGTTCACATTCAGAGACGCATCTTGATCTAACTAAGATTTCAGGGATATATATCACCTTGTGAGCAGATATTGGATTCTCCATTTGTTGTTGTGACTTTTACAGAGGCATTATATGGATGCCTAATGCCACAAATACGTGTCCACCTTCAAATGACACTGCTGTCATCACATCAAAACAGGAATAAAAGATACACGGTATTAGAATGGCCTCTAGCCTTAAAGGGATGGGAACTTCATCAAAAATACGTGGCAGGAAACTAAGTAGCAACAGTAGGGAAACAAAATGTCTTTCTTTCTTAAACCAAATAGCAACAAACAGAATGTCATAAAATAGAGAAACATGGATGGTAGATTCAAACGTTAATATTGAGTAGGGATCTCAAAATCTTAAATGCTTATAAGTAAATCTAGAAGAAGAGGATACCATTAAGTGCAAATTGTAAAACTATGTTAGTTCTACTGACTTTTCAATCATACAGGAAATAGGGATCTCAAAGTCTCAAATGCTTATAAGCAAATCTAGAAGAAGAGGATACCATTAAGTGCAAACTGTAAAACTATGTTAGTTCTACTGACTTTTCAATCATACAGGAAATAGGGATCTCAAAGTCTTAAATGCTTATACGTAAATCTAGAAGAAGAGGATACCATTAAGTGCAAAGTTTATAAACTACGTTAGTTCTACTGACTTTTCAATCATACAGGAAATGCATATAAGCTCATGTCCTAGATTTTGAGAGAAAATTTTCCATAGTCAGACCTGTTTTAAGACATCATACGCCTCATGTCTACAAATGGTGATAATACCACAAAGAAAATGAGTAGTCACTTTACAAGAAATAAACACCACCACAAACAGGGGATGAAGTGAGCAGGAAAACATCTTGCAGTTGCAACTAAATCATATGAGACAATGAGAGAAAAGGGAAAATTAAAAGGGGAAAAGATACAAAAACAGAAGGAGAATAGAGATGAAGCAACAACCCCTTTCAGACTGTCAAACTATATTGGAGCAGTCGTATACATGTTCCAATTGCATTCAACACCAACTTTAGGAGCTCGATGAGGCATGCTCTTGCGCCAGCTACAATTTTGTTGGAATCCATGAGACTCGACCAATTCTCCTTTACCTGTGGGTGTATCGTCCTCATCTTTCCACTCTCTAGTGGCACTGGACCTTCAACATCTCTGCTCAAAACATCTTGCAAGTGATTCACATCATCTTTGACTTTTTGGCTTCTTCATTGACCTCTTCCTTCAATGCTTTCTGCGGCCAACCAACTTCTTTCCCTTTCCTCTACTTCTGCCCACGCCCACAAAACTGTGGAAGGAAATATTCAAACAACCACTGAAAAAGGAGGAGCCTAAAAAAAAGGGGAAGAAATAGATACTAAATATCAACAAAGACCAAACACATATTATCCAAGAGAAAAGAATCTATTAGTAAGAATTCATTTTTGTAAGTTATAATGAGAAAAAGCAACCCATAACTTCACGCTAATCATCTACAGCAACAAAAAGAACATGGAAAAAAAATTATGAATTTCAGTTTACAGTTAAGAAACAATATCATTAAGTCAAGTAAAATAAATTATATCAGGCTGTCAAATAAACTTCATTTTAACATTAGAAAGAGTTTTGAGTTAGTATGTATATTGGATTGCATGAGAGAACAACCTGTTTCTCCACTAATGAAACACTAATGTGAATTTCACTTTCTTGATAAGCAACAATAAAAATAAAAAAAATTCATAAGTTAAATAACATGTAGAGAGGAAAAAAACAAAAACCACAAAGCAGAGGTTATACAACATGAACAAAAATGCAACAACCAAAAAATTTCAGACCGAGAGGAAAACACCCAAAAATAGTTATGTCATTACTGTGGAATTTTGAGGTACTACATTGTGAAATACTTTTATGGTCTATTACTCCTCTAATGTGAATTGCACTTTCTTGGTAAGCAATATAAAAGTCTCATGTGGGTTAAAAGAAAAATAGAAATTAGAAAAGCCTGCAGATTTGGTATTCCTTTGAGGGCACAAAACATTGTAATTCTTGGGATTTCCAAGTTCCTTCTGGACATTCTACAAGCCTTCATTTAGCCATATTGAATATGGCCAGTGTAATAGGAAATTCACATTAAAACCCCACTATTTTGATTGTTTATAAGAGAACCTTAGATTTTTCTCTTGAATTCAAATAAAACTCATGACCACTGGCTGAATTGGTTTTTTTGACATTTTCAACTGAAGGTCTCTATGGTATACATATACATAGGGATAAACGATAAAATAGGTAATAATAAAGGAGACTATATAAAAGAAATACAGTCAATGGACAACAGAGAGAGGATCAACACAAGCAAAGGCAATCAACAACAATAAAAATACAAGACAGAAAATACACAACACCCACATCCTCCCAAGTGAGGAAGCAAAATTCTACCAAGATTAAAAATAATTCACTTGGGATATGGCCAAAACATGTAACTCCATTGAGCATAATTCAGAGATTAGTGTCACATTAACCTTTTCAATAATTCTAACCATCATAAAGAACAAATAACACAATTTATGCAAATCATTTCCACCAATAAACCACAAAAAAAAAAAAAAGCATTTTCCACATAATTTATGCTTTTCCTATGAATTGAATGCCTTTCCAAGCAATAGATAATTTATTCTCATCTCTAGAATACTCATTGCTATAAAAAAATTATTAATAAAAGAAACAGATCTAAATCCTTCCAAGTGAGGAAGCAAAATTCTACCTAGATTAAAAATAATTCACTTGGGATATGGCCACAACATGTAAGTCCATTGAGGACAATTAAGAGATTAGTGTCACATGAACCTTTCAATAAGCCTAACCATCACAAAGAAGAAGTACCAAAATTTATGTCAATCATTTCCACCCATAAAACACAGAGAAGAAAAAACATCCCAATTGTGGAAGCAAAATCTGCCTACATAAAAAAATAATTCACTTGCGAGTTGCGATATGGCCACGGCATGTAACATTGTAACTCCATTGAACAAAATTCAAAGATTAGTATCACACTATCACATTAACATTTTCAATTAGCTTAACCATCACCATCACAAAGAATAGGTACCAAATTTTTTGTTAATCATTTCAACCCATAAGCCACAAAATAAAAAATAAAAAAGAAACACACCCTCCCAAGTGAGGAAGCAAAATTCTACCTCGATAAAAAAAAAAAATCACTTGGGATATGACCACAACATGTAACTCCATTGAGCACAATTCAGACATTATTGGCACATTAACCTTTTCAATGAGCCTAATCATCATGTAAGAAAATCTCTGTTAACAATTTCCACCCATAAGCCACAAAATAAATAAGCTTATCATCACAAAGAACATATACCAAAAATTTTGTTAATCACTTCCACGTATAAGCCACAAAATAAAAAATTGCATTTTTCACATAATTTATGCTCTTTCTATGAATCAAATGCCTTTTCAAGCAATAGATTAGATAATCTATTCACATTATGGAATACCCATGCTATTAAAAAAAACCCAAATATAAAATATAAAAGGAAAAAATGTAAACCTGAGCATCTTCAAAGCAATGCCAGAAGAGATGACTAACATGGTTTCTCTTCTTGCATTGCCCTTAAGTGATGGCTAATAGAATGCAAGAACAGACCATTAAACATTGATGCAGAGTCTAATAGCCTGAAATTTATATTTCCTTATACGTTTTAACCTCAACTCCAACAAGCAATGAATCATTACCTAACATCAAGAGAAGAATTTCAAAGTGTTCAATTCAGACCAACTGACACTTGCAAGTAGATCTTCAGGTTGACTTCCTATATTGATGCTCCATATTTATCTTTTTAACAGGATAATCCTTTAAACATCTATAGTTATTAGTTAATAAGGAAATAAAAAAGATTAAACCTTGGAAAATCTTCCTTATCTAAACAAACATTTATGTTTTTCTGTTTTTTTTTTTTTTTTTTCTTTTACATGTGGCCGTCCCATTTTAGTTTTTTTCAAGTAGTAGTTTAAATTTCTGGTTTTGCTACTTATTTAAACACATACCCATCATAAGCATAAATTGCGGTCAGACTTGAAGAGGAGAAGAAGCAGAAGATGGAGAAAGAGAGAGGGATGGATTAATCATCTGTTTGTAAGCGAGAAGCGAAGAGTTGAAAGCTTGCATCCAGTTTTCCCTTTTTTTAAAGTGGTGTAGAGAAGAAGAGTCCATCTTCTTCATAATCCATAAGGTTGAAATTAATGTCCGCATCAACTCTACTAAACTTGATTGCAGGCCCTAAAAGTCATAAACCTATGTGAGAATTCTACCCAAACAACCAACAGAAAACACTAAAAACAATAGAAAGCAGCTTCCTTACAAACTAACACTAACCATGCTGCTGCAGGAGCAGTGGATCGAATCCACCTACCCAACAACCTCAACAAAATCCATAAAAAAAAAAAAAAAAAAAAAACTCATAAAGTCAAAATGCAAATCAGAAATCCTAAAATCCAAACAGAGCAAAATATCCTTACTCAAGACACCAGCCTTTATCTTCTCTTCTTCCATGCCACGTGCAATCGCCACATCGCAGTTACCTTCTTCAACGGCAGTATAGAGGTACCAATCGAGAGGTGGAAAGACAACCCAAACATGCATAAGTGGGTCTCCCAAAGGTGGAAACATCTCAACTAGCAGAGAAGGACGGGGCCTAACGAGGATCCTCTCCATTGTGATGGAGAAATTTAAATCCTCAACTAAAACTTAGGAAAACTTTAAAAATTTTATAAATTGACTGAATTATATCAAATCATATCATTATTGCAATTGGACAATCATGAAAATCATCTAAAATCCATATAAACCATGCTCTGTTATTGCAATTGTAAACATTGCTTCTCCTCTTCATGCTGACCTTAGAGATGTGAAACAAGGTTAATGATAATCGAAACCCATTATCCTGAGACGTGAAAGCATCAATTGGTAATAAGATTGAAACCCAAAAGCATCCAAAGATAATGTGAGCCCTTCCTCTGCTGAACTAATAGGTGACCCAAATCCAAATCCTTCTTTTTGTACAGGCGGAAAGAAAGTCGATATAGAAGCTCTTTTTCCATCCAATTGTGGATAAACCCCACATCTTTCATCATAGATTGACGAAGGAAGACCATACTGATACCTTATCCATATGAATGTGGTGGAGATAGCAGCACTAGAGTAGCAAGCCGAGGAGGAGAACACAAACCCAAATCGACTCGGAGATAAACAAGATATTTCTTTCAAAGACACCAAGACCCGGTCGCTGACGTGCTCCAAAACCACCCTCTTGGGGCTGGCAAGATCATCTTCTGATTGTTGTTCTGCACCGTACATCACATCCACGAGGTGTTTGGGCTGGCGCTGATGGTTTTTGATTGAGGAGGAGGGGATGGATGTGTGGCTGATGTAGCGGCAGATGACGGTGTCAGGGTCAGGCAATCCGAATGTGAACAGATTTCCAGCACCGTCGAAGGTGACGATAGCAATTTCGCAGCCGCATAATATGCTCAGTTCCTTCGCCTTCTTGAAGAGACTCTCTCGTCTCTTTGAGAAAGTCGCCATTTGGTCTTTGGGATGGTCTTTGATCGAGGAGGGGATGGATGTGTGGGTGAGGCAGCGGCGGATGACGGTGTCAGGGTCAGGCGATCCGAAGGTGAACGCCTTTCCGGCACCGGAGAAGGTCACAATGGCAATCTCGCAGCCGCACAATATGCTCAGTTTCTTTGCCTTCTTGAAGAGACCCTGTCGTCTCTTTGAGAAGGTCACCATTCGGTTTTGCTTATCCTGCACTAGCCTAATCTCTCTCTTCCTCTTTCCCATCTCTCCTCTTTCTTTTGCCTTGAACCCAAATATTCTAAAACCCTCACTTTCTCTTCTCTTCTCCTCTTCTCTATCTCTATCAAGTACAACAACAGGAAGAAGAACCGAAAGCCTCCCTCTATCTCTCTCTCTTCACGGTTTATTGGACAAAAAGAAAGCGTTTGATTCTAACGAAAACATCGTCTGATTCCAGCTCTGTTTCTTGAGAAAAAGCAGATTTTTATTTTTATTAGATGGAAATTGTCCTCGTACCTTTCTCTGACTTGTTGGCCAAGTTGCCCAGTAACTTGATCATCAAGAAATTAAAAAAAAAAAAAAAAGGGCAAGTGGTGTGGAGTCTCATCCCAGTAAAGTGCCCATGTTGAAAGATTCTGTGATCTTAGTCCGTCCTTGTTCAGTTGTTCCTCCTCCACCAAAAGTTTCTGCTATCAGAGCCTTGTTTCTAACCGCTAAATCTCATCCATGGCAGCAACAATCCCCACCACCACTTATTTCAATTATTCAGTAAATATGGTGCTCATATTTGAAGAAGAAAGCTACGACTATTGAGAAATAATTGATGAAAAATGATCTCTTTGAACTCTTGCACAGAGGATCGACTTATGTTATGCAGTATATATAATAGGATATACATGGTAAGGATCTTTTACAATTATACAAGATTACAGAGAATCAGTTTGAGATTCACAATCTCAAGAAATCATATTATAGTCAGGTTGCCTAATATGCCCCCTCAAGCTGATGGGAAAATCTTGAACTTTCAGCTTTGACTGCAACAACTTAAAGCGAGGTGTGGTGAGACCTTTGGTAAATAAATCAACAATTTGATCTTGAGTGGAGACATAGCGAACATCAAGCTATTTGTGGAGCACTTTTTCACGGATGAAGTGGTAGTCAACCTCGATGTGTTTGGTGCGAGCATGGAAGACCAGGTTGGAAGCAAGATAGATAGAACTTATATTGTCACCCCAAATTGTAGGCATAGTGCGGAAATAGATGTGAAGATCTTTTAGCAAGCCACAAATCCACGTGATTTCAGCAGCTGAATGGGCTAGGGATTGATATTCTGATTCAGTACTGGACTTAGCAACCGTGGGTTGCTTCTTAGAACTCCAAGAAATAGGATTGTCCCCAAGAAAAGCACAAAATCCACTCGTTGATCGGCAATCATCCGGCGCACCAGCCCAATCTGCATCGGATTAAACCTGAAGGGAAATAGGACTTTTGGCAGAGAAGTAGATGCCATGAGTGAGAGTCCCTTTGAGAAAGCGAAGGATCCTTTTTACAGCAGTCATGTGAACATCAGTAGGGCAATGCATAAATTGGCAAACTTGGTTGACTGCAAATGTGATGTCTGGCCGAGTATGAGTCAGATACTGGAGGGCTCCAACCAAGCTTCGATAAAAGAGTGCCATCAGGAAGAGGTGAACCGGAAAATTTACTAAGTTTTCCATTGAGCACAGCCGGGGAGCCATATGGTTTTGCACCTAACATGTCTGCCCTTTGAAGTAGGTCTTTAGTGTACCGAGTTTGAGACAAAAAAAGACCATGCTAATCTCGATGCACTTCCAAACCAAGGAAGAAATGAAGCAGGCCAAGATCACGCATAGCAAAGTGTGCATTTGATTTGGAAATAAATGCGTTAATGTAGTTGGTATTACTTCCTGTGACAATAATGTCATCTACATAAACCAGCACAATAGTAATGGACCCGTTAGTACATCTCACAAATAAGGTAGAATCTGAAGAATTTGTAGCAAAGCCGAGATCAACAAGAAAATTGGAGAATCGCTTGAACCAGGCTCGAGGGGCCTGTTTAAGTCCATACAAGGACTTGTGAAGCTGACATACATGATGTGGGTGAGCAGTATCAGTGAAGCCGGGAGGCTGAACCATATTTACCTCTTCTCTTAAAAGACCATGTAAAAATGCATTACTGACATCAAGCTGCTTAATAGGCCACCCAAAATGAACAGCAATTGCTACAATAATGCGAATTGTAGTAGGCTTTGCAACGGGACTGAAGGTTTCAGTATAATCAACACCTTCTTGTTGATTATAGCCCTTTGCAACAAGGCGGGCTTTGTAGCGATCAATGGTCCCATTGGCTCGATGCTTAATTTTGTAAACCCATTTGTTTCCAACAGCATGTTTGCCGGGGGGAAGAGGTACAAGAGACCAAGTGCCACATTTCTGAAGAGCACTAAATTCTTCTGCCATGGCATGGCGCCATTTTGCACTTTTGTTGGCTTCTGTGAAAGTGGATGGTTCAATCTGGTCATGTTCAGAAAGAAATGCAGTAGGCAATGGATGTCAAGAGTTCAAAAATACTTTCTTTTTTAAAATGCCATCTTTGGCTCTTGTCTGCATATGATGGGTAATTGTGATAGGTAGATGTGATTCAGTTGGAGGAGTGATGGGTGGGGCAGACAATGGCTGGGTTGGCAATGATGGGATGGGTTGGGTCGGCAAAGATGGGCTGGGTTGGTTTGGGTCTGTAATGACGGGCTGGATGGAAGAAGGAGTGATGGGGATAGGTTCAGATGAATGGGTTGAGCCATCAACAAAGATCGGCTGGGTTGGTGGTGATGGGTTCAGGATTGGTGTAGACGCTGTGTGTGGATGTATACCTGAACATGGGATAGGCAACCATGCAGCCAAAGAACCCAATTCCGAGGAAAGTATCCATATTTCGCAGGCCCTGTGAGATGGTACTATTTGGGGAGGCAAAGGGAAAATGATCATCATTAAATATTACATGACGAGACAAATAGATGTGGCCAGTGCTTGGATCAAGGCACCTATAACCCTTATGGTTAAGACTGTAGCCTAAGAAGATGCACTTGAGTGAGTGAAAATCAAGTTTATGGGTATTATAAGGACGGACCCATGGATAGCAAGCACAACCAAATGTGCGAAGGAGAGAGTAATTAGGGGTAGTATGATACAGAATCTCCCAAGGAGATTTATTTTCTAGTTTCTTGACTGGCATGTGATTGATGAGAAAAACAGAGGTGGAAAAGGCATCAACCCAATAGGTGAAAGGCATGTGGGAGTGGGCCACGAGAGTGAGACCAGTTTCAATGACATGACGATGCTTGCGCTCGGCCACACCATTTTGCTCGGATGTATAGGGACAAGTGATTTGGTGTGTGATCCCATGCATAGAAAATAAAGTACGAAAACGAAAATTCACAAACTCACCCCCATTATCAGTTCGAACTATTTTGATCTTCTGAGTAAGTAAGTTTTCAATTTTAGATTTAAATGTCACAAACACCTCATAGGATTCAGATTTTGCATTCATAGGAAAAGGCCAGCAATACCTTGAAAAATCATCAATAATTATTAAATAAAAATGAAATCCATCATTAGAAAGACACGGGCAGGACCCCAAACATCCATATGTAAAAGTTCTAGAGGACAGGAGGTGGTTGTAGTAGAAATAGAAAAAGGTAAACGATGAGCTTTTCCTAGGGGACATGATTCACAAAAAGAAAATTGCTTGGAGGAACCATTTATTGGAAGATTGCTTTGTGAAATAATTGTCTTGAGTGTTGGAAGAGATGGATGGCCTAGACGAGCATGCCAAATGTTGTAGGATGTGCGGATGCCAATGAAGGCAGAGGGCCCAACTGCATGATTGAGGATACCAGAGAGATGATAGAGACCATTCTCAGGCATCCCGTGGAAAAGGATCTTCCCCGAGATTTTGTCCTGGACAAAGAAAGCATAATCATCAAAAATAAAGCGACAATTGTTATCTTTGGTAAATTGGCTAACCGAAAGGAGATTAGTGGAAATTTCAGGAACATGGAGAATATTAGATAAGGGAAAAGAGTGAAATGGGGTGTGTAAGGTAGCTGAACCTATATGCCGAATTGACAGACCTTGTCCATTACCTACTGCAACTTTGTCAATGCCATGATACTCAGACTGAAGGGAGAGGCTGTTGAGGTCGGATGTGAGATGATTTGAGGCTCCAGAGTCTGCGTACCAAGGCTGCTCTTGTGGTGGAGAGGTCACGGCCATTGCTTGAAGTCGAGGAGGAGCAGTGCGACCTTGATAAGCATGGTCCATCCTGTGATAACAATTTATTGCGATATGTCCAACCCGGTTACAGATTTGGCAGGTGGGTCGAGACTGCTGGTTGGATCCAGATTGGTGAAACTGGTTAGAGTTGCCCCTGCCATTGTTGCGACCATGACCTCTTCCATGTCTACGATTGAAGTTGGTACCCCCACGCCCAGAGCCACGGCCAAAGGAGTTGTTCTGGTTGTGAGCAGCAACCATCGCAGTAAGTGATGAATCTGTAGACAAAGTGGGTTGCTGTCGTTCTTCAAGAATAATTTCTTCAGAGAGCAGCGGGACTGGACTTCATTAAACGAAGCGGAGGAGATGCTAATTGACGTGCGAATCGGGTCATATTCGGCTGGAAGTCCTCGTGTCGTATGATGAATAAGATTATCATCAACCAGTTGCCCCACAGCACCGAGACTATCTAACAGTTTCTTTAATCTGTCATGGAGGATCCTCCTTTCTTATAGTCTGCAACTTCAGCTTCAATTGAGAGATATGGGATCGAGTAAGAGATGCATATCTCTTCTCTAGAGCGTGCCAAATTGTCTGAGATGTGTCATGATGTGATCTTTATCAATCATAAAATACCGTAAGTGCACGGGTGTCTAGGTGAGACAGTGGCAAGAACGGGTCGAACCCACAGGGAGCTAATTAAAGAAACTTTTAGATTAATAAAACTAATTAACTAACAATTAAGAAAACTTTTGAGTATTTAGAAATAAAAACAAGCAACTAATTTAGAAATATAAAAACTACCAATTAATGAAAGTGATTAGAGCATAGGAATTTAATAAGCATCGACCAATTATTTATCAAGTAACCCTAACTTATTCCAATTTTTACTTCAAATCAAAGACAAATCAATGTTTTTAATTTGGAAAATCTAACTTTAAAAACCCTTTTTTTAATTATAGAATCCAAAACCCAAGACTTCCTTCACCTCATAAAAGATAAAAAACAATCTAAGCACTACCCATCAAAAGTAAGTATAAACCATCAAAAAGATCTAAGTCCTAAGCATGGCCTATCAAACCTAAGCATGGATAGTCAAAAATATATTTTTATTTTCAGAAATTAAGAATGGAGATTTGCCTAGGGCACGAAGACAAGTCTATTAATCATTAAGAACATAAAGATATGCAAACAAGTTAGAACTACTAGACAAATAAAAAGCAATCACTTATCTTCATCCATCGCTCTAATCAAAACTAGCCCGCCATTGCAAAGAAGACTTCTTGATTTGTCATTAAAGATTACATCTTTACAACTTTTCCTTCAAATACTTGCTTGGACAAGGCCCAAAGCTACCCAAAATAAAAAAAAATATGGAGAACTAGAACTAGAACTAGAAGAGGGGAAAGAAGAAAGGGGAAGAAGAGAGAGAGAATGGCTTGGCCACTTTATGAAGGAGAATAGGCTTGTTATTTTAGCCCCCTTTATGCTTCTTTTATACTTTTTGGCCTCTTGATTTTCAAGGAATTATTTTCATTCTATGACTTGATTATTGGCTTAGCTTTCAAGCAAAGCTTCTCACTTAGGTTGAAATTTGAATTGGAGATGATTTGTTACTAAGTGTGGTCTCTTGGGCTCCAAGTCTTGCCAAATTGAACTCCTCAAATATCTCTCATGTTGCCAATTTTAAAAACCCTTTGCAATTCCCACATGGAGTTATAAGAGCTAACTTCCCGAGGTCATATCTCCCTCAATATAGCTCCGATTTATGAAATCTTAGGCTCCACGGATATCTACTCGAAAAGAGTTTTCTAACGGTGAGTATATTGCGCCAATCCGATACTCAGTTTGAAAGTTATGGCTATTTCAATTTGCTGCCCCTGAAAATTTCGAGAATAATGGCAATTAAGGGAACTTCTATGTTTGGCATGCAATGGGGTGTGTGGGACCCATGTTGGACGTCCAAGGCATGTTTGGACTCTTTCTTTGCTTGCTTATTTAATTATCTTTCCATATTTGGCATGCTTCTTTACTTGCAACTTTGATTAATCAACTCCCCTTGCAAAGTTTCTAATTTTCTCTCTCTTTCTTGATTTTGGTTTCCAAATTTAGCAAGTCAACACCATCTTTCCAATTCTGAGTTTCTTCTTTCCTCTTTGAGAATTTTAAACATTTTCAACTCCACCAAGATGTCAAGATATGTGGGCCTACCATGAAGGGTGTCCCGCCTTTGATCTCTCTCAAGTTTCACCAATGTAGGTCCCACTCTTGATTTCTCCTACATAAATAAAATTAAATAATGTCAATAATAATAAAGTGTGAGGAATCTAGATGGACTATGCATGGGATTCTACATACCTACTTAATGCACCAAAAATACCCAACTTTCCAAAAATAACACATGATGTCAAAATTAGCAAGTATGCATTAGTGAAGCTAAAAAAACTAATTTTGGGTGATGAATGAGATGAGAATCCTAATTTCACAAAATTCATGCAATGTAATGAATTTTGACTAAATTTGACTAAGATTCCAACTATGATGCTTAAATGCATGAAATCATGAAATTAAGTGTAATTCTATGCAATTAGCCTAATTAAGTCCATAAATGCATATAAAATGATGAATGAAAGCTACAATTTTATGGACTTATCACACCCCCAAACCAGCTTTTTGCTAGTCCTCGAGCAAAATAAGTGAAGAAAGAGAAGTTTATTACCTAACTTAAGAAAAAGACAAATGTAGAAAAACAAAAATAATGCCACTTTCGCTGGCCCTCTCAACTGCATTTAGCGTATGCATTAAGCCCTTAAACCCCTAAGTTCTCCCTAGTGGACGAGTTGTGCCTCGTGAGGGTTTGAGGTGAATATACCCACAAAATTCATTTATCCTAAAAACAAACATAGAAATAAAAACAAAGAAACTTTTTTTTTTCAAAAGGAAATCAAGTTATCTCGGACACTCTTTGTGTAACCCAGAATAGTCAAAATCTCAGACTTTTCAAAATTCGGTTCATCCTTCTAATGTCAAACTTTTCTTTTCTTTTTTCTCTTTTTTTTTTCAAATACCAAACTTTTGTGTGCCTTGTGCAAGTGTATACATCCAATCAATCTTTCAAATGTTCCGCTATGATGTCATGAAACAGAATTCTCCCTCAAATGCTCTGATCTTTCCTAGATTTAGTGGCTCATAAGTTTCCCTCTCAAGGCTACTACGACGGCTTTCGCACTACTGTATTTTCAAAGGCTGCGAGATGCATCTCTATTTTCATTTTCTTTTCTTTTTTTTTTTTTTTGCAAACACGCACATGTGACTGTGCAATGCCTAGGTCCCTTAAGCTTTCTAATTAACCCATGTAATGAGCATTCGGCCAATGACTCCCAAACCAGATGGCTTTAGGGCACTAGGTATGTAAATACCCCTAAGGGCTTACTAGCTCGAGTTAAAAAGGCTACGAACCCAAACTAGTCACAAAACTTTTTATTCTTTTCAATACTACACTTTTTTTTTTTTTGCAGTCGTCAACAATAGGCAGCCTTTTTCAATCTGCCCGAATTAATCCAATAGTTTTGGTCGGCCTAACCATCCCGATGAACCAGGTAGACTTACAAGGCTAGACTTCAGAAAGTCATCCCATCTTTCTTGAAAAACTCTAAATTCAACACCAAGGCTTCTTATCCAAAATCTTGATAGATGTATACGTGTTTCAGTGAAAAACAGAGTTTAGTATTATTTTGATATATTCTAGAAAAGATTTGAACTTTCATTTTACTTCCTTCCAAGGATTTCGAAATTCCGGATTTCCGAGCATCGTTGAATTTTATCAATTCCTTTCAAAACTACCTTTTAAAAAATATATATATATTGCACAAACGAGAAGTTGTCCTAAAAGTTTTTTAAAAAAAGTTTTCCTAAAATTGAAAAAAAATAAAAGTTTTCCTAAAATTGAAAAAAATACCTAAAATTGGACAAGTGTGCTTGTTCCCACCCCCAAACCGAAACTAGACAGCGTCCTCGATGTCGTTCATGTAATGCAGAAAATGATAATGTAACATGAAGAAAAATAAATTGCAGGAGGTAAAGGAAAGAAGTTACCTGATGATTTTGCATGGCGCTCCCTATCCAAGGTTAGAAAAAAAAAGACAAAAAAAAAAATCTAAACTAATAATAATCTATATAAAAACAAAGAAAAAGAAACTACCCTATTTGACACCTAACGTGGATTCCTCCTAGATCCCAAACAAACTTACCTTCCAAAATTGAGGTCAAGATCTCTCGCTTAGGTTGCCTCCTATTCTTTTCCACGAATGAGGTTGAATCTAGCAGTGCATTCACCTTTTCAATGTGACCATCTATATCAAAATCACTCCTAAAATGTGCTAGACAGACCTCCAATGGATCCTCACATCCTAATTGGGGAGCAACATTTCCAACCAACTCTTGTAAGTAGCTGACCTCACCAACCTCATCATCCTCATCTTGAGGTTGATTACTCACATTAAAGATGTTTAGTTGAACTGTCATGGTGCCAAAAGAAATTTGCATCACTCCATTCCTACAATTAATCAAAGCATTGGATGTTGCTAGGAATGGTCGTCCTAAAATGATTGGTATTTTAGCTACAGTTCTTGCTGGTTGATTCATGTCCAAGATAACAAAATCTACAGGGAACACGAACTCTCCTACTTTGATCAGGACATCCTCCACTACCCCCTTTGTGTATCGAATTGAAGCATCAGCCAATTGGAGGGTCACATGAGCTTTCTTCAACTCCCCCAAACCTAATTCTTTATAAATAGAGTATGGAAGGAGGTTCACACTTGCACCCAAGTCTAGTAAAGCGTGCTCTATCTGATGGTCCCCTATATGGCAAGAAATGGTAGGACACCCTGGGTCCTTATATTTGATTGGGGCTGGACATGAAATGATTAAGCTAGCTTGTTGGGCTAGAAAAGCCTTCTTGGGCACATTGGTAGTCCTTTTGAAGGTGCAAATGTCCTTCAGAAATTTTGCATAGGCCGGAATCTGTTGGATAGCCTCAAGTAATGGGATATTGATCCTCACTTGTTTGAATACTTCTAGCATTTTATCTAACTGAACAGTAGATTTTGTTGGGCCTAGCCTCTGTGGGTATGGTGCCTTGGGAACATAGGTCCTAAAAGTGGGCTCACTAGGTGATGTTTCAACATTGACTGGGTTCTCTTGTTCTAATATGGGTTCAGCATTTACAATTTGTTTCTCAGTTTCCACTTTCTCACGTGATTCTTCTTCAGGTTCCTTGGGTAGTTCCACCCTGTTATCCACCTGTGTACCCGACCTGAGAGTGATAATGGATTGGACTTGTTCCAGGCCTTTTCCGTTAGGATCATGAACAACTTGGCCCTTGGGATTGGGTTCAGATTGACTAGGGAAGGTCCCCTTGTCTCTGACACTAATGGAGTTGGCCAGTTGGCCCATCTGATATTCCAGTTTTGCAAGTGATTGTGTGTTAGCATTCAAGCTCTGAACAGTGCTTTGCTGGAACTGGAGGGTATTCTGAGCTAACAGTTTCATGGTTTCCTCAAGAGAATCTATCCGCTGATTTTGCTGATTTTGGAAACCGAGTGGGGCATTGGACTGAAATTGAATGGGCTGAAATTGATGTGATTGTGATGGGCCACCCTGAGTTGGACCCTTGGTCCAAGAAAAATTAGGATTATCCCTCCAACCTGGATTGTATGTGTTGGAGTATGGGTCATACCTCTGACGATTATCAAAACGAGTGTTTTGATAAAGCGCATTCACCTCCTCAATAGACTCGGTCTGACCCAAAGTTGTTGGGTCAATCCCTCCATTCATGGCCTAAGTATATTTCAATGACTCCAAAGTATTTGGAGTAGGCTTTTGGTTCAGTTCTAAGGCCTCTATTCTCCTCACCAGTGTGGCCAATTTGGCATCTGCCTCAATTTTGGGTTCAATCTTGAACATCCCCCCTTTTTCAGGAATGGTGGGTTTGATGGGCTCCCTCTTGATAGGGGCCCACTGCAATGTATTTTCAGCGGTTTCTTCCAAAAATGCCCATGCTTTATCCGTTGTCTTCTGTGTAAACTGCCCACCAAAGAAAGATTCAACCAAATGCTTAGTAGGGTAATCCAAACCCTCATACACGATCTGGACCAATCGAATTTTTTCAAATCCATGGTGGGGACACTGGATTAAGAGGTCCTTGAACCGTTCCAAATAACTGCAAAGTGTCTCCCCTTCCATTTGATGGAATCCATTGATGGCCTGCCTAATCGAAGCGGTTTTCTGCTTAGAGTATAATTTTTTGTAAAATTCTTCGACTAGCTTGTCCCATGTAGTGATGGACCCGGCCTGTAAGGCATAAAGCCAAGCTTTAGCCTTTTCTTTTAGGGAGAAACGAAATAATCTAAGTTTAAGGTCCTCTTCAGTCATGTTATTAATTCTCATGGTCCCACAGATGTCCTCAAATTCCCAAACATGTTGATATGGGTTTTCCTGGTCTAGTCCACGGAATACTGAGAGCATCTGGATCATGCCAGATTTTAGCTCAAATGTAGTATTGGTCTGAGGCAGGGTGATGCAGGACGGTTGAGTTGTCCTAGTGGGGTACATGTAGTCCTTCAAAGTCATGGGTGAGTCCTCCTGATCAGCCATCCTTTTTGGTCCTCCAATCCGGTCTTATGAAGTCAAATCGACCAGGTAAGTCCCCAGGATAAGTGGTGGGGTCACAATGCACTTGGCAAGGGTCCCACTTAAGAACCAAACCACCCTTTTTGGTAGGGACAGGACTTACCTAGACATCAACTTGACCAAAGAGCGCACTGGTGCAACCTTTTGTCGTCTTCGTCCTAATGAGCTCGAGTCCTATGCTCTCGTTTCTACTTTATTTTAATTAATGGTTAGGTTACTATGTGAGAGATGGTAAACCTAAATGGGCAAGGATCTGGTGATGAAATCCAGTCCTTATCTTTCTGGTGTCGATTGCCCTTAACTAAGTGTGTGTCCAATTAGAAGGTGTGTCAATCAAGCATTCACACTTTGCTAAAATTAAATCATCCAAGCCCCACTTGCAAGTAAAAGATTCGTGGGGTAAAGTTTAGAAATTCTTACAGCGGGTCCACGCAAATTCTTTAAACTGTGCAAGCTTAACCTTTTTTTTTAGCAATTTTGCAATTCTGAGAGCAACTTGTTTACTTAAAAGCAATTCTCGCGATTTCCTTCCCCTTTTAGAGTCCTACAAAACTCAGATTGTAATCTCAAAGAAAACAACTAAAGTGTTAGACCTAAATAAACTACTAAAAATAGCTAAAAATCATTAATGAAATCCCTAAATTGAAAAATCAACCTAATCTAAATTTTAACAACCTAAACTACTACAATTTGAATGAAAGAATGAATTCTAAAACTCCTAATGCAGTCTTAAGTTAAATGAACACATTGCTGTCAAGTGCTGAAAAAAATTCCAAGTGTTGAAACCTGTTGCAGAGGCCCAAATTTACAGATCTGTACGACCACGTTTTATTGATCAAAACCTTAAAACAGTGACTGGGATGTAATCTCCTAATATGCAAGAGTCAAACAAAAAAACAGAGACTAAAAAGGATAAGAAACAAAGAAGTTATGCTATCATGAAGTTGGCTACTTAGCCCAGTTTTGCTGCTGAATACAGAATCTGCCTTACTGATTGGCCCTGTTCACGGCACTAAAAGTAGGGCTTCCAAAACTTATTTCTTTCTGGGATTTTTATGGTTCAAAGTCAATGTACTTAAGTCCAATCCAGCAAAATTTCAAGTCCAAAGGAGTCCGTTTGACTGGTTTTAAAAGTATGAACTTTTGGGCAAAAACCAGGCCAAATCTGTCCCAAAATTAGTGCAGAAATTTCTCTTTTTATTTAACCACTAGCAATAACTCTGAAAATTATTGAAAAATCAGCAACCAAAACATGAAAAACAGTAACCACAATATAAAGAAACACAAAAACTAAACCTAATGCAAGCTATGAATAAAACTAACTACAAAAATATGCCATGATATGCAAAAAAATAATGCTAGAAATCTTAACTAAAAGATTCTTTTCAAATTGGCTCCCCGGCAACGGCGCCAAAAACTTAATGTGATCTTTATCAATCATAAAATACCGCAAGTGCACGGGTGTCTAGATGAGACAGTGGCAAGATCGGGTCGAACCCACAGGGAGCTAATTAAAGAAACTTTTAGATTAAGAAAACTAATTAACTAACAATTAAGAAAACTTTTGAGTATTTAGAATAAAAACAAGCAACTAATTTAGAAATATGAAAACTACCAATTAATGAAAGTGATTAGAGCATAGGAATTCAATAAGCATCCACCAGTTATTTATCAAGTAACACTAACTTATTCCAGTTTTTACTTCAAATCAAAGACAAATCAATATTTTTAATTTGGAAAATCTAACTTTAAAAACCCCTTTTTAATTATAGAATCCAAAACCCAAGACTTCCTTCACCTCATAAAAGATAAAAAACAATCTAAGCACTACCCATCAAAAGTAAGTATAAACCATCAAAAAGATCTAAGTCCTAAGCATGGCCTATCAAACCTAAGCATGGATAGTCAAAAATATTTTTTTATTTTCAGAAATTAAGAATGGAGATTTGCCTAGGGCACGAAGACAAGTCTATTAATCATTAAGAACATAAAGATATGCAAACAAGTTAGAACTACTAGACAAATAAAAAGCAATCACTTATCTTCATCCATCGCTCTAATCAAAACTAGCCCGCCATTGCAAAGAAGACTTCTTGATTTGTCATTAAAGATTGCATCTTTACAACTTCTCCTTCAATACTTGCTTGGACAAGGCCCAAAGCTACCCAAAATAAAAAAAATATGGAGAACTAGAACTAGAACTAGAAGAGGGAAAAGAAGAAAGGGGAAGAAGAGAGAGAGAATGGCTTGGCCACTGATGGACCGCGCTCCCCGGAATGCCCCGGGTTTCCTACCGAGGTCGGCGGACGTGGGAGTCCGTTTGGTTCCGACCCTTTCGTAACCGGGGGGCAAAGGGGGGCGTGCATCAACATTTCTTTTTTTGTGGGTGTGCCAGATTTTCTATTTTACTTGGAATTGCAAGTGGTGATCCGGAGATCAACCTTCGCAAGTAAAAAGGAAATCAACTTCTTCAAGTTTTCCATTGCACATATATTAAGAAAAGAGACATTTTTCTTGGTTTGCCGTGAAAGGCGATTTTTTTGGCATTTATAGCCGATTTTGGCGTTTATAGCCGATTTTTGGCGTTTATAGCCGATTTTGGCATTTATAGCCGATTTACAATCCTTATCAACAATGAAAGACAAGAATTGTGATTTTTGTCTCTTTAAAAAAAATACAAACTACAATGAAAAGCAAGAAAAGGAGGATCTAACTTCTCAGGAGATTGTGGGGGACTCATTTAGATTGACGGTCGCAAGCCATATGTGGGCTTCGCCATCATCCATGCAGTTGAAAACAGAGGATGCTATTGATTCGCTTGGCTTGGCTATAACCTCGGGTTTTTAGAGGACAAAGACCAAAGGAAGGTCCTATGTCCAATAAAAAGCCGAGTAGACGGGCTGAAAAGCCATATCTAAGCCATTGGAGGCAGGAGGAGAAGGCAAGGACCTTGGGGGGGGGTACCCCCCAAGGGACTTTTGTCACCTTGTTGCGGTGGCCGGTGTAGAACTTCCGCAGAGTTTTCCCTCTTTTTCCTTTCTTTGGATTTCTGATTGCTGTCTGTTGATGATGTTGTGTGTCTGTCTTTTCTTCTTGGAGAGCCCTCCTATTTATAGGCTTTTAGGTAGCCTTTTAGGTGGGTTTATGGGCTTTTATTGTCATTAAGCCGCATAATGGGAGGAGTTACAAAATTGAATTGTTTATTTTGTAACTCCTTTTTCTTGGCTTCTGATTGGCCGGAGGAGATTGAGGGCATTTAATCGCCTTTAATCGCCATGATGGGAGGAGTTTCATGGGTTAAATGCCATGAATTTCTTGACTTGTAACTCCCGAATGCTTGCTTCTGATTGGGCCGTCCAAAGAAATGGATTAATGACTGTAATAAAGTTAGTCAATTAATCGCATTAAGTGGTCGCCGAGCAGCTGAAGAGTCGCGGGCCGTGCCACGTCTTTTGGAATTCTTCTGTCGATGATCATCGATGGATCTTCATGTAGATCGACATCAGATGACCATGTAATTTCAGGTGTTTGTTGCCAACAGCGGGTCGGTGCCATCTGTCCTGTCGATTTCTCGATCGGTCGGGTGGAAAGCACACTTTTTTGGTTGACCGGGTGGCGATCAATACTGTCTTCGATACTCTTGATGATTTACCCCGTGTTTTGGACGGATGTCAGAGGACTTGGTGTCTCAAAAGCATGAATTTTGGAAAGTACCAGAGGCTGGGCTCCTCGAATCGCGAAAAACCGGTGAAAACCGGGGTTTCCGGGGCTTTCCCGGCGACCCCGGGTTCCAAGGTCGCCGGCGACCCTGGCCCAGGGTCGCAGGGGTCTGCGACCCTGGGGGGTTTTCCCCCTTTCGTGTCCCGTTTTGCGTCCGTTTTTGCTGTTTTTCGATTCTTTTTTCTTCTGTACTTTTCCTTGACATTTTGACCATTTATTGGCCTGATCTCTTTGTAGGAAACCTGACGAGAATCCTTGCATTTTATTTTGCAAAGTTTCCAATTTCCTGAGAAAGCCGAAGACTTTGTCGCGCAGAGTTGCCGATTTTCCGTCAGAAGCTGAAACTGGGTCAAACGATGTCGGAATGACCTGAAATTTGGTGTGAAGCCTCTTGAGCAATAAATAAGACCAACCATAGGCTTTTGTTTGAGTTTTGTAGCCGTTTGGGGTCCTATCACTTGTAGACTTGCTTTTTATCGCGATGAAGATGTCGCGGTTTGATGTGTGGTCAACCGATGTCCGATTGACTTGAAATTTGACAGGGAACCTATTGGAGTCATTTTAAGATAATCCATAGGTTCTGTCTTGGAAACCATGGTCCCGGAGAGCTTTTGTCGCCGAGAGCTCCTTTTCGGCTGTCGGAGAAGCGAAGTTAGGCCAAATGATTTTGAAATGGCTCGAAACTTCTTGTGTACTCCTCTTTTGGCTGTCTGGAAGAATCTTACAGTTTTTGTTTGATTCTGACAAGATTTATTTTTTGGAAGCAGCATTGCCTATTTATGGCAGGTTGCGACTTCATGTAGCTCTTTGGATCTTGAAGAGGCAAAGTGACATTTTTGGTGTCAACAGCCACTTTATGAAGGAGAATAGGCTTGTTATTTTAGCCCCCTTTATGCTTCTTTTATACTTTTTGGCCTCTTGATTTTCAAGGAATTATTTTCATTCTATGACTTGATTATTGGCTTAGCTTTCAAGCAAAGCTTCTCACTTAGGTTGAAATTTGAATTGGAGATGATTTGTTACTAAGTGTGAAATTTATGAATTGGTTGAAATCTCTCATTGATTTCTTTTTGGGAGAGAATCCTCAAGATATCTTTCTTTTGGGAAAGAATCTTTCTAATTTCTTTCTTTTGGTAAGGTTACTAATTAGTAACACTTACCTCTTTCTTCTTTCCTTCTTTGGTTTGCTCTCCTCTATAAAAGCAAGGAGAAGGTTGGATCTCTTGCTCTTATTACTTTCTTTTGCAATAATCTCAAGAGGGCTTCAAGACCAAAAGTTCTTCTTCTTCAAGATCTTCAAGACTTTTCTTCTTCTTCTCCATCAATGGCTTCAAGTAAGTTCTTCTTTTTCAAGAAAACTCCATTGTAGGAAAAAGAAATAAAGTTCTTTCTTTTTTTTTTGTTTCTTTCTTTTTCTTTTCTTCTTTTTTTTTCTTTTTCTTTTCCACGTGTTTTTTTTTCTTCTTTCTTTTCTTTTTTTTTTTCTTGTTTTTGTTTTTTTTTTTTTTGTGTGGGCCGTACGGACAGATCCGTACGGATCTGGCCGTACGGCCACGTGGCCTGTGGGCCAGCCCTCTTTTTTTTTTTTTTTTTTTTCCTTTTTTTTTTAGAGTTTCTTTTCTTTCTTTTTTTTTTGTTTTCTTTCCCCCTCTTTTTTTTTTAGAGAAAGTTTCTTTTTTTCTTTTTTTGTTTTCTTTCCCCCTTTTTTTTGAGAAAGTTTCTTTTTCTTTTTTTTTTTGTTTTCTTTCCCCTTTTTTTTTTGAGAAAGTTTCTTTTCTTTTTTTTTTTGCTCATCATGATAATGCATTTTTTTTTTCGCAAACCAAGATGTTCATGCATGCATTCAATTTGTAAATTAAATTTGTAGCATGATGTGATAGCATACCCGAAAGTTTTTGCAAATTTGGGAACTTGGAGCTCGCAGTGATGTTGAGCCCTTCCTGATTTTGCGGAGACTTTGAGGTTTCGAAAGTTTGGAGTTTCGGAGCTCGCAGCGATGTTGAGCCCATCTTCAAGCTTTCTATTTCTTTCGGGATAGTTCCTTTTCTTCGGAATTGCCCTGTCATCATGTCAAAATTTCGCCAGATTTTTTTTTAGCGAGATTCTGTCATTTTGATGTTTGATCTTTTTCTTTTCCATCCTTTTCAGGTGGTTCCTCCTGAGCGAACAAGGGTAAAGAGCCTGCTACAAGCGTACCTCGTCGATCTTCTAGATCTTCTAATCCGGCCGTTCAGCAGGCTTTTGAGAAGGTCCAGTATGTTGAGAGAAATCTGGAAGAGTGCGACTCCCTCAACAGAGATGAGATGAGGCAGCGACTGATCACTCTCAAGGGAGAGGAATTCTATAAGATCATGGTAAGCAGTCGTCCATGGGTGATGGAAGATCAGAGCGTTTTGCCCAAGCCTACCTTCTTCTTTGGTGATGCAGTCCCCGATGACATGACATACCAGAGGAGATGTTTTCAGTTTTCTTTCACAGCAGATGGTGAGAAGAAGACTGTTGTTACCCGGTCGACGTTTGATCGCACCGTCTCAATTCTGAGCCTTGCCCCACGTGCCCTAAGAGGGAAGATCCTCCAAGCTGGGTGAGAAGGACAAATGTAATCAAGACCGGGGTTTTTGTTGGCGGTTCTCCTGGATATACGGAGAGGTCGCCTGTTGACATGGACCTGTTGATGCCATCCAGCGGCTACCAGGGCTCTGATTATCCGTCGGTCGATTTGAGACCGGTGGGCCTTGGTATTTTCAGTGGTGACGGCAGCAATTGGATCAAGCCTTTCCGACTTCGAGGTCGTTTCAATGCTGACTCCGAGTGGAAGTCGTGGACTGATCGCGTCCTGCTGATTGGTGGCGCCGTTTTGAAGGAAGCCGGGATTTTTGATGCGGTCCGCGCCTTTAGGGAGACCGTGATCTTTTCCGACGAGGCCTTCATGGCTATGCTGGAGTCATTCCTCCCACAAACCAATACCTTCGTTGTGACGAATGGTGAGATTGGTTTCTCTTTGAAGGAGCTGAGCGCTATTACCGGATTGCCCATCCTCGGCAAGCTCTATGAGGAGTTTATACCGATTGACAGCGTCCTCGAGGGGCAGTCTGAGGAGTTCAGGCTTCTATACTTTCAGCTCGTCGCCTTCTATGATTTTTTGAAGGAGAATGGGGGGTTTGAAAGTTAGATCCAGCAGTTGGAAGAGTTTTAGCTCTTCATTCCCCAACTTTTTTAATAGTAGGGAGTCTTCTGATAGCGTGACCCAGGAAGCCGGAGCTCAGGATTCAAACAAGATCTTGGCCATGCAAGAAGAGTTGAGAGATTTCTGTGCAAGTACAAACGCCATATGTCCTGACATTGCACTGCGGAGAGATCTCGCTGTTTACCTCACTTATTGGCTTGGTGAGGCTGTTTTTGCTGGAGGAGATGGAACGCACATCAGGCCGCATTGTATTTTCCCGGCTTGTCAGATGGCGTTTGGAGAGCAGCTTGCTTTGGTGCCAGCTCTTTACTCCTACCTGTGTACCGAACTGCAGGCTGCTGCTTTTTTGGTTCGGCTTGGGCTTCCCATGAATAGGGTATTTTCAGCCCATGTCTTTTATTCGTGGTATGTATACCACTGTCCTGGCTTCCATCGGCTGGGTGCTGCTCAGGATGATGATCCTCTGATGATTCGACTGGCTAAGGGCAAAGCCGTGTCCGAATCACTTTTGTTTGCCCGCATGAGGATCCGACGGTTCAGGGACGTCGAGATGGGGCAGTCTTCTGTGAAGCTTTCTCCGTAGTTGCGGAAGAAGGCTTTTGATTTTGGTGCCTCCCGAGACTCTACCAGGGCGGGGTCGGGAAGGCATTATTCCTTGACAAATGCAGAGAGAGTGGCTTTTCAGCATACGTGTCGGCACGATGGTGTACCGTAGACATATTTTCGTCGACATCCAGCCGTATGTACCTTCTCGCTTTGCTTTGCAGCTGGGCTTTTCTCAAGGCGTTGTTGGAGCGCCTTCAAGCATGGTGAAGCGCTTTGGAGGCTTTCAGGATGGGAGAAATGCATGGGCTTTTTATAGTGCTGAAGACACTACAGCCATGATTTCTTATCCTGTGTTGCTGACTTCCCGGACTGCCGGCTTTGCGAAGTGGTTCGCGGAGAGCTTTTCGGCATATCGGGGGCTTTCCAAGAAGGAGCTTGATGTGAAGCTGGCATCTGGAAAGGGCCTTGGAAAGTCGGATGGCATCCGGCGAGAGGAAGTTTGGGCCTTCCTTTCTGGAGAGAAGCACAAGATAGGCTTTCTCGGTGACCTGGGCGTCATTGGTTCTGAAGCTGTTCGAGAAATACCTGATGAGGCTTTGGACCAGCTAGAACAGGAGGAAGCCGAACTTGGTGCTTGGATGCAAGCGGCACAGAGGCAAGTTTCCGTGGAGTCTACTGGCAAGAGCAGACCATCCAGTGAGGAGTCAAGTGGGAAACCTAACTCTGACAGCGGGGTAGGTTCTTCTAAGAAGCGAACCCGCCGGAGTAAGAGGGGGAGGAGTCATTATCGCAGCAAGGGGCAGCATGAGGATTCTCCTGACTTGGAAGTTCCTCTTACTATCAATGAGGATGTGCCAGTGGATGCTGACGAGCCTCCAGAGAAGAGAAGCCGAGAAGAAGAGACCGTCGGTGAAGGTATGATTCTTCCTTTTTCTCTTTCCATTTCTTTTCATGGGATTTTTTCCATGTTATGATTTGCTTCTTGTTTTCTGCTTTTTCTTTTTTTTAGCAGAGGAAGACTTGGTGATGCCTGAGGTCCCAACCGATGAGGTGGTGATGGATCCTGTCGAGGCACCTGAAGAAGAACCGAGGGACTCTGGAGTAAATCCAGAATCTCCAATTGGTACGACTTCTTTTGCTCCCTTTTTTTTTGTTTGTGACTCGGTTTGCTAACACATTTTTTTTTGTCAGCTGACTTGCCACAGGATTCCGATGACTTTGAACCATCGATAGACGCAAATGTTGATGATGCTTCCGATGAGTTCATGGAGGAGGAAAGTGTTCCACCAGTCGTCGAAGAAGGTATTTTGTAGTTATAACTCTGATAATGATTTTCAAACAGGGTCATATTCATACCTTTTTGTGTTTCCTTTGCAGGTTTTGAAGTGGCAGAGGAGGATCCGTCGCTTCCAGAGCAAGAGATGCCAGAGGTTGATCCAGAGGTAGAGATTCCTGGGACTAGCTCTGACAATATTGAGGAGATTCCTCGCGCTGAGATTCCTTCCCGAGCAGGAGCAGCTTCAGCTGGAAAGAGTTCTTTTGTTACTCTTTCAACAGATGATGATATGAGTAGCCGACCAACGGAGTTGGGCGAATCTTCAGCTGGGCCATCTCTTCTTTTTGCGAAGAAGGTGGTGGTGCGAGTTCTGAGCTCTTGGATTGAGACTCTCTTTTCTGGGCACTTGGAAGCCGGATTTGGCATGATCCAGCATGTGCAGGAGATTCTCAGTGATGCTGAAGAAGCTGGTACGGATGTCACAGGTGCCAGGGCGATCGTTGATAGGATCATTGCACTGGGTGACAAGTGGTTTGAGACCGTGAGTTTGGCTGATGACCAGTTCTTCAAGGAGATGTTCCTGGACCCTGCTGATAAGGCTAAGTCTGACCTGGATGAGGCTACAGAAAGCAAGAAGCAGGCAGTCCGAAAGAGGAACTTAGAAGAGCTAGCCATCATCAGGCTGACGCATGACCTTAACATCCTTGACAGGGAGGTCGATGAGGCCAGGAAACGTCTTGAGCATTTGCAGGCACAAGTCGCTGCCAAGTGGACTGCCATAATAGAGGCTCGCGACAGGGAGAGTGCTCTGATTCACCAGGTTGCAGATGCCGAACGGGTTCTCAAAAGG
>CM022947.1:79655267-79938745 GCA_012931725.1 Litsea cubeba | reverse complement strand
TCTGTCAGATGTGTCAATGGTTTAAGCTACCAACAAGAAGTCTTAGAATGCAATAGACAGCAATCCAATATTATGCAAAAGTGTAATATTGAGGACACACTAGTGCCAATGGAAGATGAGGTTGAAGATTTTGTGACTCAAGAGGAATCTGCACATAATATGTGGAATGGTAGAACTTTTATTGATCGCAGCTCATTCAGGAAAACTTTGAGCAAGTTTGCAATGTATACGAATTTTAGTTTGCAGCATTGAAGACATCTCGGACACAAGTTACTGCTAAGTGCGAAGTTCAAAGTTGCCCATGGCGTATTCATGCTTCATTAGTTGAATCAGGGCCTCAATTTCGAGTTCGGACCTATAATCCTAATCATACTTGTTCAAGACCAATGATGGGAATGACTCATCCTCAAGCAACAAGCTAATTTAATAGCCGATTTCATCAAGGAAAAAGTGCGTCTTCATCCAGAGTATAACCGAAGCAAATTATAAATGATGTTAGATTGGAGTTCGGTGTTGTTATTGGCTACAGGAAGGCTCATAGGGCAAAAGAGATTGCACGGATGCAATTCGAGGTTCATACGAACAATCATTTAGGATATTGCCAAATTATTGTGCCGAGTTGATGCGAACGAACCCCGGGTCCCATTATCATCTTGATACGGATCAGGACTTTTCGTTCTCGAAATTGTTCTTTGCCTTTGGGTCAAGCCTCCAGTCCTTCAAGACTTATATGAGGCCGTTGATCGCCATTGATGGAGCGCACCTCCGTGGCAAATATCCAGGAGTCATATTTGTTGCCGTGACTCAAGACTCCAATCATGGGCTGTTCCCCATCGCATTTGCTATAGCTGAAATCGAACGTTATGACACATGGGTGTGGTTCTTATCTTGCTTTAAGATCGCCCTTGGTCCATTACCAGGTTTAACCGTTGTTTCAGACAGACAAAAGGCCTTGTTGAAGCTGTTAAAAATGTATATCCAAATGCCAACCATTGTTATTGTTGTCGTCATATTGCAGAAAATGTACGTGAGCATTTTAAAGACAGAGCAATTGTTTCAAAGTTTTGGTGTGGCGAAGTCTTCTAGAAGTTGTGATTATGAAAGGCACATGAATGAGTTAAGGAATGTGAACGAAGAGGCATATGCATACATTGAGAATATTGGCAAAGAACGTTGGGCGAATGCGTTTGTACATCCAGGTCGATATGACATGTTAACTACTAATTCAGCTGAATGTACAAATAGCTTACTGAAGGACATCCGAGAGCTTCCTATAACAAGGCAGGTAGAGGAGATTCGTATAAATTAATGGATTTCTTCCAACTCCGCCGTGACAGTTCACAGATGATAGAATCGCGTTTGACACCATATTTTGAAAGATATTTGGGCAAAGAAAAAGATGGTTCTCGTCGATTACATGCAAGGCAAGCAGGTCCTGAAGAATATCAGATTGATTCTGGCTACTTTATGGATGTTGTCCATCTCGATCGACGTTCTTGCACTTGTTCGAAAATGGGATTTAATGGGCATTCCCTGTTCACATGCTATGTCAGCAATTAGTTTCAGAAGTCGGGACCCATATGATTTTTGTGAAGAATGGTTTTCTACAGAAACTTACCGTGCAACCTATAATCAAAATAGTGCATGCAACAACAGAATCCATCAGTGGGAGCATAGACAGGAGCATCCAATACTACCTCCACATGCGAGGCGACAAGCTGGACGACCGAAGAAAAAACAGGATTAGAACGGAGGATCGGGTACGATGACAAGTTACATGCTCAAACTGTAGAGAAGTTGGACATAATCGTCAGTCTTGCAACAATCCTCCATTCCGAAACTGAAGTGATTTACATAATAGCTTTTTTTGTAAGTAACAAGGTGTATATGGTGTGTTGTATATAAATTTTGGTAGACACATGTTGTTTTGAAGACAGACACTAACCAATTGTAGATCTGTACACCTATTTTGATTATTGTTATATAATCACTTCAGTAGAAGTGTAATATAATTCCACCAATGTATTGCTACTTTGTACCCCAATATGCTGTTGAACTTTTGATGAAGTGTAATATAAACTTTTGTTGTTGAACTTTGGACCCCCAGTCTTTTGCAGAGAAAGCCTGATTCATGCACCGTCCCATGAAACCAGTTTATCCCATAAGTTATCGTCAACCACAATTCACATGATATGGGGGGTTTAATCGGTCTCCATATCGCACTGACTTTCTGCAAACAACAAGCACAGTCATATTTTTCTTAGACGGTGCCATAAAAATTGGGAGACTATGAAAAGTATTAAAAAAACATGGCTGCCATTTCTAAGGTACGACTATTGCAGAAATCAGTCCCCATCAGCTATTTGTAGTGAATTCTATATTTTAAGGGGGAAAAATATAATGGCATACAATGCAAAATAGGTCTACATGGGCATCATTTCATTCTGCTTTTAGTAAGTAGAATGCGTTGTTGGACTAAAGTCTGCCAAACGAGTTGCAGAAATGCAATGATATCATGGGATTATCCCATGATATCATGGCTTTTTCAGCTTCTATATCACAAACTGCCTGCATTTTGTAAGTAACAGTCATATTTTATTTAGCAATCAATAATAATAGACCATGCCTAATTGAAAAATGAGGAGACAAATGCGAAGCCTACACGAGTGATTTTTTTGAACAACCATTTTTAAAGAATGCGTTGTTGGACTTATTTTCTGCCCCAAACGAGTTGCAGAAATGCCATGATATCATGGGGATTATCCCATGATATCAGGGCCTTTTCAGCTTCTATATCACAAACTGCCTGCATTTTGTAAGTAACAGTCATTTTTTAATTTAGCAATCAATAATAATAGACCATGCCTAATTGACAAATGAGGAGACAAATGCGAAGCCTACATGAGTGATTTTTTTGAACAATCATTTTTAAAGAATGCGTTGTTGGACTTATTTTCTGCCCAAAACGAGTTGCAGAAATGCCATGATATCATGGGATTATCCCATGATATCATGGCCTTTTCAGCTTCTATATCACAAACTGCCTGCATTTTGTAAGTAACAGTCATATTTTATTTAGCAATCAATAATAATAGGCCATGCCTAATTGACAAATGAGGAGACAAATGCGAAGCCTACACGAGTGATTTTTTTGAACAATCATTTTTAAAGAATGCGTTGTTGGACTTATTTTCTGCCCAAACGAGTTGCAGAAATGCCATGATATCATGGGATTATCCCATGATATCATGGCTTTTTTCAGCTTCTATATCACAAACTACATGCATTTTGTAAGTAACATATGTATTTTATTTAGCAATCAATAATAATAGACCATGCCTAATTGACAAATGAGGAGACAAGTGCGAAGCCTACACGAGTGATTTTTTTGTACAATCATTTTTAAAGAATGCGTTGTTGGACTTATTTTCTGTCCAAACGAGTTGCAGAAATGTCCAAACAAGTTGCAGAAATGATTGACTATCCCATGATATCATGGCTTTCTCGGTTTCATATCACAAACTGCCTTCATTTTGTAAGTAACATATGTATTTTATTAAGCAATCATCAGCTTCTAGACCATGCCAAATTGACACATAACCATGAATGCGACCGCTACACGAGTTTTTTTTTTTTTTTTTTTTTTGTGAATAATCATTTTTAATATTTTGTTGTTAGACTAACATTTTACCCAAAATTAAATGCAGAAATGCCATGCTATCATGGGATTATCCTATGCTATCATGGCATTTCAGTTTGTTCGATACAAAGTGTCTTCATTTTGTAAGACTGATTTGTATTTTATGATGAATCACTAAGTCCTCTATTGCATATGTTGAATGCAACAATCAAGCACAATGCTCTATTTCAAATAATTTTATGCAAATATAATGTAAAACAGTTGGATATCATCATCGATTTGAAGTATCTATGTCAGCCTGTGAAAAGCCATGATATCATGTAAACACCCTGCAACACAAACATAAGAAATAAAACCACAAACAAATTCAAACACCATGTGCAAAAATATCTCCTTCAGAAGTATTTTCACATTCCATAACAGATCGTTTCTAGTTATACATCATCCCATCATCCATACGGTATTCGCAAAATATATCCACCTACAAGTACAAATTGTTTCCATTTACATCATCACAAAATACTTGCATTAAAAAAAGAACACAAACTTCAGTGCTCTTTAATAAGCTGATCCTGATGTGTTGCCATTTGTTGTAGATAAATATCGTGTACGACCTTCGCTCTATAATACCACATGTCATCTTGGTTGAAATTCATAGGCCGGCATGTGACAATGTGCTCCACATACACCAAAGTGAAAAACCCACAATCATGGCTGCACACGTCTATTTCATGTTAATATATTTTTATGCAATAATAATGAAATCAACAGATTATTGATTTAATACCTACTCACCCATTGACTTGTTGTGGCAGATTCGGTATCCTCACTAGCCTCCAACTTGAGGGATTGGGCCAACCATCGTCACGAAGCCGTGATGAGAGAAAAGTGGTCTAGTAAAGAACATGCATTACCATTAGTTCATTTCAAATTTTTGTTATGGATCTTAGATGAAACTGATGAAATTGGCACTTACAAAATATTCTAGAAACTGAACGTCCCCAAAACCATCTAAGCTGTTGTAATATTCCCATCTCCCCACTTTGACGTTTCCTACCAAGAGTGTAAAATGGCTGTCTGTACACATCGGAAATACCAGCCAATCGCGAGAGCTGAAGCTGTAACGGTATCTTCTCTCTGGGGATCCAAAAGCATTATTGTAGGTATCCGGATGTATATTTGGATCTCTGTACCATTCCTGTGGAAACAATGAATGGAGGCATGTTTGATGTGACTATGTTTACGTTTGAATGCAGAAAATTATGCAGAAAATTACGCTAGTGGGAGGCTTCATTATGATCATACCGCAAGGCTAGAATGGAAAAAGTGAACACCCCGCACTTTAGTAGCCAGAATTTCAAACCAATAATCCATTGCCTGTAAAATTTAGATTTGGTCAGAAGACATAATTCAAGATCACATATTTGGTACGCACACACACAAGTTACTGAAACCAATTATCCATTGTATGTTGTTTGTTGTCACCTTGGTATCCAGCCAGTCATTATGTAGGAGGCCCCGCATTTTGATGGCAGGGATAACCGTGCAGATTTTGGCTAATGAGGGATCACTGCAATAACCACAATTGATTCAATCCTAAATGACCATTAGGTACGACTTATCTACTTGAGATGTCAGCAGAAGTAACTTACCTTGCTTTATATTCATTCCAGAAAATGTCAAGTAAGGCAGCCTCCTCAACTGTAAGACTGTACTCAGCACTGCGGGCTCCATAAGTTGTCACCTGGTATGGCTGAAAATGCATAGGCAGCGTATTCTTCCTGTGCCGGGCTTTGATCCTTATTATCCTGGAGGGGAGAGACTCGCCTGGTGACACATCTACAACAGATTCCTGCGTTGTAACTGGTTGTGGAGGAGTAAAAAAACCTCTTGGACTAGATAGGATATCCTCAACAGGTTGGGAGGATATACTATCTACAGGAATTGGACTCGGTGGGATGGGTTGTCGAGGCATTTGTAACGGAACAGAACTGGGCGTCAGTTGTCTGATGATGTCATCCGATGTTCTTGGTCTCTGTAATGCATATAAACATTTATTCAATCATAACCCCTTCATTAGTATAATTTAAGAGATTAACAACATATAAGTTTGTGCCACGTACTTTCCTCTCCTCCTCATCTGAGCTGGAGCTAATGCAATCTTGCATCTTGAATTCCACAAACCTAGAAGCACATGCTGATTTAAATCGCCTGATCTTACGACCTATTCTATCCAAGAATTCATCAATCTTTTTTTCCTTCCCTGGTTGCTTCTTCATATCTTCAATTCCTACCAATAAATGGGATGCAAAATCACCAATCTCCATCATAGTTGAGTCGGAAAAATCTGTTTGTGGATGCGGTTGAGAATGACCTGGATCTTGTTCTGTGTGATTATGCTCTTGCTCAAGGTCAGGGTTAGTGGCGCCTTCCACAACTTTAAATCGTCCGATCCTCAATCTAGTGATACCCCTATACCACTGAAAGTACTCCTCGGAGTGACGGTTGCTATCAACTTCAACTTCCCCTTTAAGCACCGATTTCTTTCGACCATTCCATTATTTAATTCCTTCTTTCATTTTCTTTGAATAGTCTACGGTGGCCTTCAATACCCTATCTTCCCTATTGAATGCACCATAGAATGGAGGGGGAACTATTTGTTGAAAGCCGAATTGCTTCATCACGCGATTGCTATTATGGCGTTCAACAATCCAGTAACAGACCACCGCAGTCTATGAGCAAAATACCTCCATTTCATGGTCATCTACTATCTTGGCCAATTCATCTTTAAAACCAACATATGGCTGCCAAATGAACTGCATTTATTAAATAAAATGTCAAATACATTTATCTACTTCAAAATGTTCAAAAAGTACAAATAATATATGTATATCCTATAATTAAATATTATATTTAAGCGCTTACATTATCTGGATCTTGGTTGTCTAGTTGTTTACGAACAACTTCCACCGTGGAGAAGGTATTATGACTCTTCAAGCGCCTGGACCACATCCGGCTAAGGGGGAATTCGAAGTCATCATTCCATTGTTGAGTTGATTTGATTTCTCGCCCGATTGACATACGAGATATGGCCCAAATCTGATTCAAATAATTAATAGGCATTAGTAGAATATTATGGAGTAAAATTTAGACAATTCTTACATATAGTGTGTACAAGTGGGTAAGTGTTTTTACTTGCAAGAGTTGAACAGGCCCGCCTAAGGTCTTCTGGTGGTCAGTAGGCCTCTTAGAACCTTTATGCTTGCTGGTTGATTTGGCGACTGTTATTCTTGATAGCTGTCGGTAAAGGTTCACCAAGCATGCGGGGCCCCATGCAAATCTTTTAAACTCCCTGAAAAGCTCTAAAATCCATGCCCCCCCCATCGACCCAGAAGTGTTTGTAAAAATTTGACCCGCCACCAAACAAAAAAGATATGCCCTTGTAGCCATTATTTGCTCATTCTTCGAAGATTTCTTGGAAAGTTTACTAAAGTTATTCACCAACCAAGTCAATTTTAAGTCACTGCCATTACAATCCCTGTCTTGATGAGGTTGTTTACCCAACAACTCTAAACACACCTCACTAACTGTGATAGAGCTAGAGAATGTACGCCCTGTAACTACTCTCCCATTGATGGGTAGCCCATATATGTAAGCAACGTCTTCAAGAGTGACTGTTGCTTCTCCACTAGCCAAATGAAAGGTGTTTGTCTCAGGCCTCCATCTCTCTACTAATGCAGAAATTAGTGCATGGTCAATTGTAATTTTTTGCAATTTAGAAAGATGAAGGAGGCCCGTTTCTTGAACGAATGCTTCTTGAGTATCGTTCAAAGACCATTTATCTTGCAGTATGGTTGTCGGCTTACAAACGAGTGGTCCCACATCCTGTATCAAAATAATTAATGCAAATATACCATGCACAGTTATATGGGAACTTAAACAAAATGTGTTCATGTATACATAGAGTTCAACATACCCTGCCACTCCATATGACTTCAGAAATATGGTTATCTTGTTCTTGCAGAATGCTTCTGTCAAGTGGATCCGGGTTGAATTCCACCATCTATAATAAAACCAAATCCACCAATGTAAGTGTGTACACCATATGAGAGAGATAAAATTCAATATGTATGTACAATTTGATCCCACTGCCATCTGTTAGTCCATTTGCCATTTGTTCTAGTTACAGTCCACTTAGGAGTACTTTGGGAGTGTGTACCATATATGTCACATAAAATCAGTTTATAAATAAAATTCAGTATGGCCCTTAGAATTGAATTACGGTACATTGAGTTCTACCATGAGACATTAATGAGACATGGAATTCCACATAGAGAGGATAGGTAAGCATGACTTATCATCCATCACAATCATAGCTACTAAACTGGTATACACACTTAGAGTCGACAGTAATATAATTTTCTAAGTAACATTTTATCGTACCATTCACATATATGCACACGTTCATCTTACACATCACCAAATGTATTCGTAATTAGCATAAACCCCAAGTGTTTGATGTAAATTCTGCACAGACATATATTGGGGATTGCTTACTTTATCTAATTCAAGGGTAGTGAATGGAATACCAGAGTACTTTTGCTTTTCCTGTTTTGACATTTACATTGGAAATGTGAGGATCCAAACTCTAGTGAATGTAAATTTAAGTTCATTTGAATGGTAGAAAAGCTGCATTGCAATTCAGGTAAAATTACTAGAATGTAAAGAGTGATCATTTATTTCTTCCTTCTATTTTTACTCATGGAGTGCGCTCTGATATGAAAGTTACAAAAGCATTGGCAAAGTTAGAGAAGACTGAAATAAAGATGGATGAGGGCATATTGAGCCTTCAGAACGTAGAGTAACAAATTTTGAGCTTAATGAGTTGATAATTTTTGTCTTATAAATGACGTTGGCATGTGTTTCACCAACCTCCACATACCTGAACAAATACTCGCACCTTCTCCTTTGTTAGTTCATTTGTAATCAATTTTATTTTTTTAGACAAACTAGATTGATGAATGACACTCATGATGATGAACACGACGACCGTGGCGATGACAACAATGAAATGGGTTTTGATTGGTCTACTTGATATGGAGCAAAGAAATCACTTGTTGATGTTATGCATGATGGGAGCAGTGCCAAGTAATCAACATCATTGGTACATTGATGAAAAAGAAAATAAGTGCTACATTAACATTAAAAGTGTTAGTTAAAAAAGACATCAATCACATATTTAGTGGAAGAATAGATCTCATGTTAAAAGAAATCAATATCCACTTTTCTATTTAATATAAGTATGTTTTTCATATGAGGTTGTATTCTTCTTGATGAGATTATAACTCAAAATACCTCCATCTTATGATTCTAACCATCCATGATCCAATAGGGTCTCCACTAACAATATGGGAACATGGTTGTAATTATTTTCAATCAGGATGGCTATGATCATAGGACATGAGACATAAGCAGTTGACTAAAAAATAACATGTCGAGCCTTAGTTACATAGAAAAAGAACATCTAGAGATTTCAAAATAAAAAAAAAACAATTGATTCATCCATAAGAACGTTTAAGCAATTTCAAAAGATATAATCAAATGGCTTCTACAAAAAAAAAAAAAAAAAAAAGAGAGGCGGGTTCAACAATGGAGAAAGCAGTGAGGGAACCAATCTCGGCTAGACAAATAAACATAAGAGTATGTAAAACAAGGTGGAATTGATGGAATGACCAAATCCTCTCCTCATTATGGGGAGGTCATCTGTATCATCCGTCCCAACTTCTCTCTCCCAATGTTTCTGTGGTTAGGATTGTCTCATGTGTGTAGTCTAACAGCTTGCACACATCTAAGGTAAGGCCTACTGATCTAATAGGCTTGACTGCACACTTCCTTGCCATGTTACCAGAATTATAATGGAAAAGTGAAAAAAAATAGTGTTCAAAGCAACATTATTTCCCTGTATGTTTCCTCCTGTTGATTTTTATGAATCACTAGCTAGTACTCAGTTTCATGGCATTACATTCTGCTAATTGCGAGGAAATCATGTTCAATGACAATATTATTGCTGCCATTCTCTTTCATGATTTAGTACTTGATCCATATGCTTAGCTTGTAACTAAATCATATTTACAACAAATTAAAATGTACAAATATGGAACTCTAATGTTCCTTTTGCAGGTCTTGTAAGCATTGACTGTGGAGTATGTACAAGTTCAGAGACGATGTCTTTTATTGATTGGATTCCTGATAATCAGGTCATCTATGGTGTTAAAGCCAACTTATTTGTTACAAATGAGAAGCCGAAGCAATACACTACATTGCAATACTTCCCTGCTGATAGCAGATCAAGTATTGTTATACGTTAAATGTCAACTCAAGGACTAGGTACCTTGTAAGAATAACCTTTTTACATATGTAAATCACATTTACGAGAAGATGCATAAAATACGAATGACCCCTAAAGTATTTCATAATCCTTAATAACCAAGAATTAAATTAAATAAGGCAACAATTAAAAGGTCTTCAAAGATCCTAACTGTTTCCACAAGCATCCACACAACTGATCCAGACAAACAAAATGGCCAACAATTAACTACTACGATTTCTCCCACAGTTGGGCCCCAACACACCAACTATCAGCACAGAACATAACCCAATTGATAAAGAAATGGATCAGAAAAAGGCATATACCTTACATTACAGAAGACCAATGGGGCCAGTTGGCGAGGGATACAATGGAAGCTGCCGGTGATGTGGATTGCACTCAGGAGAGAAGCGACAAAAAGAAAATGGAACAACAGAACTGGACGGTCAACCTTTTTTTTTCTCTTCTAATCCTCTCCAAGACTGGGTTACTCCCCAATGCTAGTCTTCCTTTACACAGAAAGGGTTTGTCTGCATTGATCAAAACGAAGCAAACATTTTTCAGTTAACGAATCAAACAAAAGCAAACATCACCATCAAATAAAAAAGAACTCATGCACATTTTCATCTTCCAGAGTCAAACGAACACATTTAAAATAGCAAACCCATCTCTGACATCATCCAAGAGTTCGAACCCATCTCTCTCCCATCCAAAACACAATGAGAAAACCATTTTTGCACACCCAACCCAGAAGAAAATGACAAGGAAAAAGAACCTAATCCCTGACATAGCTCTCTCATCATCAATAAACATGAAAACCCATTTCCAAAACAGAAAACCCATCTCCCAAACATCAACACAAAAGATAAAAACTACAAGAAAAAGAATCCAATTACAGAAACAGAAATTTCACATTACAAATCGTGCCTCTACAGGCCAAGGATCGCTGCCAGTCAGAGACAAGGAAGACGAATCAGATTGCTTCTGCCGTTCTCGTCGACGCCGAACCTATTGACCGGAGAAGAAGAACCCATTTGGGTTCTGGCTGGCGTTCGTTGCAGAGGTAGGGGAAGGTGGAAAAACGAAATGGGTGAAAGGGGAAGGTCAAAAGTGATAAGTGATTTTTAAACGGATGCTCTGTTTTTTACTTTTTACATTTGGATCCCATGATATCATGGGATCCTGGGGCAAAAAAGAAAAAAAAAAAGGGAGACCAGAGTCAAACGACTCTGGTGACATTAGCTAAGTAGGAGTCATGGAATTGGGACATTAGGGTCTAGCAGGGCCAATATGTCAAATCCCCAAAAAACATTAATATTCATATTATACAATACGTGGCAAAGAAAACAACAGGTGAAATGCAGAAGTTGTGGACAATGGAGATGGCTTCTTTTAGCTTTTTTCTCGGAGCCGATGTTAAGAAGCTTCTTTTTTTTTTGCTAATTGGTAAATTTGTATTGAAGAAAGAAGGGCAAAACACCCAGGGCAGGGGAAGAAAAAATACATCCAAAAACCCACTTACAGAAGGGGCTCAAACCTTAAGAAACATAGCAGAAACAAGCTAACCAAAAAAAAACCAAAGAGAGCTCATCAAGAACTGATAGCATACCCGGATGGATAAGAAGCAAAAACATATATATCCAACCTGCAAACACTGATGACCTCTGCACTAACCAGCACCCCAAACGAAGGCAGAAGAAGCTACAATGCCACAACCAAGGCAGACTCTAATCTTCCGGCTGCAAGGCTCAACTGCGAACATGCTGAAAAAGATCCCAAGAGAGCAACCAAAACTGAACACCCATCAAGCTAAGGAGAAGAGTGGGTAGTTAGTCCTTCCAACCTAAGGACCTCAAAATAGGATGGGATAGAGGTTTTTTACCTGTAACTGAGCTAATCAAGTTACCCATCCTATCCAAAAAAACCAGCTGAGCTTTGAGCAGAGAAGGGAGCTTGTTACGATGCTTGGCTTCATTACGGATGAACCAGAGGACATTGATGGCTAGAAAGAAAATGGCAACTGCGGATTTTCTTCCGTTAACATCTACACCCTGCACTAAGGCATCCCAGATAGAAGAGGCAGAAAGAGGAGTAGAAGGAGAATGTCCTCCATACTGGAGAATCCAAAACCAGAACTCCTTAGCTAAGCAGCAGAGGAAGAAAAGGTGAAGGTCTGTTTCTGTCTGACTGAGGCAGGAGTAGCATCTGGAAGCCAAAGAGAAACCTTTTTGCTTAGCGGAGACGTCAGTAGGAGTTTTGCGGAGAAGAAGCCGCCAACTAAAGCAAGATAACCTGGGATTGATATGCTTATTCCACACAAGATCATACCAAGGAACAGGATGAGCTCTCGATCTCAGGGTGTCCCAGGCGTTTTTGGCCGAGAGAGTTCCTGAAGGAGTACCTTTCCAGGATAGCAAGTCAGGAGCTGAGGGGTCTCTGGTAAGGATGATGTTGGCTTGCTGGAGGAAGAAGTCCTGCACCTCAACTGGGACAGTAGCTGGAAAGTTCCACTCGTTGCCATAAATGATGTCTGCCACCCTGTCATTTTCAGAAAACTGAAGGTGGGGGAATCTCTGAGCTATGGGATCATGGTCTATCCAATTGTCATACCAAAGTAGAATAGAGAGACCATTCCCAATCGTCCAAGATGAACCAATCTGAAGGAGGTGAGCTAGAGATCTTAACTTGCGCCATATACAGGAACCTGCCATGGGATTGCCTGAGAACCATATGGGGGACTTTTTGAAGTATCTGCCCCTAAACCAGGTCGCCTAGAGCGAGCTAGACGAGATAGCTGACCAGCCCAGCTTCAGTAAACAACCATCATTGAACTCCTTTACCTTACGTAATCCGAGACCTCCCTCTGATTTAGGTAAGCAAACCACATCCCAATTAACCATATTACTCATCTTTTTGTCTGCACTAGAGGACCACAAGAAGTTACGCATAATTCTCTCTATCTGTAAGCAAGTCCTACTAGGGATGGGAATGGCTAAGGAGATGTGAAGAGGAATAGAAGATATCACATGCTTCACCAGAATCAATCTCCCTGCAAAGGACAGACATTTTTCCCTCCAACCATCAAGCCCAGCTCGAATCCTGTCCAAGAGCTGGATAAAATGAGAGTGCCTGGAGGTTCCTGTAAAGAGAGGGATTCCGAGGTAGACAGAGGGGAGGGAGGCCCTGGGGATGGGAAGAAGAGCTGTAATCATTTGAGTTCTCCTAGAAGAACATTTCCCCAAGAACAGGTTACTTTTCTGAAGATTAAAACATTGACCCCAAGAGGCTTGGTACTTAGAAAGAAGGGCTTGGATGCTTCTCAACCCTGACTTGTGAGCTTTGAGAAATAACAGTATGTCATCGGCATAAAGCAGGTGGCAAGGAGTAGAGGGAACTGGGGAGACAGGCACTATCTTCCCCAAAGTCCGCAGCTGCTCAATGTGAAGACTGAGGACCTCTTCTGCCAGAATAAACAAATAAGGGGACAGGGGGTCCCCTTGACGCAAACCACAAGAGGTAGAAAAGAAACCAGTTGGACTATTGTTAATCAGCACAGAGCCTTTACGGGTACAGACCATCTCTCTAATCAGGTTGATCCAGGAAGAAGAGAAGTTGAAGAACTTAAGAGCTCGAAAGAGAAAGTTCCATTGTAGCTTATCAAAGGCCTTTGATATATCTAACTTCATGCAGACTGAGCCTCCACTTATCTTGGAGTTGAGCTTTTGGATTAAGTCATGGGCCAATATTGCCACATTGTGATGGATTGACCTCCCTTTGACAAAGGCTGATTGGTTATTTGAGATAAGGAGGGGAAGGATTATGGCTAGTCTAGAGGCTAGAATCTTTGAAGAAATTTTGTAGGTGAAATTCAAGAGACTAATTGGCCTAAAATCTGAGAAGGTTTCTGGAGAGGGATTCTTTGGGATAAGAGAGATGAAGAAGGCATTAGATTCTCTCAGCAAACGGCCGGTCAAAAAGAGATGGGTGACTGCCTTAGTTACTTCGTTACTAACTATGTGCCAACAGGAGGTGAAGAAGACACCTGAGAATCCATCCGGACCAGGAGAGCTACTCCTTTTAAGCTGAAAAACTGCCTCTTTGATTTCCTCTGGAGCTGGAACTGCAACAAGAGACTGATTTTGCTCTACTGTGAGAGAGGGCCTAGCTAAGTTGAAGAGGCCTTCATCTGGGATGATGGAATCAGCTTGAAAAAGATTGGAAAAGACAGAAGAAGCCTCTTCTCTAATCAAATTGATGTCTTCAATAAGGGTGCCTGTGTTAGATATCGCGATCACTGAGAGGGGGGGGGGGGGTGAATCAGTGATTCTTTAAAAACAAGTCCAATTTAACAACAAAAGCAAATCAAATCACACAAGGACACCAGATTTAATGTGGTTCACCGAAAGGCTACGTCCACGGTTCAAAGACTGTCCGAACACCGATCCGGAACAGGTCTGAATCTATTTAGTCGCACCAACGACAAAGAGCACCAACCCTTAAGTTTCAGATAGCACCAACTATCTAGGAAGCACCTACTCCCTTGAGTTTCAGATAGCACCAACTATCTAGGAAGCACCGACTCCCTTTACAATTTTATCTGCACCAACAGATAGGATCACCAAACCCCAGACACCAAGCACCAACTTGATGTTCTACAGAATAAAAGTAGAAACCTTTTTCTATAGACCTTCCCCTCTACTATCTCTCTCTCTCAATTCCTTACAAATTGAAATTAAAGTATAAACAGAGAGACACTTATCTTATGGACGAATCACCATCTTCATGAGCACATTCTCGTCCACACTTGCTGTAGAAACGTGCAACACAACTGCACACAGCAACAACACCTTCTTCTCTCCAAAACCCTCTCTTTTCTTCTCTCTTCTCTTCTCTTCTCTCTTCTTGTCTTCTTAAAAACGAGCCTAAACATGCCTTTATATAGGTTATGGTAACCCTTAAGAGTGTTCAAAATAGGCTACAATTCGTTTAGAAAGAGTCCCAAACGAAATACTTAAGTTTCCTGAATTTTCGTGCAAAACTTATATTTCTGCGCAACTCAGGTTTCCCGTGTGTTCTACCGGTAGAAATTGCGGTAGAACAGATGAAATTCTCATGTCCAAGCTTCTGCTAGAATTTAAGCCTCTTCTACCGGTAGTACTTGCGGTAGAACTTTCAGGGCAGCCACTTCTACCGGTAGTACTTGCGGTTGACAGATGGAAATCTCAGGGTCAGCCTTTTCTACCCCTTTTCTACCCCTGTTCTACCCCTGTTCTACCGGTAGAAATACCGGTTGACAGATGAAATTCTGATTTCCTATACTGTTCTGTTTCAGCTCTGTTTTCTCTTTGAAGCTCTATCAACACCACACTTGTGACATTTTGTTGACAATAATTCCAACACAAGATGATACTTGAGATACTAATTTCTTCAATTCTTCATTAAACTTCTCAAGGCATCTCAAATTCCAACAATCTCCCCCTTTGGAATTGTTGGCAACACTTTTGGAACTTCAACACTTAGAACACATTAAACTAGTTGATCTTCATGAAGCTTCTTCAGAACCATAGTCTCCCCCTGTCTTTAAAAAAAATCAAGATCTCTAACACTCTTGATACCAATCTCCCCAAAGTTATCATACCAATCTCCCCAAAGTTATCATAGCATAACTTCTTCTAACATTGCTTTCTCCTAGCTTAAGTCTTTCTCCCCCTTTGACAACAAGTCCAAAGGGACCAACGAAGGAGCGAATAGGATATTCAAAGAATACTTTGCTCCCCCTTTCAAGCACAACTCCTAAGGATTAGGAGAGTGAGTAACTCCTAATTTTTTTTCTGAGATACTCGAAGACTTCCTTTGGCAGAGGTTTTGTGAAGATATCAGCAACTTGCTCAGTAGTTGGAACATATTCCAACTTTACCTCACCATCTGCAACCTTTTCCTTGAGAAAGTGATAGCGAATTGCTACATGCTTCGTTCTAGAATGCTGAACAGGATTCTTGGAGATGTGAATTGCACTTGTGTTGTCACAGAGGATCGGCGTAGGATCCGTTGTCGGAACTCCTAGATCAGAAAGCATTTGCCGCATCCATAACACTTGTGTACAACAAGTTGCCGCTGCAATATATTCCGCTTCCGCTGTAGAAAGGGATACTGAGTCTTGTTTCTTACTATGCCATGCCACCAACCTGTCACCGAGATAGAATGCACCACCGCTTGTACTCTTGCGATCATCTATACATCCAGCCCAATCGGCGTCAGAGTATGCAACAAGAGTAAAGGATTTGCCTTTAGGATACCAAATGCCAAGCTCCATGGTACCTTTCAGATATCGAAATATCCTTTTTACTGCTGTGAGGTGCGTCTCAGTTGGTGATGCTTGAAATCGAGCCACCATACATACTGCTTGCAGAAGATCCGGTCTTGTAGCAGTCAAATAAAGCAAGCTTCCTATCATAGAACGATAAGTGGTGTGATCAACGGACGAACCCTTATCATCTTTGCTTAGTTTTGTGTTCGTTGTCATTGGTGTGCTCACAGGCTTGCTGTCTTCCATGTTAAATCGCTTCAGCATTTCCTTGATGTATTTCATCTGTGATATGAAAATACCATGTTTCAGCTGCTGAACTTGTAAACCAAGGAAGAACTTTAGTTCTCCAAGCATTGACATCTCAAATTCTTTCTTCATCTCTTCAGCGAAATTCCTGCACATTTCTTCATCATTGCCACCAAAGATTATGTCATCGACATAAACAATGACAACCAGCTGTTTGCTCAACTCTGTTTTGACATAAAGATTGCTATCAACCAATCCTTTTCCAAAACCGATCTTGCGGAGATATAGGTCCAGCCTTGCATACCACGCCCTTGGCGCTTGTTTCAGCCCATAAAGAGCCTTTTTCAACTTGCACACTAGGTCTGAATTTTTGCTAATGAGAAAGCCATCAGGTTGCTCAATGTAGACCTCTTCTTCAAGTAATCCATTCAAGAAGGCTGACTTTACATCCATCTGAAATACCTTGAAGGTTTTGTATGCAGCCAATGCAAGAAACATACGAATGGCTTCCAGACGAGCCACCGGTGCAAAGGTCTCTTCAAAATCTATGCCTTCAACTTGAGCATAGCCTTTACAAACCAACCTTGCTTTGTTTCGTATGACCTGACCATCTTCATTCAGCTTATTCCGAAAGACCCATTTAGTACCAATAACATTCTTATCGGTAGGTCTAGAGACTAGTTCCCATGTGGAGTTCTTCTCAATTTGCTCCAACTCCTCATGCATAGCTTTTAACCAACTTTCATCGAGACTGGCTTCAGCCACAGTCTTGGGTTCAATGGTGGACACAAGTGAGTAATTGCTAACTACACTTTGTCTTGTTTTAACACCGACCTCAGGATCTCCAATGATTTGATCCTTAGGGTGTTGCTCTACCCAAGTGCTTTTCTTTCTAGGTGTAGCATCCTCTGAGTCATCCTTTGATTTCTCAGAATCATTAGGTTTAGCTACTTCATCATCAATCTCACTCGAGTCCTCATAAACGGGACTGTCATAATGAGTTCCATTCTTGGATTCATGGTTTTCATCAATTCTAACATCGGCACTTTCTATGATTTTTCTAGTCCTTTTGTTAAGACATCTGTAAGCCTTACTAGATGAGGAATAACCCAGAAATATACCTTCATCAGCTCTTTCTTCAAATTTGCCCGGATTTTGTTCAAGACGCTTGATGTAACACTTGCTACCAAAGACTCTGAAGTGCTTGACTGTTGCTTTTCTCCCAAACCATAGCTCATAAGGAGTTTTGTCTTCATGTGGCCTGATCAAGCATCGATTCTGAATGTATACAGCCGTATGGATTGCCTCCTTCCAATATTTGTCAGCTAGCTTGCTCTCAGTTAGCATTGTGCGAGCCATCTCTTGCACGGTGCGATTTTTTCCGTTCCACAACTCCATTTTGCTGTGGAGTTCTAGGGGCTGAATATTGTCTTTGAATGCCATGGTGCTCACAATAGTTAGTGAACTCTTCAGATGTGAATTCACCGCCTCGATCAGACCTTAAAATCTTGATACGTTTTCCAAGCATATTTTCAAACCTGTGCTTTAAACACTTTAAAACGATCAAGTGCTTGATGTTTATGCTTAAGAAACAATACCCATGTCATATGAGTATAATCATCAATGCATAACATAAAATACTTATCTCCATTGGTGCTTTGAGTTCGCATCGGTCCACAGAGATCAGTGTGCACTAGCTCAAGAGGTTTCTTTGAATGATGCTCCTTTGACTTGAACATTACCCTTGTTTGCTTTCCCTTTTGGCAAGAATCGCAAATGGGGTTGGAAGGCTTTTCAACTGTAGACATACCTCTGACAGCCTTTGAATTGTAAATCTTTGACATGTTATCAAAGTTTAGATGCCCAAGGCGTTTGTGCCACAACCAACTTTCCTCTGTCCGACTCATCAAGCAAGTCTTTTCAGCTCCATCTGACAATGTATAGAGATTTCCAGCAGTCCTAGATCCAGTAGCCACTGTTTTGCCGTTGCTACACTTCTTGATAGCAAACCCATTCTTAGTGAAGACAACTTCGTGGCCTTTGTCACAGATCTGGCTCACACTAAGCAAGTTGTGTCTCAGTCCAGACACATATAAGACCTCGTCTGATCTGATCTTGTTTGCCTTTAGCTGAACAACACCTTTTCCGCAGATTTTGGCACCATCATTGTTACCAAACTTCACTGATCCGCCTTCATAGTGCTGTAATTTGACGAATTTTTCCTTATCACCTGTCATATGGCTTGAACAACCACTATCAAGGACCCATGGTGCTGTCTTCTTTTGTGCATTGAATGCCATTTGCACAATGAGAGATTCTTTGGAATTACCTTCCCTTTTCTTTGCCCTCCAAGCCTTAACTAACTTGGGTTTCTTTTCAACCTGAAATTGGTTAGCAATAGGCAACCTACAATCCCTAGCCAAGTGTCCATAATTATGACATATATAGCAATAACCATAGAATCTGAACATTCTTCCTTTCTTAGGTGGCTGGTTAAACTCCACAAACCTTTTCTTATTGACCATCTCAATACTAGGCTGAATTTGATGCTTTGTAGCCTTGAGAGGTATGGCACTTTGTTTCATAAGCAAAGAAGGTGCAGCTTTAGAGGACTCTCCGGTTTCAAATCCAATACCAAATTTATTGTGGAAGGGCTTTTGAACTTTCAGAATTTCATTGAGTTTCATTGTCCCTTCAATCGCTTGGAGTGCTTTGAGTTTTCGGCTATTTTCCAAGTTTTCAGCCTTTGCTCTAGCGATTTCAGTTTCAAGTTTCATAGCCTCTTCCTTTTTGATACTTATTTGATTTTGAAGGACTTCCACCATTCTTTTATATTCTTCAACTTGAGTTTTCAAAGCAATAATTGAACTTTCAGATTCATGAAGAAGTTTCAGATTTTTCTTACTTGTTTTTCGTTCCATGCTAAGTTCCTCAAGTGCGGCAATGAGTTCTTCTTCGAGATTGACCTCAGCCTCCTCTTCCTCTTCCGGCTCTTGCTCCTCTTCTTCTTCAACGGTAACCATGAAGAGAGCTTCAGTTGCCTCGGCTGATTCATCATCGTCTGAACTTTCAGACGTGCTGTCATTATATTGACTGATGAAGCTTTTTGCTTTGCCCCTCTTTCTGAAATTTTTCTTCCACTTACTCTTATCAACATAAGAGTCATCATCATTATTCTCTTTCAGCGGGCACTTCGCAGCAAAGTGACCAACACCGCCACAATTGAAGCATTTAAAGGGTAGCTTCCCTTTGTACTTTCCATTGCTTCCTTTCTTCAGCTTTCTAACAAATTGAGCCTCAAGCTCATCATCATCAGTATCAGAATCATGACCAGCAGTCTCTTTTCCCTTTTTCTGAACTTTGAAGGCCGCTTCTCTATCAGATGAAGACGTCTTACCTATGCGCATCTCATAGGCAGTGAGTGAACCATGCAACTCATCCATGGAAAATTCATTCAGATCCTTAGCTTCTTCTATGGCTGAGACTTTTGAATCAAACCGGGGAAGAAGAGATCTTAGAACCTTTTTGACGATGACTGGTTCTTTAATCTCCTCCCCTAATCCACGAATGTCATTCGTGACTTCGTTCACTCGTTGCAAATATGAGTCAACATTCTCGTTTTCCTCCATGCGAAGAGATTCAAATTGAGAGCGATGGGTTTGCAATTTTGCTTCTTTGATCTTCTCATCTCCTTCATGAATGCTTTTCAACTTGTCCCATATTTCCTTGGCTGTTTTGCATGCAATTACTTTGACCAGCTCGCTGTCCACAAGGCCACTAAAGAGTGCATTCTGCGCCTTGGAGTCGTTGTCTGCTAACTTCTTCGTTGCAGCATCAGTGGGTATGATGGCAATATTATAACCGACTCTGACAGTCTCCCAGACATCATAGCCAAGTGATTTGATGAAGGCCTGCATTCTGATCTTCCAGAAGGAGCAATTAGAACCATCAAACAAAGGTGCTTTCTTATTCCCTGTATTGGTTGCCATGTGATTTGACAAGAGATCACCCTTAGCGTGTTAAGCTTTTCAAGGGAACCTTACGCTCTGATACCAATTGTTAGATATCGCGATCACTGAGAGGGGGGGGGGGGGGGGGGGGGTGAATCAGTGATTCTTTAAAAACAGGTCCAATTTAACAACAAAAGCAAATCAAATCACACAAGGACACCAGATTTAATGTGGTTCACCGAAAGGCTACGTCCACGGTTCAAAGACTGTCCGAACACCGATCCGGAACAGGTCTGAATCTATTTAGTCGCACCAACGACAAAGAGCACCAACCCTTAAGTTTGAGATAGCACCAACTATCTAGGAAGCACCTACTCCCTTGAGTTTCAGATAGCACCAACTATCTAGGAATCACCGACTCCCTTTACAATTTTATCTGCACCAACAGATTGGATCACCAAACCCCAGACACCAAGCACCAACTTGATGTTCTACAGAATAAAAGTAGAAACCTTTTTCTATAGACCTTCCCCTCTACAATCTCTCTCTCTCAATTCCTTACAAATTGAAATTAAAGCATAAACAGAGAGACACTTATCTTATGGACGAATCACCATCTTCATGAGCACATTCTCGTCCACACTTGCTGTAGAAACGTGCAACACAACTGCACATAGCAACAGCACCTTCTTCTCTCCAAAACCCTCTCTTTGCTTCTCTCTTCTCTTCTCTTCTCTCTTCTGTCTTGGTGTGTCTTCTTAAAAACGAGCCTAAACATGCCTTTATATAGGTTATGGTAACCCTTAAGAGTGTTCAAAATAGACTACAATTCGTTTAGAAAGAGTCCCAAATGAAATACTTAAGTTTCCTGAATTTTCGTGCAAAACTTCTATTTCTACGCAACTCAGGTTTCCCGTGTGTTCTACCGGTAGAAATTACGGTAGAACAGATGAAATTCTCATGTCCAAGCTTCTGCTAGAATTTAAGCCTCTTCTACCGGTAGTACTTGCGGTAGAACTTTCAGGGCAGCCACTTCTACCGGTAGTACTTGCGGTTGACAGATGGAAATCTCAGGGTCAGCCTTTTCTACCCCTTTTCTACCCCTGTTCTACCGGTAGAAATACCGGTTGACAGATGAAATTCTGATTTCCTCTACTGTTCTGTTTCAGCTCTGTTTTCTCTTTGAAGCTCTATCAACACCACACTTGTGACATTTTGTTGACAATAATTCCAACACAAGATGATACTTGAGATACTAATTTCTTCAATTCTTCATTAAACTTCTCAAGGCATCTCAAATTCCAACAGCCTGCTACCATAATCTTATCAATGCGTTTTCGAATACCTCTAGCCTTGGCTGATAGGTGAAAGAATTTGGTATTCCTGTCCCCATCTTGCAGCCATTTAATTTTAGCTCGTTGCTTCCAATGAGCAGATTCGGCATTCAACCAGTTATGAAGAGAAGTCTTAGCTAGATTCAGGTCCCTTAGGAGGGAGTCACTTGGCTGAGCTTCAAAGGCAGCTTGTTTTGACAAAACTTGGGACTCTGCTTCAGCTATGAGGATCTTTAAATGACCAAAAACCTCTTTACTCCATACCTTAAGATCAAATTTGAGATTCTTAAGCTTGTTAGCTAAGATGAACTGAGGAGTTCCATAACAGGGGGAGGCCCAGCTCTTCTCAACGACCTTGAGGAAGGAATCGTGAAAGAGCCATTTTTCTTCAAACCTAAAAGGTCTGTTATAAAATGGGAGGCTCTGTCTGTGGGTTAGGATGATGGGACTGTGATCGGAGGCTATTCTTGGAAGATGGTTCAGAACAGGATCAGGGAAGGAATCAAGCCATTTGGAGTTAGAGAAAGCCCTATCCAGCCTAGCTGCCACAAAAGCCTGACCTTGCCTATTGTTTGCCCATGTGAAACTGTTTCCTCTGAACCCAAGGTCAGATAGACCTGAAGCCATTGCCATCTCATTAAAGTCTTTGACAGAGAGGGAGGAGGGTGGTCTGGTACTCAGCTTTTCTTTAGCAAGGAGAATGGCATTAAAGTCGCCAATCACACACCAAGGAAGAGAGGTAGAGGGGAAGTTAACAATGTAGTCCCATAGGATTCTCCTCAGCCTATAGTCTGTAGAGCCATAGACACCAGTGACGATAAAAGGGGTGTGAGAAGGAGAATCAGAGATGGATATGGAGATGTGCTGTGAGGATTGGTCAAGAAGGGAGAAGGAGTACCTGGAACCTGGATTACAGAGGCACCACAGGGAATTCTCTTGGTTGGAAAAGGAAGGGGAGAAACCAAAAGGAAAGGCATCATTATTGAAGGTATCAAGATTAGCCTTTGGCTCTGAGAGGAAAAGGATGTCCGGGGAATGGGAAAAAATCAAACGAGAGACCATGATTTTAGTAGGGGAGTTGCAGATTCCTCTACAGTTCCAATATAGGATTTTTAACATTTAGACAAAGAATTGGGGAGAGGGCCTGGGGAGTTCTTGGACTTTGATCCTGCAGACGAGAGACCTTTTCCTTTAGATTTTTTTTAACTTTCATTTGGAAGGGAGAAAGGTCGACCACCAAGGAAGTCTCGCTAGAGTGAGACTGGATTGGGATTGGGGAGAGGGGAGAAGATAGAGGGAGGGGAGTATCTTCTGAGATAGTAACTTTGTCTGGTACGATCCTTTTCTTGCTTTTTTGGCCTTCTAAGTGTTCTTTGAAGAAAATGATGATGAGGTAGGATCTGCAAGAGTACATTTATCCAAGATAGAAAAAGGATTGGAACAGTCCAAGATAGGGGCGGGGATTTTCTCAAGGATCTGAAAGGCGACATCCGAGGGAAAAATTGAAAGAGGGCAGTCTGAGGATTGGGGGCCTAGGGAGTAAGGGGGAGCAGATGTGTGGGGCTCTAGAACCTGATTGGGAATGGGGGGAGAAGTTAGTTGGAGGGGCAATGTTGGAGAAAGTGGGCCAGATGTTAGGGGTAGCTCTTGGACCGTGGATGGAAGGGTGGGAATGGTGGAAGACAGAGAATTTGATAGGGGGCCAGTATTAGGGGTTGCCAATTTGGTTAAGGGGGGCGGATGAGTCACTGGTTTAATGGACAGAGAGCCTGGGGGATTGATAGTGCCTAAGGGAGCCTTGTAAAACTGATTACCTATCTCCTGGGTGTTCCTTGGCTGTGCTGAGACTTGTCCAGAGAAATCACTGTTGAAGGTGGAAGGTGTTGAAGTAGCTATATGGCTTGGGGAGACCTGAAGATTTGCTCCCTTTGTAGACAAGACATTCTCAGAATTTGTAGGAGCAATGAGTACAGCTTCCGGAGTTGGAGTTTTCAGCAGTCCCCGCTTCAAACTGAAAGGGCATTTAGAGGTTAGGTGACCCGTTGAGAGGCATTCTGAGCATGGAGTATTTTCATATAGAACCTCCACTTCCACAATGGCTTCTCCTTCTATATCTACTGAGAGGCTATTCGGGTTGGCCTTTGTGACATCCAACTGCACTTGAACTCTGGCATAGGAGAGCATCCTCTGTTTAGCTGTGGTTTCGTCCAAGCGGAGAGGTTTCCCGATAGAGGCTGCAATAGACAACTGGATATCACTACTCCAGCAGTGATACAGAATTCCTTTAAGCCTAATCCAAACTGGGACCTCTGATGGCCAATTGGATTCATTTTGGCCAGGGGACCAACGCCTAAGGAGAAGTTTTTCCTATCCATAAGGAGAGGGCTGTGGCCAACTAGATCGTCCCTGTCTTCCTTGGAGTGGAATCTAAAAATGAAATTCCCTTTTTCCGTCAGAGAGATTAGGCACGGTCTGGAGAGACGCCAAGAGGAGGCTACCCACTGTTCTAGAGCTTCCAAAGTTGGTCGACGACCTGCAAATTTCCCAACAGCAGAGAAGGAGAAGGATTGCTTACTAGTGTTGACCATCTGAAGAGGGATCCTGATTGTAAGCTTACCATTAGGAAGAACGGGGGGGGGGGGGGGGGGGGGGGGGGAATGGTTGGAGGGGGGGAGAAGGCAGGGTAGGAGAAGCAGCTTGCATAGGATTTGGGGATGGAGGTTTTAGGGGTCGGGGAGGGAGCTGCTGAGGTAAGGCGTAAGGGGGGTTGAAGAAGGGAGTCCAGATGGCTATGTAGAAGTTGGAGTTGGGCAGAATCCCAAGTGGGGTTAGAATTCTGAGGCTTGGGTTGAGAGCTGGAAAGTGGTGGGCCATCTATAGGAGAGGGCGGAAGGTCTGGACTTGGAAAGGGGATCTGAGAAACAGGGGCTGTGAGATTTGGGGGGGAGGGGGGAAGGGAGGGCCTGCCAAGAAGGGGACCATTCAGGTTGCTATGGAGACGAACAAGCTGAGTTTGATCCCAATGGGAGGGAGAGACCAGGGCCGGAGCTTGAGATCTTTCCAACAGTTCAGGAAATTGGGGATTAGCTGACGGCAAACCACCGGGCAGGGGTTGTGTGATAGCACTGATCTGGTTTGGGATGGGTGGTGCGGGGATTTGGCTCGGAACATTTGGAATGGGGGGTAGGGTTTTCTTTGGAAAGAGGCGAGGAGCACGATGGCGGTCTGGAGGCATTTCTTGCTTTTGAGACACTACCAGTAGTTGCTCTTTGTTACATAAGAAGCTTCTTGATTTTCCAGAAGTAACGGATAGCATAGCGGAAGCGGCCGGAGCTGAGGGAGGCAGCGGCCTCGAAGGCATGGACGAAGTCAGGGGAGAGCTGGCCGTAAGTGTCTTCTTCCTCTGACGTTTTGCTGGCATCAATGATTTCGGCAGTGTATTCTTCCTCTTCGAAGGCACATCGTGTTGGCTTCGAAAGGGTTCTTTTTCGACTTTCTGCTGGCCGGAGGCTGGGGATGGTAACCTTTCAAGCTCTTCAAGGGTTTGCATTTTTTGGGTGTCTTTTGCCAGTCGTTCTTCAGAGGATTGGCTGATGCTTGATAGCTAGGGTTGTAAACGGGTCGGTTCCGGTCCGGGTCCAGGGTAGAACCGGAACCGGAACCGTTTTCTAAAAAGGGGAACCGGAACTGGAACCGGAACCGATAAGATTAATGGGAACCAGAACCGGAACCGGAGCCGTTTGTGAGGCGGGTCTGGTTCCGGTTCCGGGTCTAGACTAATACCTGTATTTTTCTTTAAAAAAATTATGCTTTTTTCACATTTCAATTGGATCACGTACCTATAAATACTAATGTGACATTCTTTCTATCAATTACAGACACTTTTAACAAAAAACTCAGAAATCACATCCAAACAGGCAATGAGATGTAGAAAAGTAGAAAACCCTAATGTAGAAAAGTAGAAAAGTAAAAAGGGTTTTGTTCTCACATAATAAAGTTACCTTATGTTAGTATATATTGGGTCGGGTCTCGGGTCCACGGGTCTGAGCCACTGTGGATCCGGAACCGGAACCGTTTAGGTATCGGTTCCAAAAAAAAGGATCCGGAACCGGAACCATTTTCTTATCGGGACCAAAATAAGGACCCAGACCCGGATCCTAACGGGTCGGAACCTTCGGGTAATTGGAGAACCGGGTACCCATTTACAATCCTATTGATAGCTGAGGGATGCTACATGGGAGTACAATCTGTCTGGCCTTCTGGCTCTTCCTCTTGACTGTGACCTTTTCTCCATAGATTTCTTCTGTCTGTATCAGACAGCTAGGAGAGCTGTAGACCGTCCACCATTGGTCTCCGCTGGAAGAAAGGACGAATGCCACATCACCGAGGAGGCCAGCTTGATGGGCTTGGAGGTCTGCCATGTCGATGTCTACTTTATAAGGGATGGGGTCGACCGTGCTATAGCATTTTCCTTCTGTAATTCTTAGAATACAGATATCTGGTGATTCGGTCTTCTGGATGTTCCATCCATCTAGCCAGACTGGATACTGGTCTTTTAATATGAATTTGAGAACCTTCTGAGCCTCTTTTGGGAGGAATGTCATAGAGTCTTCACTCCAGATTTTGGCATATTGGATGAAGCCATATCTGAATAGGAGTTTTTTCCACTCGATGTCTAGGGTCTGGTCATCTGTTTCCAAAACCATTCTGGGGATACAGGGTGTGTATCCATTGATCAGGACGGAAGGAATGACTTCAAGCTCTCGGTTAAACTTCTTGGCGACTGTGAGTGCCAAATTTTCTTCATCTGTACGATTCGTCTGTATTGCTGCTGGAACAATATAGCTGACTTCGAAGCTTACTCTTTCAAAGATTAAATCTTTGATGTCTGAAGCTGCATTTGAATAGGAGTATTCTCCTGCTGGTTTGCTGTCTCGGAGTTTTTGTATTTCTCCTCTGTATTGTCTGAGAGCCCTTAGCATACTGAATATGCCTTGTCTGAACTCAATCTTGAACTTATACGGGGAAGCATTCCAGATGGTGTCTGCGGCAGCTATTTCACCTTTGGTAAAATATTGTCTGATTTCCTTTTGCAAGGGAAATTGCTCTTGGGGAGCATATTGCGTGATGTAAACCTGTCCGAACATTTCGTAATTATGTTTGGTGTTCTCATTATATCTCGGAGGATAAAGGACTTGGTCTATATTGCCTAATTTGAAAACATCTGGCCGACTTCCAGCATGATGTTGAAAGGGTACTGCTGCTTTCGCCTTTCCTTTCTTCGAACCAAGTTCCTTACAGGGAGCTTCGGTGTCTGAACTTGGAGCAATGGGTGCGGCCGCACCCTTTCCATGTTTGGAGGTCCCTGAAAGGGCTTGCTCCTCGTCGGATATTCCGCCAGGCGGAGCTGGTGAGATTGTTCCTAACAATGACTCGGGTGACTCTCCCTTTCGGGTTCCGAGTTTAGTTTTCTGGAATTCTCGGAAGAGTTCCATGATTTCCTGATATTCGGCGGGAGAAGAGGTGCCCGTTCGTCCACTTCCACTACCACTTCCTCGTCCTCGCCCTCGCCCTCTGTTGGACTGAAACATATTTACCTGCGCATCACAAGATAAATTGTTAGGAAAGACGGGGTCTCTAGATAATATATCAGGAATGATATTATCCTTGAATGGAATATGATTGACTGTGTATCTAAAACCAGCAAGAAAACTTTGCCAGTTAATCAATCTCATTTGTCTGGTATTTTCAATGTTATTTTTATGAAATGTTTTCACAAACATTGAATCTGTCTCAAGAGTAAAGACATTTGGTCTAAGAAAAAAATCTCATATTTTTCAAATGCTTTGATGACTGCGAGGAGTTCTTTCTCATGGATATGATACCTTTGAGACGCTCCTGAGAAGGTGCCTGATTTGTAACAACAAATTCTTCTCTTTCTTTCTTTGTCAAATTTATTAATTGTCAAATAAACTGCACCCCATTGATGTTCGGATGCATCTGTCTGGACTACAAACTCGTCATGATCACGAGTAGGTAGAGCAAGAAGAGGGAGTGTCTTGACTCTCTCTTTGACTTCTTTGACAATTTCAATATCACGTTTATCCCAAGTGAAAGGATTAGTGATTTCTGTCTTTTGCAATTTAATTAGCAGGATAAAAGATAGGAGATGATGATCTCCGATAAAAGATTCAAAACATACAAGAGATAGGAAACAAACGTTAATCTTTATATTGCACAAAGCAGGACTGATTACAAATGAAAAAACATAGCTATGGCTACTACCGTCAGGTTATCCCCGGTGGTGCTTTAGCCTTCCTTGCCTTACTTCTTTATAATTCGCAAGCAATCTGTTCGCTAGTCGATTTCCAAACACATACACACCCTTACATTACAATATTATATAGATGGCGGCACTCCAACATTATTAAAAGAAAAACATAAAAGCGGGAGGGCCTGTTCCCAGTGGATGACACGTGTCGTGTGCTGGATAGTTGCAGTCGATCGTACGTACGCACCAGTGGCTTTAGATAAAGAAAGGAAAGATTCCTGCTTTTCCACCGAAAGCAAAGGGTCACGGGGCCGGCTTCAGTGCATTGGCTCTGTAGTAGATAGTGATAATTAGATGCATCTTCTCCCTCACCATATTAACGTATTCCACGTAGCAATCTTGTTGCTTTAAATCCGGATAGATGTCCAGCCTATTTAAGGCTTTTTTTGCAAAATGATTTTTTTTGGAAGCTGCCCCTTATATCTTTATGGCTTGTCCGGAAGAATAGAGTTCGATGGCAAATGGAAATGGGACCCATTTTTCTTATGATCTCGCTTTGTGAATATATTTGAGGAGAGCCTCAGCTGCAAATGTGCCATAGTCACGTGTGAAGATAAAACTAATCAAGATGGACTGATGGAGGCCCGCCAACCCTTCTCATTTTCCCCCCCTTTCCAAAGCCCTCTTCCGTTCTCTCTCATGCTCTGCGATTTCTCTCCCTCTCTCTCTCTCTTTGAAAATCTCAAGCACTCGAGCCCTCTCCCATCTCTCAATCACGATCTCTCCATCTCCCTGCGACGACGAGCCCCGCCCCTCTCCGCACTCGAGCTCTCTCTCCGCACTCGAGCTCTCTCTCTCAATCACGATCTCTCCATCTCCCTGCGACGACGAGCCCCGCCCCTTCCAATTGTAGGCATCATCTATGACATCCGTTTCTATATGCGGCTTAAGTAGAAGACAACTTGATATGATACCATGACTACAAGATTCAACTAAGTGGCATCTTATTGTTTCTCCAGTGCAAACAAAATCTGGTGCATGCCCACTGCAGGCTACTTCTTTTGATGCTTTTGATTGGAATTCATTATTCTCATTATTAGGAATTTCATCAGATAGCTTTCTGTGCTTAAGAGAAGAACACCCAAAATGTTCATTTGCATGACGAACATCCTCTCCAGATGAGTCTTTCATGCCCAGTAGACTCACTCCTGTCAAATCTTTCCAATTTGAATCGGACAATGCATTTGAACGATTGCTATCCTCCATTTCAAATTTAACAGCACTGGTAACGACACACCTCTTACTCACATTCACCGTATCATTTCCATAGAGGATCTCCATGAAAATACGTTGCTCATCATTTGATCCTTCAAACCCATCATCACACAGACCCCCAATTTCTTCCCCGAAAAGAATTTTCATCGGGTCCTTGTCCATGCTATCCTTCTCTGGATTTGTTTGGTCCCCCGCCATTTTTTAAGAAACCTAGTTATTCCAACATTGAAAAAGAGACAGTTCCACACTCACCCCAATGTGAAACAAAAACCAGAGTTACGGTTGCTTCCCACAATAAGACAATAATCTACCTAGATTGTAGATCAAGCAGCAACCTTATGAAGCTTTGCCCAGGAAAAGTTCCCATTTGTGCAATTCCATCATTTCTAAAAACATGTAACAAGAGAACAGAGTTCAGGAATCTAAGGGATCAGCCTCAACGAGGAAAATCTAAGGGATCAGCCTCAGAGAGAGAGAGAGAGCTCGAGTGCGGAGAGGGGCGGGGCTCGTCGTCGCAGGGAGATGGAGAGATCGTGATTGAGAGATGGGAGAGGGCTCGAGTGCTTGAGATTTTCAAAGAGAGAGAGAGAGGGAGAGAAATCGCAGAGCATGAGAGAGAACGGAAGAGGGCTTTGGAAAGGGGGGGAAAATGAGAAGGGTTGGCGGGCCTCCATCAGTCCATCTTGATTAGTTTTATCTTCACACGTGACTATGGCACATTTGCAGCTGAGGCTCTCCTCAACTGCAGTTGAGGAGAGCCTCCCCCTATATATATATATGTTCGGGCTGTTCTATTTCAAAATTTCAAATATTGAAGCCCACTGAACTATAAGTCTATGTTGTGGATGGATGGATATATAGCTTGGGATACCGGCATGAATAATTTTTTATGCTTTAGAAAACAAAGGCCCACTAGTTCATTTTTTAATGGTCTCATATAGTAGTGGGACTCATTTTTGTGGTTCTAATCAGTGGCCACTAATCAAAACATAAATCTTTTTAATGATAAAAACGGTCTGATGAGGGATCTCCAAATTAAATGGGTAGAACATTTGAATAAGCTTTTCAATTTGCTACTCTTGATCAATGATTATGATCATCAGTTTCTTTTGCTACTCTTGATCAATGATTGATCACCAATTCGATATGTAAACAAAATTAGATCATCCACTTCTAGCTCCTCTTCGGCCTTAGTGAGGTATGCTCTCCTTCCTTTCTGTTTTGTTTTAAGCTGGCTTTTGCCCCAACCCCTATTTAGGGGAGCCCATTTCTTCCTATGCTAGTTTTATTTTGGTGTATTTTTTTTTCTCTTTGTCCGAGGTGCTTCTGTCCTTTTTCTCTCAATACAATCTTACCAATTAGCAAAAAAAAAAAAGCTTCTAGCTCCTCTACGATGCACTAGGAAAGGAAGTTGTTTGTCTCTGTTTGACCAAAACGATTATCCAAATTTGAACATAATTGAAGATTTTCTTGACCTAATTTTCCTTGGCATAATTTTTTCCGGTTATCATTGAGCCCGTGGCACAGTGAAAATATTTAAAATTGCAACCTTAAGGTTTTTTTTTTTTTTTTTTTTGGATATCAGAGATTGTTCCAGCCCTTTGAGCCGAACTAAACCTTTTGGGCCCAGGGGGGGCCGGATAAATCACATGTGGCCCTGCGCAATTTCGAACCCTCAACCTTCGGGAGCAAACCATGTCCTATGCCAACTTTTCCCATTTTGATTCAAATCAAGTTAGATTCAAGTTTATATATCATGCTTTGCATGCCAACACTTTTGAATTCATTTGTATCATGATCTTCATATGTAGTGGAATTTTTAGGTTGTTTTTTTCCATACCTAGGAACATATGGTTAAACTATTTTTATTTTGGAAACAACGTGCTCATGCATCACATGTTTTAGCTTAGGAAATTCATAGAACTTGTAAGCATTTGATTAGTCATATCACTATCAATTTCACAATTTGAAACTACATATGATTTGCATTTTACTTCAATCAAATATCCTTTTATGATTAAAACTTTTAAAAGCTTTAAGCCTATATTTTTTAGCTACATTTTTAAAACTTGATTGAAGTCATCATTCGTACACATTGAACATACATCTTTGTATTCATAGAGTGTATGTAGTTGTACGTATTTTCACTTTCATATCCACCTATTGTAGAGGTATTTTATTGAGCATAAAATCATATCTATTCTTGTGTATTTTAGACACACATTTTAGAGAGAAAATCTTAAGAGTTGTAAATGTTATTTCTTAGCCTAGAAAAGCATATTGTAAGGTTATTGCTTAGTCTTTTAGAAGCATAGTATAGAGGTATTGCTTAGCCTATTGAAAAAGAATATTGTAAAGATTATATTGCTTAGCCTATAGAAAGCATAAATTGATAGTGGAATCCCGGTGGGGTGTAGAAACACAAGTTGGGAGGGGATGTAGGCAATTGGCCGAACCACTATACATCGTTGTGTTATGGTGAATACTTTGTGGTGATTTATCTTGGTACCTTCCACACATTAGTTTATTAATCATCACTTGTGCCCAATTTGTTTTATAAAGTTAAAAGTTGAATTAATTGGCATAAAATTAAGCTCACCCTATTCACCCCACTCTAGGGTTCGAATCCCGGACTTTCAACACCTATAAAAGATTCTTACAACAGCTCTCATTTTCAGAGAGTTTTAGAGCTTTCTCCACTATGTTTGTTCCCCTTGTGATTTAATTTTCGATAATGATAAATTGACTGATAATTTGGGAGGTGACCACCAACCAAAGTAATTTTATTTTTTGATTTTTCTTTGCTAAAAGGAAAATTATATTAGAAAAGATAAGAAAAACTACAGATACAATGGATGATTACACTACAGTAATACTATCACCAACACTACTACTATCAGGGTTGCAAACAGGTATCCGATTCTCCGACTATCCAGACCTGAAAAAAATCGGGTCTGAAACCTATTTTAGGTTCCGATCTATAAACGGGTCCGGGTCCGATTCTGGATCCATATAGGTTCTGACCCGTGGACTTGGGACCCGGAATATGAGTCTTCGATATTGCAAACGGTACCTCGAAATAAACTTTTTTGGGGTGCTTTTTATGTTTAATGCTGGAGGACATTGCAAACGGTACCTCGAAATAAATTTTTTTTGGGCACTTTTATGTTTCATGCTGGAGGTACTAGACTTGATGCACTGTTATAAGTTAAATGATATACTTATTTTAATAAAAAAATAAAAAATTGAAGAAAATTTAGAACCGACTTCGAAACTAGATCCAGTTCTCTAGGTGGATTCGATTCCGTAACAGGAGCAGGATTTTTCTATCGGAGCCGAGTCTATAACCAACTAAACAAGTTTCGAGTCAAAATCAAATCCTGAACAGGAACCGATATTTAGAAACGGATTCGGGTCCAGGTTCAGTATGGTTTCAACCCGGAACCGTTCTGTTTGCAACCCTAACTACTACTACTACTACTTCGAGTCGTTGATTGAGTATAACAAACTTATATAATATTATGATGGGGACTGCACCCCTGAGCATTATGGGGAAAATTGTTCGTCTAATTAGGTTGACGGGATTTACGTTGCTGTCCCTGACTGTTTTCGTAATTTCTTATAAAGCGAAATAAAGTGAAGAACAACTTTAAGGGACAAAGAAAAAAGAGTGGTTTTATTTTTTAAAAAAGTACAAGATTTTAAAATACACCTTCAAAATCATGGAAATCCTATGAATAGGGTTAAGAGGTTATAGCTCCTCTTAACACCAATACTTTGATTCCCCATCGATATCACGTAGAAAAGCGTAGTAGAAGAGTATAGTAAATCCTCAAGAAATGGAATAAATCCTTAAGAAAGAAAGTCGTCGAATGAAGGGGATCTGAATGCGCTGCTTTCATTCTCATGAAGCCAGGTACAATTTATTTCTAATTATAAGATTAAAGAACGGTTACTCTGATCTGTCCTAATAATAGTATATCAAATGATTGTATGTTAATCATGTTAGATTAACATGTTATGTTATTCTGTGATATGTGAAGGAACTTGTTTTTACTTCTTTTGATTAAAAAAGAGGCTTTTTGTCTTTTAGTGGAAAATGAGAGATTGGGATTTTTTTTATTATTTTAAAAAAGAAGAGGTGAGTTTTGAAATTTTACACTTTTTGATAAGACTCATCTTCTTTTCTTGTCTTAAAGTAACCATTCACTAATTCACTTCACAAGTGAATACCGATATGAGCCTAATTTTTGTTTGTAGGGGTTGAGTAAAATACAATTAAAAGTACATTTTTGTCATTTTGTACTTTTACAACCCATCCCTCCGCTTTCTTTTTTTTTTTCTCGATTTGACATTCTATTTTACTTCACTTTACTCTACACCACAAACAAATACGCCATGAGGTGCCCGCATAGAGTATTCTTGTAAGCACTACAAGAACCTGAACTTTTGGCGACGAAATTTTTCGTCGCCAAAAGTCACATTTTTGTCTGTAAAAGTATTTACCGACGAAAATATTTTCGTGGCCAGTCGTCGATAAAAGGTGGTTAGCAAAACATTTAACAGACGAAATTATTTTTCGTTGGCAAAAATTATATTTTTACCCATGATTTATTTGACTTTTACCGACGAAAAAAAACGTAGGCAAAATCATTTTATTTTTAAAAATTTTTCTTTTTTACTTTTGCCGACGAAAAAAAAAACGGCAAAAAAATTCCAGAGTTTTTTTTCAATTTTGACGAAAACAAATGTTGGCAAAACATTTGCAAAACGCGATCGTGTCATCTGACCCATCGATGGTGAGTCTGACTGTCTTCTCGAAGCAACCCATCACTGCTCAGTATCTGGTCAACCAATCCATCCCCAAGATAACGTCGAAGTCATGCATGGGTTACACGATCAAATCTGTAAAGATAATGTACTTCTCGATCTGCACTCGACATCTGGGGTGGTAAGTCTGACACACTACCCTCTTGCCCATGGGTGTAGACACAACTAGCGTACAGGCATCTCCTCTCCTACCCCCACCAAGGACTAAAGCAAAAGCAGAAGACACATAGGAATGTGTTGCACCTGGATCAAACAACACTCTAGCAATCTAATCACAAACAGAAAGAGTACCTTCAACAACGTTCGCTGCAGCTTCGGCCTCCTCATGTGTAAGTGCAAATGCCTGACCTGCGGCTTGAGGTCTCTGCTGCTGACGCTGCTATCCATGGGGCCTCTGGTGACACCCTTCCTGGTAGTGTTGTCCACTGGGCTGCTGGGGTCCATGTGCCTGCTGCTGCTGCTGAGCACGATACTGCTGCTGAGGTGGCTGAGGTGCTGGTGGAATCTGTGGAACAGGTGGAGCTGGAGCTCTAGGAGGTGCTGGAAGCTGAAGCATCAGAGGTTGTCCTCCTCGGAGTGGGCAAACTCTGGAAATGTGCCCTGGTTCTCTACAGTCGTAGCATACTCTGGGTCCACGCTGATGCTGATGCTAACGCTGATACTGCCCAGCCTGACCTGCCGGCCTCTGCCTCCGGAAGGGCTACTGCTGCAGGGCCACGGGCTGCGGCCTAACTAAGGCGATTCAGACCCGTCTCTCCTACTGTATGGCCTCAATACGCTACAGACGCTCCTCTGCCCAGTAAGCTCTCCTTAAGGCCCCCTCGTAGGTGGTCAGTTCAATGCAAGGCATGCTCAGCTGGATCTCATCTCTTAGTCCCTCTACGAACCATCGGATCCTTTCTGACTCAGGCGTGACCAGAGCCTCTACGAAGCGAGAGAGCTAAGTGAAGCAGACCTCATACTGGTAGACTGTCATGCTACCCTGCACTAGCGCCTGGAACTCCCGAAGCTTACGATCTCTGACATGTGCTGGAATGGACTTCTAGAGGAAGTCTGCTCTAAAGGTTGTCCATGAGATCTCATCCCCGATCACCTCATAATGACGCTGAACAGTCCTCCAACAGTCCTCTACGACACCTCTGAACATATAGGCCGCTAGCTACACTCTCTGCTGACCAGTGCACTCGAAGACTTTGAAAATCTTCTCCATCCACACTATCTGGTCGTTAGCTACTAGTGGATCCTCTGCGCCTGTAAACTCTGGCGGTCCCTTCTTGAGGAACCTCTCGAAGATGACGTTCGGATCTGCCTCCCGAACAGGTGTCACTGCTGGACTGTGCTGAGCTACCCTCTCAATAACATCCAGGACCAACGACTGGAACCGTGCAAAGTCCTCAGCCTGCTGCTGGTGCGCTGCAGCCTGGGCCTCTTGAGAAACAAGGAAGGCCTGCAGAAATCTCTGGAAGCGATGCTCAAAGTCGGACTGACCGCCGACTGTCGGTGTTGTGAGTGGTGGATCTCCTCCAGGCATCTATCAAGAGAATGAAAATGTGTCAGTTCAAGTCCAACACTTAGGACTACACCAATTCTACCCAATCCATCGTCCTTACACACATCCCCACATTGAAATCCTCACTACGTCCTAAAGTTTCTAGTGTATTTTATTTCCTAGAGACTTGCCCGCTCTGATACCATAAAATGTAATGCACCAATTATGAATACCGAGAAAACTGTCAAGGTACCGAAGTTGGTGCGCTACTTCCCGAAATATCCGAGAACTTCCAAGATAGTAGGTCTGCAGTGAGGTCCAATTTTAAAACTTTTTGAACAACAAATTATCAATGGTTAATTTGCGGAAGCATAAAGAGTAAAGTGGAAGCAATAACAGAGATGGTGGAAGCATATGGTATCACAAATGATATATCAAGTATAACTGGCTGAAGTAAAGGTTTATTACACATTTTCTACTAACTACCCGACTCACTACAAACATCACTCAAAAGCCCAAAATAAGAAAGGCGCTCAAGCCCCAGGTGCTGGCTCTCCACCCTCCGGCTCGACCTCTTGGTCGGCTGGTCCCCATTCGTAGTCTCCTACTACGGGCGCCTCTACGAGTGCGTACGCATCGCCCTCGAACTCGGGGTCAAGACCTAAGCACTAGGGGTGTAAAAAAAAATCGAGAAACCGTCTAACCGGACCGAACCGAACTGCGGTTAATAACCGTGTTTAACGGTTCAGTTACGGTTACGGTTAATGAAATCCAAAAACTACACGGTTCGGTTCGGTTACGGTTTTCCATAATAATTCATGGCGACTAACCGAACCGAACCGCAAAACACGGTTAATCATACCGTTACACTAATGCAAGAAAAGATAAGGGGCTAGATAAAATTATATATCAACAAAGAAACCCTAACAAAAGTAGCAAAACCTTTTCTCCTCATCAGTCTACACTCTCTCGCCACAACGCCTCTCTCTCTCTCTCTCTCTCTCTCTCTCTCTCTCTCTCCGCCTCTCTCGCTTGCATCGGACAGTCAGACACCTCTCTCTCTCTCTCGACTCCCTGACGAAGACAAGACCTACACCGACCGGAGACGAAGAAGAAGAAGAAGAAGACTCCCTTGTTCAGATCCAGGTTTGTTTGTGTTCTTATCATGATTCTATGGCTTTTTGTTTATTTTTCTCTTAAATGTTAGATGTTTAAAGTTTGGGTTTTGAAAAAGTTTGGATTCAGGGTTTTTTTTTTTTTTTGAATCGGTCTGTGGTGTAGAAAACACTAAATCTCTAAATCTCTTGGAGTAGAGCTTTGGGTCGACAGCATAAATCTCTTCACATTTTTTTATGTTTTTGTTTGAATCGATATGGGTGCAAACAGCTTCTTTCTTATAATCTTGTAGCATGTCAATTATCCCAAAGTAAAGGATCACTTCATGTACATTGTTTCCATTTGAGTGAAACGGTTGATACTGATCATAATTGCTTCTAATCTTGCCGGCATGTTTGCACCCAATCGTTTAAGGATTTCATGTTCAAGTCATGGATAAATCATAAATATTAATTAGCACAAGAACTTTTCAACCACAGAATTGATCATCAAGATGAATCAATCAGGCATCAATAAAATTTGAAAAGTAATAAAAATACAGTTTCCACCCATGTCATTGTTCACAGTGTTTACCAGAGTAAATCAAGTGCTTGTAACTCAAAAACATGACCTATTTCCTTATATTTATTTATTCTTTTTATGTTGGGTCCAATTGAAGTTTGAGTTTCTTCACCCTCTGCAAAAGGAAATTGTGAAGTGGAAAGAAAATTAAGAAGGGGGAAATGGGATTATGGCTTGAGGGGAAAGAAATCAACTGATGATGTTGGGAGTTAAGGAGGTTGGTGAAGATAATAGTCCTTGACTCCTTGTTATGGTTCATTTGGTTTTGGGGTTTTGAGTGGTAGGTAATGGAAGTTCACAGGGAAAGGAAAAAACAATAAAATTATAAGTAATGTTGACCATGGGTGCATGCACTGCAACGCCAACAAGGGTGTTTTTTCATTTTATTTTATTTTTCTCTTGAATTGACTATATAGGGTGGGTCATCAATCCTTTGATCTTCTCTGCTACTGGTTTTGTTATCTGGGTAGAAAAATCATCATCAAGAGGAATAAAGGGGTTCATTAACAACCCATGGTGGAGAGACCTACCAGATTGTTATTGGGCAAATTGGTTCCAGCTCTGTAATGCTACAGAGTAAAAATTTCCAGCCCTATAAAAGTTCCAGCTCTGTTGATATTTTCCTTTTTTTATTAGTAACTTTTGATTGCATGTTTCAGTTTATTTGTCACTTGATGTGGTTTCCAAATCCTACATTATTACATATTTGAGTTCTTATTTAATAATGGATTAATGATAATTCCATGAGTGATAGATTGCCACAAATCCCATCTTTTTTATTTTGTTCTGAGTGTATTTTTTTTTTCAATTTCATTGTCAGATTTTCATGTCTAGTATGGCTAAGACTCCACTTCCTCAACCTGATGCTCCTCCGCCTGATGCTCCTCAACCTAAAACTCACACTGCTAGTCACTGTCGTAGTCAGGTATCCTCTCTCAAAAGAAAAAATAACAAAGAATCAGATATTTGGCTGCATTTTCCTAGACCTAACAATTATGACCCTAAGATACATTATACACTCCATTGTGGCCGTTGTGATGCTCATGTTAAGTGGTTGAGTGCTAATGGAACTAGTGCAATGTGGAATCATTTGAAAATATGACCTAAGTTTTCAGAAAATATAAATGCAAATAGTCAAAGACAAAAGAGAATTACATCAATAATGAAATCTGGTAGTGGAGCTGAAAATGTGAATCCTCTCGCACTTTGGAAATTTAGTCAGGACCTTTGTAGAGAGGAACTTGCAACCATGATCATCTTAGATGAATTGCCTTTCAAGATTGTAGAGAATGAAGGGTTTAGGCACTTTTGTAGCATGATGGAGCCCCTATTCAAACCTATTTCACATGTTACAATTGCTAAATATTGTATGGCTTTGTATGTGGCGGAGAGAAAAAAAATTGAAGAGTATGTTTTTGAAAAGTAAACAAAGGATATGTCTCACTACTGATGCATGGACATTAAATCAGAATCTTTCTTATATGTGCCTTACGTCTCATTTCATAGATAAAAACTGGAACTTGCACAAAAAAATCTTGAACTTTTGTGTGATTTCTAGTCACAAAGGTGAGGCAATAGGTCGAAGGATTGAGGAATGTTTGGTTGATTGAGGAATTCAGAAACTTTGCACATTAACTGTTGACAATGCTACATCAAGTGACATTGCCATTACTTATTTGAAGAGAAAGTTCTTTAAGATAAATGATAGTTTTATTTTAGGCGGTCGATATTTTCAAATGAGATGTTGTGCACATGTGTTGAATTTGATTGTGAAAGATGGATTGGATGAGTTGGATGGTGCCATAAATCGAATTAGGGCTGATGTGAAATATGCTAGGAGCTCTCCACAAATGGCACAGATATTTAAGTCTTGTGTGGAAAAGGAGAATATAGATTGTAAAAGGATGTTGTGTTTGGATGTTACAACTAGGTGGAACTCTACATTTCTGATGTTGGAGACTGCAGCTAAATTTGAATAGGCATTTGATCGAATGATTGATGATGATGATAAATTTAAGAAGGAACCTGAGGACGTAGGTGGACCTCCTACCTTCGAAGATTGGGAAGACTATAGGCTCTTGACTACTTTTTTGCAGAAATTCTATGATGCTACAACTAAGTTGTCTGGCACTTCATATGTAACTTCTCATTTGTATTTTCCTATAGTTGTTTCCATTGAGAACAAATTGAATACCTTGATGTCTGGTTTTGATCCTTGTTTAAAAGCTATGGCTGTCAAAATGAAATTGAAATTTCAGAAGTATTGGGAACCAATTGAGAAAATGAATATGATGTTGTTGATTGCTATTGTGTTGGATCCACATTTCAAGTTGACATATGTGACATGGTGTTATGAATTTTATTTTAAACTTGAGTCTTCCAAGGTGGTTGAGCTTACTGAAAAGATAATGGATACACTTAATACTTTGTATGTGGAGTACCAACAACTTGAGTCCTCTAATGCTTCATCTTCAAGTGCTAATTCTGAATTGGAGGTTGACCAACCCATTTTTAATGAAAATGATGAGCTGGAGGAATATGAAAAGCATATGGCAGAAGTAGAAAATAATGTGGACAAAAATGAAGTTAAACAATACTTGGATTTTCCTCGTGAAAAAGTTCAAGCCAATTCTAGATTGATATTTTGGTTTGGTGGAAAGTAAGTTCTTCAAGGTATCCAGTTCTTTCTCAAGTTGCACGAGATGTTCTAGCTATTCCCATCTCTACTGTTGCTTCGGAATCTGCCTTTAGTACGGGAGGACGTGTGTTAGATCCATATCGTAGTTCTCTATCTTCCAAAACAGTAGAAGGCCTGATTTGTGCACAAGATTGGTTTCGAAGTTCAAATGTAGCAGCTGATTTGGAAGATGTCACGGAGGAATTTCAAGCCTTCGAGGAGTTAGGTAAAACATTCCTTAATTCTCTTGAGATTTCATGTTATTTCAAACTTGTTGTGAATTTAAATTAGATCAAATGACTAATAATGATTTTCTTTTTTGTCAGAAGTTGATTTTGATGAGGTTTGAATTGAAGCTATGTTCAATCGAAGGCAAACGCATGTGCTTCCAAGACTCCACATACTTATCTTTTATGGAACTGTTTTATCAGTATTTGTGTTTGGATAGTGATAATGAAATATTAGTTATGATATGTTGGTTATTGTATGTCTGTCATTGTATACGTATGCAGAAGGAACATGAGTTTGGATAAAAACTATTGACAAGTGTGGAAGAGTGGTATGGCTGATTGCTTATAATTACTTTTCCATTCTGGTTATCTTCTTTCTTTTTGTTTAATAGATGAGTGGTATAATCTCTATATATATTTTTTCATTGAGAGTAGAATAGCCAATTATTATAGCCAAAAAAGGCACTGACCAAAAACCCAATATAGATGAGACCTTATTATAGCCATTTATTTTTTCATTGACTTGCTCCATATGCAAAGCTAAAACTGAAAGTACAGATCTATCTCAAAATGATTCATGTTTGTGGCTTTTATCTTCTGGCCTAATATTTAAATGGGCCAGGAATGGGCCAATAAATGCTAAGGGTACTGGTCATGACTCCTAAGTGATTTTATATCCAAATAAAGTTCAGCGATTCAAGTTTGTTTGGGACTTTATTCTAGTTGTGATAAACTAATAATATGGTTTTAGTGTTTGAAACATTTGATGGTTGTGTGCAGTCAATTATAGTCCTAGCCAATGACCTTTTCAGCAGTTAATTATTGGTTTGTTGAATCAGTTTTAAATCAGTTCTTTGATGAGTACTTGCAGTTTTTTGTGGGGATTGTTTTTAAGAGGAACAGTCCTTGTTTTCTGATAATTGTATGATTAAGCATGATCAAATTTTTTCACGGTTATTAATCGTAACCGAACTGTCTAATACGGTTAATCGTGGTTTGATTTTCTACGGTTTTTTGTCTTTATGGTTACGGTCACGGTTAATAAAAATCAAAGATCGCGGTTACGGTTTGGGTTAACGGTTTTCCCAAAATAACCGGTTAACCAAACCGTTACACCCCTACTAAGCACCAAGAATGGATCAGATCTAAAGATTTGGAAAGTCACAGTATGCAAGTAATATAGGATGCATGCATCAAGATGAGTAGAGACAGATAAAGTCAAAGAGAATAACAATGGTACAAATACTAGGCAGTTGAGCAAGATGAACAAATAGAATCAGGATAAACATAATATCAACCTTTACAATGTGGCACATTCACACGAGCGGAATACCGCGGGATATTATGCCGCGGCCCTCCCATTCTGAACACAGTCGTGCGAGGAAACCTCACCAGTGCTGGGGATTATTTATCCCCGCAAATAACATCCACAATATACTCCGAGACTAGACCCGGTATCACACCGTCCGTCTACAATAATGCCCATCATGATAGCTCACTCAACACTCTCAATAGCTCCTACCAGTGATGATCAATCCAAAGGCTGAGCTTAAATCAACTGAGTAAATGTCTATGCCAACTCGGAAACAATAAAGGTCTGTGCCTGTCTAGGCTTTGCCTTGCATGAACAAGGTCCTAACAAAATCCCTAAGAGGTCCAAGTATCCAATACAATCCATGGATAACAATCCAGATCTAAGTCCAATCATTGGATCCATACCAAGGCCCATCAAATACATGGCCTGGTTTATAGCAGTCCAAAAGAAGTAATAAGTCCATGTCTAATGATATACAGTCCATTTACATTAATAATGAGTCACAAATCCATATAATTCAACATCTCCAGTCCAGGGTAATCCACATCCAAACTTAGGCCATAAAAGGGCCCGCCTAGCCGCATACAAGGGTTAATGTTCACCCATTCCTACCACTAGGTCACCTCTAAGTAGTCCTAGGTTTAGGTCATCCATTTTTCATTTATTTAACAGTATAAATAATAATAAGGATCGACAATAGAGTGACAGTATCATCATAAGGAGATAAATCTCAAGTACAAGAATCAATGGGAAATATCAACAGTCCAACCTAAGTAATTGGTCCACTTTTAGATTCAGGTTCATCTCAGGTAATTCAATATCTAAATGGAGTCCCAGATGCCAAGGATACTGTTTTTGGTGCTCCTGAAGTTACGGGCATCATTGACAATGTTTAAGGACCGAATCATCTAAGATTATACAACCTAAACCTTAATTAGTGGGCCTCACGAGTTAAGGTTGAGCCAAACCATTAACTCGTGCTGGCACATCAATGGAAGTCTATTTGGATGGTCAATAGACCCTACATATGATCACAACAATAGAAATTAGAATCTGGAAAGTGTCACTGTACACAGTGTGCTCAGCCGACCTCCTGGCCTGGGCGGTCAGCTCGGTACACTGGGATCAGACAAGTAAACACCCTGCAGGCAGTACCTGATTGTCCATAAGTTCTTGTGTGCTCAGCTAACCCCCTAGCCTGGGCGGTTGGCCGTACATATTGAAAATCCTAGCTAAAAGGGATGTCCTAGGTTTAGTTTCCCTTGCTGGAAAACCTGCCTTCTCGGAACTCAAGCTCGAGGGTTCGATCAAGCACTGAGCTCGGTCAGACTACTCAGCTCGGTCACCCAGCTCACTTCGGTTATACACCTAGCTCAGGTCGGCAACCTGGCTCAGTTAGGTCAAACATTGAGCTCGGTCAGACACTAAGGTCGGTCAAGCGCAGAGCTCAGTGAAGCACGAATCTCGATCAGGCGCGAAGCTCGGTCATAACATTAAGCTCGGCCTAAACACTGAGCTTGGCCTAAACACTGGTCTCAGCCTGGACATTGTGCTCGGCAGAACACTTGGTCTCGGCCAACATCTGGTCTCGGCCAACATCTGGTCTCGGCCAACACCTGGTCTCGGCCAACATCTGATCTCGGCCAACAATGATCCTAGATCCACAGGAAGAACTCGGTCTTGGTCATTTTCCTGATCGATCGAACTGTTGTGTGCTCGATCAACCTGAAGTCGAGCTCAGTTGATCAATCACACAAGGCTATGAGCCTAAGGAGAGATGATTGAGACTCAATCTTTCCCAGGCTCCTTTCTCCAACAATCCAAGTCCATCCAAAACTAGCTGATCTTGGCCAACCTGGCTGAGAGAGCCAATCTCGGCCAATAGGGCGTAGAGAGCTCATCTCGACCAGCAAGGCACAGAGATGCTTTGCAACTCCAGAATTTCGGTTTCGTTCTTCTTCAACCAATCTCATCCAAACTCCACCGAAACATCCAGGAATAAGAAAAGTACTCCAATATACATCCAACCATCCAATCCAGGGCCATTGATGTTCCAAATGAGGTCAACCCATCCATCAATGGCCAATCATCCATGAAAACATGCTCAAAGGTAAATCTAACAGTTCTAACATCATCTAAATAGAAATACAGATAATCAATAGCAGTAAACATTCATTCTATATTAAATAAGCATATTACACTTGCCTTAATCAATTGCAGAAGAAAGAGAGGGAAAACGGAGATCCAATCCGGTAAAAAGGAAATCCTAGCTCAATGGTCTTCTCAGACTCACGTTCAGCCCCAAAACTCAGATCTAGAAGAGATCTCTACTTCTATACCCATATCCACAAGAGAAATGCTATAATGAAGGAGATCTAGAGAGAGAAAGAGAACTCTCTAATGGAATTGAACTAGAAGGAGGCACTGACCTGATTTGAGGAAGGGGAAGAGATGATCGAGATAGAGAGAGAAATCCTAATATGAGTTGCAGCTGAGATCGTCTTCTTCTTCTCCTTAGAGCTCTTAGAGAGGGAGATGGGGGAATTGGAAGGAAACGATAGAGAGTTGGAGGGAAATGGAAGAAAAAGAGAGAAAAGAGGGGAAAATGGGTTGAGGGGGAAGAAGACCAGTAGCCAATGTATGGCAATGGGAGGGGTAGCTTATATAGGCTAGGATTTAGGGCTAGGTACTAAAATACCCTCTTTGTTTGTATAGGCCGGTTAGGATTAGGGCCATGGGTAGTTTGGTCTTTAGGTGAGGTTCTAGAAGATTCTCTAGTGGATACCCCCTATAGTAATTACTAATATCTAGTTAGGGCCTCTAACAAAATAACTAACTCTATAAATAACAAAAGACACCCTATTAACTCTACTAATTATACAACTAGACTAAACTCACTAAAACCAAGGAGAATACCTTTCAACCCATAATTAAACTCTATAATTAGAGTAATTAGATATACTTAGGCTATAATCTAGAATTCAAATTAAAATTGAGGGCCCACAAGGGGTGGGGCCTCACATTATATATACAGGTATCAAACAAAAGTACACAACCAATGTTAAAAAAAAGAAACTACAATATGAGAGAAATCTTGCTATCAGATCTATAGATGTCAATCGTGAGTTTTTATTTTGCAGAATATGAACTTTGTCATGAGAAAACTTATCCCTGCAAAGTCATAAAAAGGAAATATAAGCCATACAATCAAGCTACTAGTGGTTCATTCAAAGATATAATAAACAAAATATATATATTAAAATTAAACCATGCTTTAAGAATATTAAAATCAGAAGTATATGTCAAGAAAAAAGAAAACATTAAGCACCATGAAAAATTGTAAGATTTATTTCTTCATGGATTGCTTACTTCATCAGTGTCACATAATCACCAGTTGAATCGAAGACATCCACATCAAACTGTCCATCATGCCCCTCAAATGTTGTTATGCCTACAACAGAAATATCCACCTGATGTACATATAGAGTAGCATATAGACATTGTAGGTGCAGAAAATTATGACCCACAATAAGAGGGTGCCTTATAGGACTTATCCGAGAAGATGATGGTGTCTGGAATGTCTGGATGCCGCCCGAAAGCCTGAAAGAGAGTAGCAAACGGTCAGAGGACCCTGGCCTGAGCGGCGCAAGGCTCTCCGATGCCAAAGTCAGTGTGGGAACTGGAACAATGGAAGGAGAGGGAGAAGAAAGACAGAGTAAGGGCTCTGTGAATGGGATTATGCGTACCTTGCATGGTGTAGGAAGGTCTATTTATAGAGGTTTGGATCGTATCTCTCAGAGAATATCTTGGTGTGGGTCCCATGATCTGACTGGGAAGTCATGATCAGCCCACAAAGTAATAAATGCAGTCTAATCCGGCCCACTCAGCATTTAATGCTAGTCGGGTCAGCCCACATTGCATTAAATGCGTGTCTTGTTGGGCCAGATTGTGTTGGGCGCCTTTGGCGGTAGGAGTACCAGCGGATCTGCCCTCGGGCCTTGCCCTGATGTGGCCTCAGCCGCTGGATGCTGCCACGTGGCGATCTGGTGAAGATAGTGGGCGGCTGGATGTCATATCTGTCCCACTAGCTCGTGACCCTATCCCTCCACGTGCCTGATGACGTGGGGGATGAGGGGCGCAAATGTAGATTCCTTCTGCCCTTCGGCTATTGTCCTGGCTTCTTCAGCCGAGGCGGCTTCAGCCGAGATAGGGCTCTCTGCGGAGATGGCATCCGGGGTGACCCTGCCGATGTGGACTCCTTGCCGAGATGACGTGGGGAATGAGGGCCCTGTCTCTCCACGCGCCTGATGACGTGGCGCAAGTGAAGGTTCTTGCTTCGTCTACTGTCCCGGCTTCTTCGGCCGAGGTAGAGTCTTCTGCCGAGATGGCAATGAGGTGGCCCGGCCGAGGTGAACTCCTTGCCGAGATGACGCCCGAAGTGGGCCAATTCGGCGCTTGTTGCCCGGAGATGCTTGATGTCGGCCAAGGCCTCTGTCCTGGCAGCCGGGATGAGATCGGTGCCACGTAGGCGGCACGCGGATGGCACGTGAGGATGCTTAAACCCATCTGATGGCTGTGATTAGCTTAATCCTGTAGCTCTGGAAATCTCCCCACACAATTGCCCCCTAGCTTTTGACCTCTGAAGTGTGCTAGCCTTTAGGGGTTGAAAGCTAGAAGAATCCGTCCGGGGATGTGGCGATCGTCGTCTGGTGTCGCTTCAACTGCTCTGAAGCCATAAATGCTCTGTCTTGCCTGTAGTGGGAAGCGAGTCGACGGCTACACGCGTCGCCTCTTCACTGATTGCGGTGTCTGCCGGGATCCCTGTGAACGATCCAGTTGCGAGCCGAGCTGCATCTGGTTCCGAGTCGTCTACTTCAAGTTCGGAACCGTCGAACCTAGCGGCCAAGTTTAGGCGGGGGTCTTCTTAGTCTGCGACACCATCTTCTGCCAGCACCCGCGCTGCTTCGAGCTCGGGAGGTGCTGGCGCTACTTCAGCTTCTGCTCCTGCTCCAGCTTCTGCTCCTGCTCCGAGTGCGGGAGTGCGGCGACGCTTCGCCGGAGCGCCCAAGGGAGGGGTCCCCGCCTGGAAAGAAGTCCAAGGCTGGGGAGAAGGACTCGGGGGCTGAACAGCCTCCGAAGAATAAGGCCCCTGCGCGGGCCCCCGGAGCCAAGACTCCTACTGAGAAGAGCGCGCAGGTCAGCAAGCCGACCGGTGGAGCGGCCCGCGAGCTGACGATCTCGGTGGGGCAAGGGTCTGGATCGGCCTCCGGACCCCGGAGTGCCCCACCGCCATGGAGGCCGAGGATGAGGACTCAGCCCGGTGAGCCTCTGAAAGTCGATGACCGGCTGTTGGGGAATGCCGAGGTGATCGGAGCTTTCGCCAAGGTCCGTGCTCTGCCAAGAAACATGGAGACGCACGAGATGGTCTCGGCGATCCAGGCTGATCTTCTGGTAAGTTTGCAACGCTTTTCTTCATTCTGCAAGTCTTGGTCGAACCTTTCATTCTGTTCCTTTTGCAGAACGTGCAGGGCTCCTGACCGTGGTGGGAAGGAGCAATAAGGACGCGACGCGGGTTACTCAGCTGGAGTCTGAGAGGGACAAGCTGAAGAGGGAGCTGGAAGATTCGCGTAAAGGAATGGAGGGGATGAAGAGGGCCAGCGCTGAAGAGGCTGCTTGGCTGGCATCGGCTCGCTGATGCCGCCGAGCTTACGTCGAAGGCGAGGTCTGGGCGATGAACAAGAAGACCGCCGAACTGGAGTCTGAGCTGGCCAGATTGAAGGCTGAATCTACTGCTGGCTGGACGGGCCGAAACGGAAAGGTTGAAGACGGCTGACGCCGAGCTGGAGAAGGAAAAGGGCTCTCTTCAGGCCGAGGCCCGGTCCGCCGTCTTGTTCGAGGAAGGATGCCTGGCCGCACTGAGGCGTGCGGGGCTCCTGAGCCGAGCTCCGCTCCTGCAGCCGAAAATGCCCCAGTTGGAGCTCCTGCAGTGGTTCATGCTCCGGAAGATGCTCCAGCTGCCCCGGTCTTGAGCGGTGCCCCGGTTGCCGGTGATGGTTCTGCCGTGCCTCAGGGTGAGGCCTCCTCGACCCCTGGAGCAAATGAGGCTCTGGTCGAAGAATCTCCTGCCAGCGACGCTCACAGCAAGGTCGCGGTTTCGGCCGAATCCATTGGTCCAGCAGATACGGTGATCGACCTAGTGGAGTCGCCGAAGCCACAGTAGCCGGGCTGCTCTTTATTTGTCTTTTTTCCTTGCACTGTTCTGGAACACGTTTTTTTTTTTTTTTTTTTTGTGCTGCTTGTGTTTGAGTGATGGCACAGCTCTTTTCTTTTTTGAAGACTGACTTTGGCCGAAATGGCTGGCTTTGGTCGAAATGGCTGGCTTTGGCCGAAATGGCTGGCCTTGCGCCGAGGTGGCTGGCCTTGCGCCGAGGTGGCTGGCCTTGCGCCGAGGTGGATCCATACCTTGGCCGAAATGCCTTGCGCCGGGTAGATCCATTGTTCCGCTGGACTCGGCTAGGCGAGAGTGCGGCTATGGCCTTCTGAGGGGTGTATGAACCCGGACTTTAGGAAACTGTCCTTGGCCGAACTGCCGCTGTGGGGGGTTTATGAACCCGAACTTTAGGAAACGGCTGAGTGTAGGAACTGCAGGCCATTTCCAAGGCGTAGAGCCTCGATTGTGTCCAAGACACGGGGGCTTTAGGAAAGGCTGAGTGTAGGAACTCTTCCACGCCGTTTCCAGGGCGTAGAGCCTGTGTGTCCAAGACACGGGGCTTTAGGAAAGGCTGAGTGTAGGAACTCTTCTATGCCGTTTCCAGGGCGTAGAGCCTGTGTGTCCAAGACACGGGGCTTTAGGAAAGGCTGAGTGTAGGAACTCTTCTATGCCGTTTCCAGGGCGTAGAGCCTGTGTGTCCAAGACACGGGGGCTTTAGGAAAGGCTGAGTGTAGGAACTCTTCTATGCCGTTTCCAGGGCGTAGAGCCTGTGTGTCCAAGACACAGGGGCTTTAGGAAAGGCTGAGTGTAAGAACTCTTCTATGCTGTTTCCAGGGCGTAGAGCCTGTGTGTCCAAGACACGGGGCTTTAGGAAAGGCTGAGTGTAGGAACTCTTCTATGCCGTTTCCAGGGCGTAGAGCCTGTGTGTCCAAGACACGGGGGCTTTAGGAAAGGCTGAGTGTAAGAACTCTTCTATGCCGTTTCCAGGGCGTAGAGCCTGTGTGTCCAAGACACGGGGCTTTAGGAAAGGCTGAGTGTAGGAACTCTTCTATGCCGTTTCCAGGGCGTAGAGCCTGTGCTGCCGGAGTCGACCAGAAAGGTGACAGATTGATGACGGGGCGAACGCCATTTCCATTGATTCAGAGATTCATTACATCTTTTAGTAATTGAATTTCTTGGGATACAGATGGATACGGAGGACGCCAGATGGATCACGTAATGATCTTCTCCGAATCCTCGTTGTCTGGAATCTGGGCTGCGCTCTGGTGAACTCGGCCCTCGCTGCCGCCAGCATCTACTGCCTCAACGAACTCTGGAATGTGGCCCTCTTCGGCCAGCTTCTCTAGATACCACTGCAGAGAGTTGCAGTCTTCGGTCCTGTGCCCATTGCCCCTATGGAAGGAGCAGTAGAGCTTGCTTCGGGCGCCTGAGGTGGGCTCATTCTGCATGGGCGGAGGGTACTTGAAGAACGGCTTGGATCTGATCTTGGTCAGGATGCGGTAGATCGGCTCCTTGAAGACGACGTTGACGCCCTGACTGGCGCTGGTGGGAGGTCCGGGCTGCAAGGTGCCCCCAGACCTGGACGACGCAGGCTTCGCCGAACTGGAGAACCAAGCCTGCTTCGGCTCCTGCTCCTGGTAGGGCCTCCCGCCTTTCTGCCGAGGCTGGCTATTCTTCCGTTCGGGCTCCGGATGCCCGTCCTGATCCTTAGCTCGGATCTCGTCTTCCTCCCGGGCGATAAAGCGCTTCACCCGGGACATCAATTCTGACATGGATTCTGGGGTGTCCCCGGCCAAGTCCTTTCGCAAGTCGGTGCCAGGGATCAGGGCATGCTGGAAGGCGTAGATGGCTATCCCCTCCCTCGCGCCCTCGATCTGGCTGTAGACCGCCCAGAATCGGTGGGTGAACTTGGCGAGAGTTTCGCCCTGCTTCATTCTCAGGGCGATGAGGTCCCCTTCCTTCTTGGGGACGACGGTGTATGCTTGGAACTTCTTCAGGAAGGAGAGCTGGAGCTCCTTCCAACTGGAAACTGACTGCTCTGGGAGAGAGCAGAACCACTTCAGGGGGAGGTCACCCAAACCGGAGGAGAAGATCTTGCAGTTTAGGTGACCCTCGTTTCCCCAGATGGACATCTTCTGGGAGAAGTGTCGGAGGTGTGCAGATGGGTCGGACAGTCCGTCGTAGGGGACGAACCGCGGGACGGAGAACTTCTTGGGCAAGGGGGTGCGCTCGATCTCTTTTGTGAAGGGCGAGCCCCCGAGATCAGTGTGTCCACAGAGCTGCTTCTGATCCTGCATGTCTAAGTTGCGCTGGAGAGCCAATCTGACACGTTTGTCAAATCGCTCTTGCTCGTCGCCCTTTTCTGGAGTCTGAGCTCGGGTCTTCCGCTTGGGATGGTTTGGGCTACGACGGCTGTGAGTTCGGCCGTCGCGGCTGTGGTGACTTCGGCTGTTGCTCGAGCCTTCGTCACGGATCTGGCTCCGTTTCTGGTCCAGATGATGCCTGAGTTCCTCACGAGGAGGCTGGGCTGCCCTGCTGGGAGCGTCCTTCTTTTTCCCTTGAGGCTCAGAGACCTCCCTCAAGGAGGCAGTTTGCACTGCCTTCAGCTGCTGCTGGAGCTCGCGAATCATCCGTTCTTGCTTCTGGAGTTGCTTCTGGAGGAGGGCAGCTTCAGGAACCTCTCCAGGGGGTTGAGCGTGGCGCGTTTCTCCTACGGCCACGGCTTTGTCCTTCCGGGGACGCTTATGCTGACGCTCACTGCGTCCGGGTGGCGCGACTTCGTCCGCTGAGAGCGAGGCCTCGACTCCCTCCTGGAATGGGATCTCGACAAAGAGTTGGGAGCCCAGGCGACCCTCGCCTGCGGATGTGCCTTGGATCGTTCGGGACCGTCCCTGAGGAGGGACGTCCGCTGGCGGTGGTAGCAGCCCGAGTGCTGCTCTCGACGATTCTACACCCTTCTTAGCTTTCGGAGGCATGGCTTCTGAGAGATTGAGGTTTAGAAAGATTGTTTGAAAAGGTTCGGAGAAGGTTGGGAAGGCTGGGATATTGCTTCCCCACAGACGGCGCCAATTGTAGGTGCAGAAAATTATGACCCACAATAAGAGGGTGCCTTATAGGACTTATCCGAGAAGATGATGGTGTCTGGAATGTCTGGATGCCGCCCGAAAGCCTGAAAGAGAGTAGCAAACGGTCAGAGGACCCTGGCCTGAGCGGCGCAAGGCTCTCCGATGCCAAAGTCAGTGTGGGAACTGGAACAATGGAAGGAGAGGGAGAAGAAAGACAGAGTAAGGGCTCTGTGAATGGGATTATGCGTACCTTGCATGGTGTAGGAAGGTCTATTTATAGAGGTTTGGATCGTATCTCTCAGAGAATATCTTGGTGTGGGTCCCATGATCTGACTGGGAAGTCATGATCAGCCCACAAAGTAATAAATGCAGTCTAATCCGGCCCACTCAGCATTTAATGCTAGTCGGGTCAGCCCACATTGCATTAAATGCGTGTCTTGTTGGGCCAGATTGTGTTGGGCGCCTTTGGCGGTAGGAGTACCAGCGGATCTGCCCTCGGGCCTTGCCCTGATGTGGCCTCAGCCGCTGGATGCTGCCACGTGGCGATCTGGTGAAGATAGTGGGCGGCTGGATGTCATATCTGTCCCACTAGCTCGTGACCCTATCCCTCCACGTGCCTGATGACGTGGGGGATGAGGGGCGCAAATGTAGATTCCTTCTGCCCTTCGGCTATTGTCCTGGCTTCTTCAGCCGAGGCGGCTTCAGCCGAGATAGGGCTCTCTGCGGAGATGGCATCCGGGGTGACCCTGCCGATGTGGACTCCTTGCCGAGATGACGTGGGGAATGAGGGCCCTGTCTCTCCACGCGCCTGATGACGTGGCGCAAGTGAAGGTTCTTGCTTCGTCTACTGTCCCGGCTTCTTCGGCCGAGGTAGAGTCTTCTGCCGAGATGGCAATGAGGTGGCCCGGCCGAGGTGAACTCCTTGCCGAGATGACGCCCGAAGTGGGCCAATTCGGCGCTTGTTGCCCGGAGATGCTTGATGTCGGCCAAGGCCTCTGTCCTGGCAGCCGGGATGAGATCGGTGCCACGTAGGCGGCACGCGGATGGCACGTGAGGATGCTTAAACCCATCTGATGGCTGTGATTAGCTTAATCCTGTAGCTCTGGAAATCTCCCCACACAGACATGATGTAAGAAAACTAGCTCACTGAGACCAATTGTGAGAAAAGAAATTATAATTATATGTGACATGCATTATACATCTAGGAGATCTGCAGACAACTCATCATCACCAAAACAACCACCTGTATGTATGTATTCCCCATAATACATCAATCTGGGGTTAGTAACTAGCATTGCTAAAAGTCAACTGACAAAGCATCTAAATACAATTTCTCCCGTAACAGATCATGCATATAGTGTGAGCATATGCATAAGAATATTAAAAAGATAGGTATAATTAATCACCTTCTTACTGTGATTGGGAATATCAGCTATGCAGCCTATGCTCCCTGTGTTGCCTCTCTCTACTTTCTTCAATAATTTTGCCACTGGTGTGCGCATTGCTCCAGGAAAATTTATGGTTGAAACTAAAATGAAAGGTGACAAGTTCTACTCACCCTAGCAGGCTGATTTCCACCACCCAACTCTGGAACAAACAACGCGAGTATGGGATCTGTTGGTGACCAGCTGAAGTCCATTACATTCTCAACTCTCAGAGACTTCTTATCAATAAGGGTGAATGTCTCTGATTCATAAACATTTCTTATGTTCTTCCCAATCCGAGCAAAATATTTATCATCTTTTCCACCACCCCAACTATAGAATACAACTAATCCACTTTCAATAGACAAGATAAGATCTTTCAAAAGCTATCACCAAGACCAATGGTGTATAATTTTATTTGAAAACATCTAGTGAACAGTTGCAAAATTCCTGCTAAATTTCTAGGAATTCCTAGGAGAATGGATTATTTACTCAAGGGGTGAAGAGTGAAGGGGAGTGGAGATTGACAAGGGACCATTAAACATGTAAGATTCATTTTTACAGGAATTTTGCAATATATAAGAGACACATTGCCCAAAACCTTATTTACCCGATCTCATCATGGTTTGGCTTAAGGAGCTGTCTCTTGCAAAATAAAATAAAAAATAATAAACATCACATAGAATTTAGATTCAACTAAGATATATGATTGCGTGTCACATATATAATCAGTTAAAAAGAATCCCAAGTGATTGTTGTTAGACATCCAAGATATTTCATTTCTGTAAAAATTGATAAAATATGAAGTGATAATTTAGAATATTTCAACGGCTGGAATCAACTGAAATAAAAAATTGATGGAATCAACTGAAATAGGTGAATATAGATAAATATAAAAAATGTTTACTTGGTTAATTGTAGATTCAGTAACTGTGTCATCAATGGTTCTTGCACATTTACTAGAATTATCGTCGGTTGTACTGTTATGGGATGAAATGGGTTAGTATGTTGGGTTCAATATCAGTTTATCTTACAAAACTATATTTCAAAATTTTGAAATGTTGGTTTCCCTCTTAAGCTTCTAAGATTTCAATTATCGGTGTATTAATTTTTGCCTTTTGTTAGAAAAATATAACTTGTCTCAAGATCGTTATCTTAATTGATGAGACCAACTATGCATCGCATGCATAGGTTACTGTGAAATTATAAGTGAGAGCCTGTAGTTCTTGTAGATCACGCCAATCAACTGAACTATTGGTTATCGGTGCTTAATATTACTATGTGTACAAAGTATTTTAGTTCTATGAGGCTACCCCAAAATTTTATTTATGACATTAGCATCTACCATATGCATCTCGGTCCAATTGTGTCCAAGAGTCTTAAAATAGACTATCTGATAACTCAAATACTCTCTTCATCTCTTGTTTGTTTTGCTTCTTTAAATCTTTAGAATATGTTTTTCAAAAAAGAATTGGCCTTTAGAACACTTTGATTTCAAGTGTTTCTACTTTTTTGTGCTTAGTGGTTAGAAATGGTTGTAACTGAATGTAAGGATGTCTTATTTATAACCCTAATTAGTTGTGTCATAGAAAAGATTTTCTCTCTATTTTTTATCAGCATTTAAGATAAAGAAATGAATTGTCTTGGCCATGTAAATCTGCAACGTCACTATAAGAAAAAACATGTTTGGTGACATGAAAAAATGTCACCGAAGGCTCATTTTTTGTCACCTATTATCATTGGTGACACGGGATTGGGTGTCATTGTATCCATGATACTAAAAGTCAAGGGTGACAAAGTTTGTGCACTTGTCACGGAATGATGTCAATAGTGACAAAAATATGGTGTCACGGAAGAAAGATTTTTCATGACATAGTAGGGTGTCTCCGAAAGCAATGGTGACAATAATGCGGGTGTCATAGAAAAGAGATCTTCTATGACAAGAATTGTCACTAAAAATATTTATCATGACAACCAAATGCGTGTCACCGATAATATTATCAGGTTGACACACAAGGGTGACATACTCTTTTTGTCACAAAAAAACACAATCAAAATATTTGTACCCCCCAAATTATCATTTCGCACATGCTTACAAAGTTTCAAATATTTGTATCTAGATATACCCATTAGCAAAACTTATACCACAAAGACGCAAAATATCATTCAAATCAAATATCCAACAAGTCAACATTCTATTATCCAAGTTCACAACCCTTCAAAATATTCATCCTTCAACAATAAACACTTCAAAGTTAATAGTTTTAGCATAACTAAAAAACATCCATACACGGTGTGTCGTGTCAAATTAATTACAAAAATAATTCAAAACAAGTAACTCCATCTTGGTTAACTGCCAAAAAGTCTTCAACTCCTTCTTGGTCATCTTGGTTAACTGCCAAAAAGTAACTTCATCTCGATAGTTACTTACCTGTATAAAATCGCAACAAAAAAGATGTAATTATTTAACATGTTATGAAGCACACAACTCAAGATAAATGTATGAGAAAATAAAATATACAGAAATTGTTGTACATTTGGGGAAAAAACATAGAAAGTTAGTATCATAGAATAGAGTAGGCAATGTTTGATTAAATGCTACAAAATACCTCAAGAACTCGAAAAGCCACAACATGAGGTCTGCAATTGAAATAATCTGCAACTTTATGTGGATCATAAATTTCTGGAAGGGGAGTAGACCAAATCTTTGATAAAAGATATAAATAATCAGCGTATGCCTTTATTGCCATGAGATCAGCCATCAACAAGTCCATACGTGATAGTTCTGTAGAAAGAATGACATGTGCACATGTGAGAGGGAGAGAAGCAAAGCTAGTTATAAAGTCATTTCTCTTGTCAAGGGGCTTCTAAATAAGGTATATACAACTACAATGAAAAAGCAATTGAGAAATCCCTTCATGTTATGGCTAACCCTATCAATTGTAAGGGACTAACATTTATGTTAGTAACATTCAGTGTTGTAATCAATCATCCACAAAACCTTAGAATGGAAGAATACACCCACCACCCACATCAAAAGGATATCTTGATAGATAAAACTTCTTATTACATGATCCCAATCAGGTCTATTCTCTTTGATAAACTTTCTTGTCATCCAAAATGGCACACTACCAAACACAGCTTTGATGAATCATGAATCACATTTCAAGAATATTAGGATTAAAGAATAACTAAAGAAAGGAGGGAAAGATGAGGCCAACATAATTTAAGAGATGTCCAAATATATCCCTGTATAAAATTGGCTCCTAAATGATCACATCTACATATACAGTGAGCACATGAAAGTGAAACAAATATAAAACTAATAACTTCCTCCTTGATTAGATATGGCTATAATAACACAAGCTGTAGTAGTATAATATGGAAGTTTCTATTGTAGAAACTAAATATGCACAGTGATGCATTAAGTGCGTCTTATGACGAGCCAGTGGCACAATAGGAAGGTGTTCATAGTCGCAACTACAAGTCATGTTAGAGAGAGAGAGAGAGAGAGAGAGAGAGAGAGAGAGAGAGAGAGAATAAGGATAATGCATGACAATGCAAGTTGAAAAAAAAAATTCATTAACATCCAACATAGGTGAAGCCTAACAAGTAACATGTCACTCTTCCTATGATGCTAGTAACACTAGAGATTGAAGAAATGGACATATTCAAGACTGAAACAACTACATATGATTAAACCTCCACCACAAGAATCCAACCATGAACTGGTGCCTAATCTACCTAAACTCATCATTGCCACACATCAAATGGTGCCTACAAAGCAGCTTGTAAGTGAATAATCAAGCAAATATGAATGATGAGAAGGGTATAAACTTTTTTTTTCTTGAGAATATAGATTCATCAACAAGTCAAAAGATACATCATACATCTAAACTACAGAACATTAAATGAAAGGAAAGTGTGTGCATGTGTGTAACAACAAAGTTAGATTAAATTTAAACGATCTTATGAGTTTGATTCTCTGTATCAATAAAATCAGTAACACTCTCAGCTCACACGTCACATCTTCACCCACATCACCTTCAAATCCAACACCCATCACCTTTTCTCCCTTCCCCTGCATCCAAACGACCCATTCGCCGTCTTCACCCATTTTCAACAACATTGGGCAAAAAAAAAAAAAAAACAAAAACAAAAACAAAAACTAGCATTGTTTCTATTACTAAAATATCATGTCTTTTGAAAGACACTAACCATAAAGCTAACAGAATCTAGTACTCCATAAATCTGAAAATGCAACGAATGCCATTAAGTTCAATACGAAGTGGAATAAAAGCTTAATATAGTACAGGTAAAAGGGTTTCAAATTGGATCCACAAAGATGGAGTGCCAAGCAGTTTTTTCCCTTTATTCCAAAGAAGACCCTTTGGGGTTTCCCTTGCTGTTTCTTGGTATAATTCTTTTATACCATAAAGCTTCTGAATAATACAAGTTACCATTTTCAAAAAAGAAAAAAGTAAAAGAAGACCCTTCATTTTCCACTGATATTAATGCTGAGAAATTCGTTTCAAACGGTGTCTCGGTTTGGCCACCAAACTGAAGTATTTTGGTCGATTCGAAATTTCGGCGAAACATGCATAATTATTGCAAATTCAACATGCATACCCTATCAGATTTTGGTCAATTTCATAGATGCATTTTGCAAATTTACCCTCCTCACTTTGCATCTCATCTCAATATCAACAAATGCATCAACGAAATGCATCCATAAAATTGAGCATTAAACCACACAATCTTGAGGAAGTCAAGGCAACCCTTCCACAGATTGATTGATATAATAAATTATATAAGTTTTTACAACCAAACAACCTTTGATCACACAACTAGGTTACAACTAGTCCCCTTCTTTAGGGTACCTCTACACCTAGTTTTCTTTCATGAAAATGCACTTTCCCTTGTTAAGCTAAGAGGAATGAATAATGGACGCACAATCACTAGATGAAATTGCAACGCCTCATAAAACAATCAAGAGTAGCACATCAATTAAAACCAAAAGGAATGAAGAAAAAAAAAGTTCCCCCAATTCAACAACAATGAACTAAAAAAAATTAACATAAAAAAAAGAATAAAAGCAATCCATTACAAAACTAAATTAGTAGCCAAAAGAGAATCTTCACATCACCATTCAGGAAGATGTGGATGGACTTCTCTCTTTTACAATAGAACTCATTTAACCTGTCGATCTCATATACTCTTATCTTGCTTATGGACCCAAAGTTTAGTTGACCATTAGCTGACAGGCCCCTTCATGATAAAAAAAAAATGTTGCAATATACACTAAACTTTGAAGATAAAGGCCCTCTATATTTGGCCACTTTCACATTCTATTTGGACCATTTTAGTGTTTCCTTCTTGACCATTAATTTGACAATAAAAAAATTGGCTCATCATATTGACAAAAAAGAAAAGAAAAGAAAAAGATCCCACGAGTAATAAGAAACAGGTTTGTGGCCGCACTTGGTTTACAGCTTGGATCAGAGGTGCACCACAATGTCAAACATGAGAGAAGGGGATTCATCCAATGCAAGCACCTTTGAGCATTTCATAGAAACAACATAGAAAAGTTGAAAAACAATGTGCCCCAAAATTATTTCAGCAAAGACTACAACATAGCATCCAACAGAAAACATAGAAATAGAAACAAGAGAAATCAGATATTAGAACCTTGTAATCTTGGAACTTCATGAAAACAAAGAGACAAACCCAAATCTTTGTAGACCTTGTTCTTGCCATTTATGGTTTAGATAAGGCAATAATAGTATATGAATAATATAGAAGAGGCGGAAATTGAAAGGGGTTCTTCTCCAAATGAATATTGCACCTTACTAAATAGCACCAAACCCACTAACCCATACCCAACACAAGGTGCGTTGGGTATTTTTACTGCTGAACTAACCTTTATTTTTTTTGGGTCTCAGGAGGCACTGTCACAAAAGACTCAGTTGGACCAAGCTGCTGCATACATTAAGAAGCTGAGGGAGAATGTAGAAGGGTTGAAGGAGAGAAGGGCTCTAGCAGCACGTATTGTAGGAATCAATAAAGATATGAGTGATGGGATGGTGATAGAGTTGAGGACGCCTGTGATTGAAGTTAAGGACTTGGGTTCTACAGTTGAGGTGGTTCTGATAAGTGGGTTGAATAGGAATTGCATGTTGTGTGATGTTATTAGAGTCATTGAGGAGGAAGGAGCTGAAGTTGTGAATGCAAGCTTCTCTCAAGTAGCTAATTAGTTGTGGTGACAGAGCTGCTACTATTTTTTAATTATAATAGTGGAGTGGTTCTACGACGCAAACAACCAAATAATCAGAATGAGATGAATTGGTATTTGGTAAGGCTACCAAACCCACACAAGGGTTAATTTCATGGATACCAAACATCTTAAAACATATTTTACTTCAACTAATATTTTATATTGTACATACCATTTTTTCTAACTTCTTTAATAGAGTAATATAATCAAACACATGGTAAACACTCTTTACAAATATCCATACCCATATTAAAAATTAGAAGTTTCTTTTTCTAGCTTCTTTAACAGAGGAATATAAATAAACACATGGTAAGCACTCTTTACAAATAAAGAGAAATATTATAGTAACATAAACAAACAGATGGTTCATAGTAGAGAGAGGAAAAATAGTTTACAGTAACTGTTTAGAAATTTTATAGATCTAATTTATTGTTTGTAATAAAAGATGCACAGCAAATTGTCCAGAAAAATAAAATAAACTAGCTACATAACAGAAAAAAAAAGCAACAAATGTTTTTTAAATGTTGCACTGATGGTACTTCAGAATCTCGGACCGTTGACAAGATTAAGCCCTAACATGGAAAAAAGAACCCAACTTTCCTCAATTCAACTCTTCCTTTCATGGATTGCTGCCATCTTTGTCACAGGATTAGAACATCTAGTCAGTTAACCTATTAGGTGCATCTACCCCATAAATGATGGGTCCATCTAGGAAAATAGTTTGGAACAAGAGTTCCCCATTGGGTAGAAATAGTAGCCTTGGTGGACACAGGAATGAACAGCTACGCGAGGGAACGAAAGAGAGATCAAGAATAAAATGATTAACACATGGCATGACATTCTCTACAGATCGATGTATTTTTTATTTTTTTTTTGCTTAATGGTAAATTGAATTAAAGGAAGAAGGGAGAAACAAGAGCACCAGGTCCCCAGGCCAAAAGGTAATAGCCACAAAGAAAAAAAATTAACCAGCAAACAAAAACCATAAGCTATACAAAGGCAAGGAAGAGAACAGACAACAGAGCAGCAAAACGGGAAGAGGCAGAGGAATCAGGGCCGGGCGAGGAAGCAAGGGCCCTACACTAAATCGGAACCTGAACCAAGAGGAAGCTCAAATCAGGCCCAAACCACGTAGGATAGGATGAAGAATGGAAGAGACATGCCCTTGCATATTGCTGGCCAGCCCTCTCATCCGATCTAAGAAGATGATCTGAGCACTAACCTGAGAAGGCTTTCTACAGAAAGATGGATATGTCTACATTGTGAGCGTCCAATCCAAGCCCCCAACGGAAAGAAAAGCTCCATAAAGGCAACCCAACACATAAAGAAGAGTTCATTCTTCTATTGACCAAGACAATACCAAACAAATAAATCAACTAGAGGGCTGCTGGGCGGGAGGGTTGCTAGCGGGCAGAGGGTCTGGGTGGGTGGAGGCAGGGGCGGTGGGGGAGGAGGGAGGACTGGCCAACATAAAGCGAGATGGAGAGAGAGATCATACCTTGTTGCAGTTTGTTGTAGTGGTTGGAGATGAGAGGACGACGCTAGGTAATCCATCGTCTAGATGGGTTCTGGATGGGTTTTTTCCAGAGAAGAGAGGACGAAGATGTGGAGATGAGAGGAGATCGATGAGATTAGGGAAAGAAAGAAATGAGTTAGGGATAAGAGATAGGGAAAAGGGGAAAAGAGCTTGGAGAGGGAAAAAGGGGACTGTGGAGGCGGGAGAGGGAAAAATTAGATCATTTGGTGACAAAAATTTTTGTCACCGAATCTATTAGATCTTTCGGTGACAAAATTTTTTGTCACCAAATCTCCTCTTTATTTGGCACCTTGGCTAAAGCTTTTCCGTGACAAGCAAAAAAATTTTTTGTCACCTTTGTATGCATTCCGTGGCAATATTGATTTTTTGTCACCAAAGGGTGTCACTAATTGTGTTTTTTGTTGTAGTGAACGTACGTGCAAACTACATCCTGACACAATTTTATGCTAATACGATGCCAAGAAATGCACCATGATGTCGACATCCATCCTGACACATTGGTTTCCAATTAAAACCATGACCAAAAGAATTTCCAAGCTGCTGCCCATAAGATGGAAAAAATGCATATCTCCTAGAGCACGGGCGGGATGGGTTTAAAGGAGAAACCTTTAATATAGACATCTCTATTCTTCCAAACCTTCAAGCAGGTAAAATCACCTCAACACCCACCTGTACCCAACCTCCTAGGCCCTAGCCAACCTTCAAAATTACTGAACCTAACCTTCAAGCCAAACAACCTTTTATTTCCTCAATGTTAACAACCCATTCATCATCCCACCACACTCACCCTGCAATCCGACTAAGAAAAAAAAGTGTCTGCCCATTTGTATCATCTTAGCCCCCTCCATTTGTCCGTTGCAACTATCACACTACCACCATCACAGGATACACAACCCATAGAAAAAAATCGCAGCCATACAAACACATTTACAACCTTACCGAAAAGGAAAAAACAGACCAGACTTGAGAGGGTTGAAGAAACTGTGAACAGATAGGGTTGTAGACCTGAGGAAGAAGAGGAGGAATAATGAGAAAAGAAAAAAGAAAAGAAAAGAACAACACCAACAAACTGTATTGAGAAAATGGAAATTTACCAAAAATTACTAGTTTACTATCACAATAATACATGGAAATATATTTCAGATGCAATTTATTTTCTTTTATTTTTTACCTATGGGCCTAGGTGAGCGCCCCCACCACCCAGGGTCGCATCATGATCTCCAATAGCTGTGCCATCACCAGCAGAAGTGGTCCCTCTCGTGATGTCCAATAAGCCGGTCGGATCTATCCCTGCTGCAGAAGCCAACTGTTGAACGATGGCCTCAAGTGCACGATATCTTTTGTCCTGCTTAGCCTGCCTCTTGTCCTGCTCAGCTTGCCTCCTAGCCTGCTCAGTTACTTGCTCTCGCAAGGCGATCACCTCAGAATGCGATGCCCGAGACTGTGTGGAGGATGAAGAGGATCTCGTATATATCTCATATCCATTTAAGTATCCATACCTCTTCCCAAGCACATCAACGGCAATCTCCTCCTCACTCATCGAAGTTGTGACAGAGGGCTGCGATTGCTCCTCAATCCGCTGCACCAAGGCATCCTGCCATTTAAATCAACAAGGGATTTAGAATGCTTATATAATATTATTTTTTTATTTTTAATTTATTTATTAGCAAACGTACATGTCTCTGCTGAGCCACCTCGTTTACCCACTCATTACTCTTTTGTCTGTAGTGGGTGTCGCGGAAGGACTGAGTAATAGTCGGCGCTTGACCGGCATTCTGTGACATCTATTATTTGAAATATGTTTGTATTAGATATGAATCTAGCTACATATTGATAAATTAATAAACTTAATGTAGGTTCGTCATATGAATATAATTAGTACCATCATAGACATCCTCGATGCAAATGACCTGGAGCCACTAGTATGATTATATGGCATCTTCGCTCGACTCTCTTGAGCCTTTTTAGACTTCGCCTACATAGAAAAACAATAACACAATAGCAGTCATTTATAAAATCATTACTAATAGAATTACGTTGGAATATAATTAATTATTGTAGATAACATCCCAAAGTTACCTTCCAAGCTGGTGATTCCCAACATTGTGAGATCATCAACTGCCAATCAGCTTGATCACAACCCTCTGTCGGGTGGTCCTGGGGTTGGGGAAGCTCATACTTCCAACTCTTATACAAAGTTCCGCATTGGCGGTCAATGTTCGCCTTGATCTGCATATCGCCCTCGTAGTCCCCAATATCAAAAAATTGCTGCAATTAGGGACACTACACCATTTCAGGGCTTTTACAGCGTGAAATGCGCGCCGTAAATGTAGGTTTACGGCTCACGGGGGTTGTGCTGTAAAAGCGCCTGCCGTAAAAGGTGTAAACTATTTACAGCGTGCATATACAGGCCGTAAGTAGGATCAATGCATGCCGAAAATGATGCTCTTAGGACTTTTTGGACCACATTTTTGGCCTACTAAGCAGGCCGTAAATACTAAACTTTTACGACGCAAACTGAGTGTCGTTAAAGCATTGGTATGCTTAAGTTTATAGCACACGTAGTAAGCCGTGAATACTCAAAACGAAAAATGTTTTATACAGCTTACATTTGTGGGCTGTAAATGGGTTGTGTACAATCTGATTAACGGCTCCAAATGCAAGCCGTAATTAAGTATATGTTTTTACAACTTGCAAATGCAGGCCATTAAAGAATTGGCGAGTTTCGATTTACGGCTCGCAAGTCGCGCCTTAATTGTTTTTTTTTTTATAAAAAAAATTAATTATTTTTTAATTAAAAAAATTAAATCCACATTTTTTTATTGCTACAAATACAAATTAATAAACTAAAATAAAAGATGTAAACAACCTGCAAATAAACACTGAACCTGTAGTTAAAATAAAAACACTGGACTTGCAGTCTATACAAGCTAGGTAGGCCATGGGAAAAAAAAATACATGCAATAAAAACAATTAATACCAAAACAATGAGGGAATTCTTGTTTGCTCATTTACAAGATTCACACATGATGCCTCCCTGTACCGCTGCTTCCCCGATTAGTTCTCCAATGAAAAATGTACCTACAAGGCATAAATCACTTCATCGATCAACACTTTGCAAGAGAAGCCTAGCTAATATATATATATATATGCTTCATATCTCATGCATGAAGAATTATACAGTAAAATGAGATTTCCAAGTAAAAACAGCCACCATATGCAATCAAACACAGCTTAAACGAAATAAAGTTGTTCATAGGAAAGGTTCACATCTTTGTAGACCCAAAAATCATGGGATGTACCTGGAAAGATTTTCTCGAAATTTCGGCATAGTCTCCCCTGTACGTGTGACATGTAATTTTTTTTTACAACCTGCTAGTACCTGTACATGACAAAAAAACACTTCATATAAACAACTCAATGCCCCAACACAATACAAAGTCGTTCACCACTACGTCATCAATCATACACCATTCGACTATAGCACTTCAATGCTCCAACACACTAGAAAGATGCACCAAAAAAACTTATGTTCATTCATTTCTATATCCAACACCATGTCATTATTCCAAAAACAACATTCTCATTACAAGATACAAAACAATAAGAAGGGAAGTTGGTCCTGGCCTTTTTCAGAAACAAAGATAATTCTAAAGCAGTAATGAGTCTTGTAATCAATAATGGTGTATCATTAAATCCTCATTCTCAATAATGCTCAACTTACCATAAGTACTTTTGCCCTTCAGTCTAATTCTTTTTATGTGTCTTGTAATCAACCATCTATAAAAGAATACTGGCATTAAATTTAAGTACATGCAGAATTTGGAGCACGAAGAGAAAATGACAACTTCAAGGCAAGAGACAAAGTTCTAATCATTTTCTTTGTGGTCACCATACTAATCACCATACCTCAAGCTGATTAGTAGTCAAGAATGCACGGATCCCATGTAATGGTGCTCCAATTGGAAACCGAAAATCTAGTTCTGAGATGGAAATGGAGTTCAGTAAGGTTTTCATTAAATAATATGAAAAAAAAAAGAAAAAAAGAAAAAGAGAATACATACACAAAAATTAATTGCAAGGATATATATCGTGTTATATATAAAATCATTAACCATACCACCAATTTGGTCGCCTTTGTTAACGAAAGTATGAGTGTGATCCTTCACAAGTAAATCTTCATTGGCCCCAACTTGGATTTAGTTAAAGGTTAGGGAAACAACAACTAGAAAATACCACCAGAGGAAAGACTCTCTCTACCCAACTGTTTTAGAACATTCAGATCTGGATCATTAAATCATTATACAATGGTCTTGTCTTTAATGGTCATTATACATCAGCATAATCTCTTTCAGTCTCACTTGGAGCATTTTACCACCAAGACCCATCATAAAGTGACATATAGAAACTGAGATGTGCCAGGCATCAGATATTAATAGTTTTGAGGTCTGCTGCATGCATTGTCTAAACATTCAGAATCTCAAGCAGACTTGACTGTTCACTACTATTGAAGAATATTTGAAGACTCAACCAATATGTCAAGTCACTCAAATTGAAACTCAATATAGACAAAAAAAAAAAAAACAAAAAAACCGATGAGTCTTCACTGACTCCTACCAATTCTTCTCCAAGTTTTGATTGATTCAGTCATCTTGGCATAGTCTTTATAGTTTTGAGTTTTGTTTGAGTGACTAGGAATCTGGTCAAGTTTAGTCAACTCGGTTAAGTGAAGCCATATATATTTTTGAGTTTTTAAACAATGGCTGCATACATCAATGCGAAATATATCCCACCTGGGGCCTTCTCTCCTTTTCATTGTTTAATCATCGTCACCTCATCATCATAGAAGCCTTATCCGATATGTTTAAACAGTGTTAAATAGCTACCAATAAAAAAAATTCCATTTTGGGAGTGGAGACTTATAGGAAGTTATCAATCTCATTAATTTGAACTATCAATCATATATTAGCACTCAAATCATTGCGCTAAACCATGACTTATTCAAGCAATATTTGTTGTTAGGCTTTATAAATCAAACTTTAGGTGCAATTGTGCAAGATAAAGATAAGGCTCAACTTTTTGGAAAGAATTGCCATCTGTGTTGAGAGAACTGATCCGAATACTATGAAAAGATAAGTATGAGGGGTTTCACCTTTTTCAGCAGACGAAAGGTTGTTGTAGCAGCCAAAATACACATGCAGTCCCATTTCAATGTGGTTTCCACGCTTATCCACAAATGAACCTACTTTTCCACCAATGAAAGACCGAGACTCATATATATCAACATGTTTTAACCAAATGTTAACCATTATCATAACTATATCAAGCATATACGTGTCAAAAAGAAGGCTCATCCAAAGGGAATCAACTGGAATGGCTTCAACAGAAATACACAACCATCTCACTTAACAAAATAAAAAATTAATATAGAACTGCAACTGTTAATAAAATGATTTTGACTATGCAGACATGTCAACAGTGCAAAACTCCAAGGTATATGTTAGGAAGGTCAAGTTAAGAGTGTGGAATGAGATACTAGTATAAAATGATAGAAGCTTATAGCTTTAGTGAATTTCAAAAGTCAAGATTAAAATGTATTTGACTGAGAATTCAAGGGGTCAAATTGAATCTGTCATGCTAAGTACGTCAACAAGTAAATCACAACAAATATAGAAGGTATATATAAGATGGGGTGAAGTAAACAGAAAAAACAATTCCAGAGCAAATCAGATCTGAACCGCATGGTTCATTCATTCAAAAAAAAAAAGAACCTCATGGCCCTGATCCAAAAGCTCCACTGCAGTTGGCATTCCAGCAAGCCCAGCCCCAATTATTGCCACTTTAAGTTTAGGTCCTCTATAGTGCTCAGGTTCTGGAGGAAACAACCCTTTTGGAGCTGCAAGGTAAAGAACGCATTTGGCAACATCAGCACAGCACCAAAATATTACATAATGTTATCGAGAGTATACATATAGAAATCTTTGTAACTTCTGACTTCTCTTCCACCATGACAAGTAATAAAGGAAAATTATCAAATAAAAATGTGTAATTGTTATGTGTTCCAATTGCTACATATCAAATCATGTTACAATGGTTTTAGCCGTATTGGATTCCAGGCTGGGAAGACATCCCATGAACATTCAGGTCAATATCTGAATGCATGTTTTGGTGGGTTTTCCTTTTTTCTTTTTTCAAGATCAGTCAGAATGAGCATCAGTTAGCTTTGGTATTCCTGCCTATTATAGACCACAAAAATAAGAGTAATTGTTATCCATATTTTCATACAAAAACATTGTGTGGCAAAAGAATACATCGGGCAGTTTTTATAAAAACTATAGGCAAAACTTGGCGCATAAACTCATACACTATAAGTCTGTAACTGAGATCCACCTCTTGAGGCTCAATCAAGTTTTCTACAAACTGAATCCTACCTAAATGCATTGCTTAACTCCAAGTTTTGGATAGAATCAAAACATTGATATTTACATGGTATGGAAATACTTATGCACTTTTTAAAATTGAGCCACGCCCAGACTTTTACAGGGCACAAATTTTTTTCCCTATTTTTCCTCATGAATGATTATATTATAGGAGATAAAGACTGAAAAAACCAAGGCCTAAAACTGGGTACATGAAAGAAACAGGGCTCGATTTCCTAAAATGCATGTAACATCACAAACAGAAATGTCATGATACAGCCTGACAGCACCAATATAATAGCAACTTCGTAACTGAACCTCCCAGAGAGTAGAGAAGGAAAAACAAGTAATTTATTTGACTGGGCATTAGGGATAATTTCTATTCCTTTGAACAGAGGCAGCAAGTCAAGTAGTCAACTAGTGATAGGTGGTACTCCATTTGGATTTAACATTGACTTATACGGCAATAATTAGCTTGGAACATGGTGAATGTAAATTTTAGCAATATGATTCCAATTGTTTCCATAAGAAGCCAATACTTGGGATTGGTTTCACTCTTAAAAAAAAAAAAGTTGACAACTCTCGGGTTATGTCAATTCTCGGCTTAGCTACTGTAATCTAAATCAACCGCACATCAAATGCAGCCTTAACTATGTGTACCTTTCAAGTTGCAAGCATTCTTGGACAATTGGCTGGATCTGAGTACAATTGGCTTGATCTGACCTAGGTCAGGCCCCAACAAAAGGCCTATGATGGTGTTGTGTTCCTCATGATTCATTGAACTTCTGCAAACACATGAGACTGCTTGCTACAAACCTGCAAAATGATTTCAAGATTATGAGATTGCTAACAGTACTAGTTATCACTTGGAAATTTCCCCATAAACACAGTTTAGATACTCTTGTCAAGTGATTAACAAAAGCTTTCTCACAGTATTTGCTAATTCTATCTCATAGTTATTGACAGAATAGGAAAAAGATGAATGAACATCATGAGAAAATGTATAGAAAACAGTCAGAGTCCCTGTAATCTTTTGAAAGATTACTCTCAAGAATTAATGTTCAACATAAGAGAGAATCTCTTTCATTTCCGGCATTTTGCAGGTACGCTTGGTTCTTTGGGATTTTCTTTCCTTTTGGTTATCTATATTGTTTAAAAAAGATTAATATCGGGAATTTGATTGGCGCAGGCACATTTTGCTAGTCACCCATGAAAGGTCTGAATTGTGTGACTTTAGTTTATCTTTGCTAAAAGTCAGTAACAGACAAGGAAGTTGTGGGCAATGGCCAGAGCTTGGGCAAAACGAAGGGCCAAGGAAAACACTGACAAGGAAAACACACCACCATCACACATATCCATCAGCAAAGAGGCTACACAGGAAGCAAGGTGCATGTCTCCCCTAATAAATCAGAAAGAAAATGATAAATGCATCCATAACAAAACAATTAAGATAAAAATCATCTTTACAGGAACAAAAACGTTACAACTTACCACTCGCATAGAGAGAAAAAGATTGGGCGTCCTGCCTTCATTATAGCTCGGGTCATTACAGGATATCTATGAAAGAAAGAGTGCATATTTCAAGTTAAAAATTAGTTCGCATCAACTTACAAATGAAATAGTAGAGATGGTTGGAAAAATACTATTTAGACAAGAAGATTAACTAACCATTGGTTTAGATCCATCATTGTAACAGTTGTCATACTTCAAATAGTCAATACCCTGCAATTCCCATAGACCATGAAATTGTTTGATAATCAACAATTAGATATACATGAAGAATAGATAAATTCAAAAGTAGATATTGCAATAGTTTTTGAACTACATAGAAAAAATGATAATGAACCATGGATAAATAAAGCAGCTAATATTCATACCCATTCAGCAAATGTCTTGGCATCTATTTATCATGATGAAGTGATCCAGGCATTCTTCAATTTAGGGTTGTCACACTAAACCACTGCAATATGGAGAAGGAGACCTATGGATTTAGGGGTGTCATCTTCAACCCTAAGTCCCTAATTCGAACTTGTGCCACTGCGTATGGAGAACATGACGCAGAGTCGGGCTCAGGCATTGAGGAGATGAGGGATGGGGGAAGAGAGAGGAAAAAGAGATGTGGTGAAGGAGAAGGGAGATGGAGTGCAGGTGGGGAAGAAGGAGAAAGAGAGAAAAAGAAAAAAAGGGAGGAAGGGGGTACAATGGTGCACGATAAGGGAGAAGGACAGAAGCAGCGAGGAGAAAGAGAAGGGGCCGTTGCTGTGAAACAGTGTGGCTGTGGCTGTGCGCAGGTGCAGTGACCGTGCTGGGTGTTGTAGGGAGCAGCGACGGGAGGAGAGGCAGTGGGCATTGGCGTAGATGACAGGGAGAGAAGGGGTAGTTCCTTACCAGTGGTGCGGTTCGGCGTGGAGGGGGAAACGGGAGTGTTTGGGGGTGAACAAGCATCGCCTCAGGCCAGCAGTGCAGTCGGTGAGGAGGGACCAGGGGCAGGGAGGTTGGGAATGATTTGAAAAGGAGTACAGAGAGGGAAGGATGCTGGTGGGGGAGAAACCTGAGCACTTGCTCGATGCAGGGTTAGAAGGCATCTAGATGATTATACAAAATCTCTAACTGGGCATCGTCCCAAATAGGTGATTGGATAGAGGACTGGTTGGCGGAGGGGGAATGGGGGACGGACGTTACCAGATCCGACACAACTTCAGGGCGCAGCTCCGGAGGTTGTCGCTGAGCCGAGGTAGCCAGGGTTCCACCATGACTCCGAGGAAGGGATTGCCTGCAAAGAGGAGGGAAATCACTGAGCTAGAGAGAGGTTGGGGCAGGGGGAGTGGGGGTGAGAGTGAGGGCACAATGATCTTGAGGTTGGGGCGGAAGCGAGAGAGCAGCAGATGCGGGCGCTGGGATTTGGGGGGAACTAGGGATTGGAGCAGGAGTCAAGAGCGGGCTCTGGCATTTGGGTGGCACTGGGATTTGGGGGGCGCTAGGGATTGAAGCAAGGGACGACAACGGGCCCTGGGATTTGGGGAGCGCTGGGATTTGGGGGCTAGGGATTGGAGCTGTCATCCTCGCTGAGGTCGTGAGGGAGAAGGAAATGGAGGGATGGCACTATGGCAGGCGAGAGAAAGTCAAAGAGATAAGGGATTGCTGGGCGAGAGAGGGTCAGAGAGATGAGGGAAAGAAGAGGGATTGAGAAGAGGCAGAGGGGGCGCTGGAAATGGTTTTTACTTTAGCGGGCGCGGGAAATGGAAAATGGCGCAGGCAACAGGAATGTTATTTTTAGGGCTGAAGTGATTTTGAAGCCCCAATTAACTTTTATTCCTCCAAAACAAAAAGAATGAAAATTTAATATTTTCCAGCGCAGTAGTTAAATAAATGGTCAAAATTTGGTAAATTGACATTTGCCGGCGATATAGGTATTTCACCGGCAAAAAATATATCATTTGCCTGCGACACAAATATTTTATCGGTAAAACATAACCTTTGCAGGCGAAAAAATGAGTTCATGGTGCAAAGCTGAACCTTTACCGACGAAATTATTTCGCCGGTAAAAGTATAACTTTTCCCGGCAAAATAAGCTTTTTCGCCAAAAAAAGTTACACTTTTCCCAGCGTTTGAGAGAGATGGACGAGGTCTCGTTCGAGGGTGTGATGTTATTTCATTTCATCGCCCAATGGTTCTAAAAAATGAACCGCAAAGAAAGTTCACGCACCTAAATTTTATGCATTATTTCGTTGTGGATTTTTTTCACCAAAACGAAGGGAGGGAAAGAATAAAAGGGCCGCGCGAACATGTTTTTCTTTTTCAAAAATTAAATATTGATCTTATTGCCGCAATCGAAGCAAAATATGTACTTGAAGCCGCGACCAAAACATGATCGTGGCAAAAGGAACAACTTAAAGCAACGGCCTGAAATGGTGTAGTGAGAGGAGGTGATGGTGCTGCGCCTTGGTTCCGTTGTGAGAGAGATGGACGAGGTCTGCGTGCGAGGGAGATGGAGGAGCGCAGGTCTCCTGGAGAGATGGAGGAGCACAGGTCTCCTGGGAGATGGAGGAGAGGGCTGAGGTTGTGAGGGAGAAGGAAATGGAGGGATGGCTGACAAAGAGATGAGGGATTGAGGGATTGTTGGGCGAGAGAGGGTCAGAGAGATGAGGGATTGAAAAGAGGCGAGGGACCTGGAAATGATATGCACTTGAGCAGGCGCGGGAAATGAAAAATGGGGCGGGCACAATGGAATGTTATTTTTAGGGCTGAATTAGTTTTGAAGGCCCGAGTTAACTTTTATTCTTCCAAAACAAAAATAATGAACATATAATTTTTCAAGTTAAATAAATTATCAAAATTTGGCAAATTGACATTTACCGGCGAAATACCTATTTCGCCGGCAAAAAATATATCCTTTGCCGGCGATACAAATATTTTACCGGTAAATCATAACCTTTGCCGGAGAGAGAGAGAAGAGCGCGCAAGAGAGAGAGTGAAAAGAGGGGTTTCGGTAGCGGGAGAGGGAAAAAAATTGGGAAATTTACCGACAATTATTTTTCGTCGCAAAAAATAGAAATTTTCATCGGTAAAAATTAATTTATTTTTCTTTTTGAAAAAAAGTAAAAAAGTCTACCAACCTTTACCGATGTTTTATATTAAACGTCGGTGATAAATTTTCCGACGCTAATTTTCGTCGGTAAAAAAAATTTTCCGACACGTTTTGTCACGGGCAGACACGGGCGAGGCAAAATGGGATTTGTTGCCACTAACTCTATTGGTGGTGGCAACAAGTAAGAAATAGCCACAAAAACACTGGTCGCGGCAAAAAGTTCGACGCTAAAAGTCATTTTTTTTGTAGTGGGAGCAATGGGTTCTCGGTGGATATCGTGAGAAGAAGAAGGTGTGCGAGATTTTTTTAGTGTCAAGATTTGGGTTCTCAGTGGGTATCGTCTATCCCTAATTTGGGGTTAAATTTTGGGTGTCAAAAAAAGGGTTCGAAATATTTTTGGAATATTAATTTGGCGGGTTTCTTTTTTTACGGCATACGAAATGTGGGCTGTGAAAGCTGATTAATGTTACAACTTCTCAAAGCAGGCCGTGAACTTAATTTGAATGGCTTGGCCTTTTTACAGCGGGCAACATGTGGGCTGTGATACCCTAATATTTTTACGGCATGCGAATGTGGGCCGCAAATGCTCAATAATTTACGGCGTCCTAAATGCACGCCGTAATTGATAAGATCTCACGGCGCGCAAAATGCATGCCTTAATAAAGAGAAGAAAAGGCCCTTTTGCGGCTCGCATTCCATGCGCGCCGTACTATTATATCATTTACGGCTTGCATTCAATGCACGCCGTAAATGACGCGCTGTAAAAGCCCTGAAATGGTGTAGTGGGAAGAGCCATATAAAGATTAGTAATAACAAAATATAATAAGATATTGTAATGAGGAGCACAACTATAATAATTTGGGTAGATATTTCTTGTTTCAATTTACCTGAACTGCAGCAATAACGGCAAGCTTGATCCCATTCTCAAGCTTCTTCCAACCATGGGGCCTTACCGGAGCAACCTCTCTAATGGCTAACCCAAGATGGTTAACCAGTAATGGGGCATGTTCCCCTTCTGGCCTATATATGACTGGAGATGGGGATCGAAACTGGGATGTTATGACCCAGCTGTCTCCTAAGCTTCGTCGCATTCTTCCCTCGCGTAACACCCCTTACACGGCTCGGTTACGAAGAGGGTGGGTCTGATGCTATTAAGATGACAACACTAAACGAGTTAGTGAATACAAATAATTAAATTGAGGTGAATTCAGGATTTTAAAAGGTCATGATTTTCTCACCTACGTTGCTACCCACTGTATGATGACTCGGCGGTAGCTGGGACGGCTGAGGCTGGGTCAGTAAGAGTTGTATGGTCGGAGGTTGAGTCGGTGAGGGCTGTGTGGTCGGAGGTTAAATCGGTAAGGACTCTGTGGTCGGTAAGGCCTCATGTGTGCTCTCTACACCAGCTAAACTGAGTGCAGCTGCGATAGTCCGAGCACGTCTCACCCTACTATCCCGAGGCATATCTGCAATCTGGATTAAAGCAAAGTGACAAAGAAAATAAATAATTAATAGCAAAAATCAATAGTATTAGTAAAGTGAATGTCAACAACTTACATTAAAAAAATACCAAATCTCTGTGACTGAATTGACCAAGAATTGTAATATATGGGATAAAATACCCATGTAAAGTTGCCGTACGTTGTTGACCCACAGTTTTCTTTGCTTGACCAACTTTAACTAATGGTTGATTAGAATCATGTGTCTTCTATTATCTTTTTACCTTGGAAGGTCATATGAAAATGGTTTGAAGTCCTTGAATTCCTGAAGAGATGACTCTGCTCAACCCAATTCTATGATGTAAAACAAGATCTCAAAGAAAACAATTATAGTGAATTACTTGTTTTGAAGTGAGTTGATTCACAGGAACTAGTGTTGGTCACATGTACGTATACTTGCTTTTAAGGGAATAGTACTGAGCCTCACCCCAAATATCTTTTGTAATATTTTTTTTTCCTTTTGGTTGGAAATCATCTATAAAGTTTCTTTTACAGCCTTCTCCTGATAAGGTAGAACTTCTTGTGTGTCATTTTACCTTCAACTGGTGAAAGTGGGGAAGGGAAGAACATAAAGTTCAATGCACCAACCAATGAATGCCTACTTAAATAGTGACCTTGTGAAAGAGAGCCCAAAACTCCAAATTGTGGCACACACAAATCCAGTTTCTATGAGTTGCTTGATGACTCAAATTGCTGTTGAGATTTTTCCTTGGAGGATTTTTCACTTATTAAGTAATGTTTGATGAGAGAATTCCAAATTAAATTCTTGAGCTCTACATATTTTGAATTGGCTCATTGGCTAAGTACCTTATAGTGAATGACTTTTGTTTGAATTGTTATTGGTTTCGAAAGTTTCTACCATGAGCTCAATTCAGGTCTCCTTTATTAAAGGGAGGTGCCTAACCGTCTCAATTCTCAATTGACTTGTTTGTATCAGTTTTCTGAAATTTAGACCAGAGGAACTGGTTAGATTGGTCCTGACCAGAACATGTTCCACTTACATCCAAACCCTTATATGCTTAAATTCAAAAATCAGTATTGGGGTTCCCATACATGTATTGCATAGGGTTCCCAAAAGGCTTAAAAGATTATGTCTTGCATAGGGTTCCTCAAAAGGGGTACATCCATTTGCAGAGGCACTCGGGCACCCCATTTAGTTTCAAACAGAGTAGTGTCTTCTTTAATGTGAAGGAAACAAATGTGAACAAAGTCACTGCTGAAATGTGAATCACAATAGAGAGAAGTAGAACCAACCAAGTCAACCCCACTAGACTTGACTTAGCAAGGAGTCAAGTCGGATCAGAGTTAGAGTTTCCAACAAGTAGGAACATTTCAAATTCAAGTTTTCTCAAATGATTCAATTTACAACAAATCAAATTCAAGTTTCATAGAATCAAGCACCAAAATTATTATTCTAAAAATGAAGTTACTAATAACATTTATCTATAGAAGAGGAGAGTCTTCCTTTTCCCACATATACACCCCCAACCCACTACTAACAGCATCCACATCCACACCGAACCCAACATACAATCTAAACAGAGAGGCGGGAATTAAACCAAACCACCAATATACACTTTGTGATCTTATCTTCTTATCTTTTTTTATCTCTATCTCTAAGAGGGCTGAGGGGGTTTTGAGACCTTACCTTACCTTATCCAAAAATAAAAAATAAAAAATAAAAAATCCTCCTCGAAAAGGAATCTTGCTCCGGGTCACCAACCATTCACAGATCAAGAAAACAGACAAGTGTTGATCATACTTTGGTTTTGAATTGGAGTTGAAATTGTTGTCAACATAGCATGGAGTTTTTTTAGTGGGTCAGCCTATTTACAGCCCAGTTGTGCAAAGCCCCAATATTGTGGAAATGCAAAAGTCTTCATAAAGGCTCATCAGTGGGGCCCATAATTTTTGGGTATGCACTTATGGAAAAGGACATTTGTATAGAAACTAGATCCAATCTTTTAGGATCTAAGGGTTAAGATAAGAATGTGGTGACATGTGTGAATTTTTTTCATTATTCTAATGAATAGAGAAGAAAAGGACGATTGAAAAAAAAAAGGGTTTTGTTCATTCGTTGCAAGAAGGAGAAGGAATAGTGGAAAACATGGCTTGCTTGTAGTCTCTTTTTGGGATGTGCAAAAAGTTCATTGCTTTATTGACTGTAAGGAGAAAAGTAGTCTTGGATGGTGACAAGAATCATAGCATGGCTTTATACAAATAAAAAGTGAACTCCAGGCATTGTTTTGTGGCTGGGACGTGTTCTACACTTCTTCAACCTTTGTCTTTGTATCATTCAAAAGATTGAAGATCCAAAGGTTTCTAGGAAGCATTCAAAAAAAAAAAAGGTTGACTACCGTGTTGTGTCTCTGTGGGTGTTCATGTCTGAAGCAGATTCAAACCGACTTGGTTGAACAGGTTACAATTTTATGATCTAATATCTGAAGGTGTTCTTTAGTATTTGCTGATCCGTTCTTCATCTGTGGTAAGGTCATCCTGCTTTCTATTTCATGTGGATTTATGTTTCTATTTGTAGTCTTCCTCAAATTATATTGGTGCGGGCAAAGGGTGTGACTAGAAATTAGTGTTTGTGGTTCACAAGAGTTGCAGGGCAAATTTAATTGAGAACTAATCTCGGTGAAATTATCTACATGATTGATATTTTCTTTACACCTGTGTGTTGCTGGAATTTTATTGTAAGGCACCTGTGTGTGTCGTAAATTATTTATATCCTTGTAATCGTTCAAGTGGGTGCTTGAGCATAGGGGTTGGTGCTCTTGTCCGTTGGTGCGGGCAAAGTTGTAAGGGGTTGGTGCTCCTAGCAGTTGGTGTTGCTAAAATAGTGGAAGTGCACTCTTTGTGCACCGTGGATGTAGCCTGAGGGCAAACCACGTAAAAACTTCTGTGTCGTGGTTGTGTGGTTGATTGTTTGCATATAAATTTTTAAGACACACTGATTCACCCCCCCCCCTCTCAGTGTCCGTGTGGGGTCAACAATTGGTATCAGAGCAAGGTCCCATTTACAAGCATAATCTGCTTTGGGTGATCTTGTTACAACCCACATGGCTTCAGGAGAAGGTTTCTCTTCTAATAAGGCACCACTATTTGATGGGACAAATTACTCCTTTTGGAAAGTCAGGATGCAGACTTATCTTTCAGCATTGGGGTATGACATATGGGACTGTGTAAGAAAAGGCTACAAAGGAAAAGAAGATCCTACTGATGTGGCTGAGAAGAAATTATTTGAGAATGATTCAAAGGCAAGGAATGCTCTGTTGTGCGGCTTGTCAAATAGTGAACTTATCAAAGTCATGAACTGCAAAACTGCGAAAGAGATATGGGATAAACTGAAAAGTGTTCATGAAGGAGATGAGAAGATCAAGGAGGCTAAACTCCAGACTCACCGATCACAATTTGAAATGCTCAAGATGAGTGAGGATGAGAACATTGATGCTTACATGCTTAGAGTTAATGAAGTTGTTAATGCTATCAGAGGGCTTGGTGAGGAGATTAAGGAACCATCAATTGTGAAGAAAATACTGAGGTCTCTTCCCCCCAGATTTGACTCAAAAGTATCAGCTATTGAGGAGGCCAAAGACTTAAATGTCTTTAATATGGATGGACTACATGGATCTCTAACAGCATATGAGATGAGAATAGGCAAGACCAAACCCACTGAAAAGGAAGCAGCATTCAAAGCCCACAAAAAGAACAAACAGGTAGCATAGTCCGATGAAGATGACTCAGATGATGAATTGACAGCTAATTTTGTGCGAAAACTAAGGAAGGGAAAAGGAAAATTCAAAGGAAAGCTCCCATTTAAATGCTTCAATTGTGGAGGTATTGGTCATTTTGCAGCCAAGTGTCCTCTTGCTAACATAGATGAAGATGACAGTGACTCCTACAAATCAAAGAAGGATTATTCTCGTAAGTCATATGTCAAGAAAGGAAAGTCAAAGAGTTATATTTCAAAAAGGACAGAAAGTTCTTCAGAAGATGGTTCAAATGAGAATTCTGAAGAATCAAATGACGTTCTGTTTATGGCAGTCCTAGAGGATAAAAAGGAAGAAGAAAAATATGAGAATGAGGAGATTGAGACTGAAACTAATTTGGAAGAGGAGCTTATAGCAGAATTGGAGCAGTTGAGTACAGAAAGAAAGAAAAACAAAAGGATCTCAAAGAAGATGAGAAAAACTGAAGAAATAGTTGAGACACTCAAGGTTGAAATAGAAGAAGGAAGGAAAATTAAAGAAGAACTAGAGTCAAAAGTTATCATAAAGACAAAGGAGTGCAGCAGAATGGAAAAGGAAATTACAGGTTTGAAAGCTCAAGTTGACAAGACTAATCAGAAACTGAAGGCATATGAAGGATCAATCAAATTGAATGAAATTATAAAAAATCAGCGACCTTCACATATAAAGTTTGGTCTGGGTTTTGAGAAGGGTGAGTCTTCAACCAAACAAGATAGGTCACATGTTGAGAAGATTTAGAAAGTAATTGCTCAGCCTGCTCGATCTAAACCTGTGCAACAACAAAAGCATGTAGCATCTATGGCGCAGCAATCTCAGCAAAGATTTATGACACCTTTACAAAGGCAACCATCATTTTACAGGTCCACTCCTTACTTTATTGGTCATTGTTTTAAGTGTAATACTTTTGGCCACAAAATAGCTACCTGTAAATTTAATGGAAGGCCTAGAAATTATGTTAGTAGGAACCCATTTGAAGCCCTGAGTATGAACCCCTTAGAATGCTACAATTGCCACAACTTTGGGCATATAGCCAGGGACTGTATGTATGCATACCAATATCCTACTGACACCTTTCAGGATTACTATTATCATGCTAATGCTTTGAAACAAAAGCAAAATATTCACATGGCGCAACAGGTGCATTATGAAAAAGAACAACAAAAAGGGAAGTATAAGAAAGTGTGGAAAAGGAAGGAGAGTCGGAAAAACAAAGCCGAATCTTTGATTGTTCAGACAGCTCTCAAAGTACAGAATGGGCCAACACCTTGGATACTTGACAGTGGCTGCTCAAATCATATGTCAGGAGACAAGGACAGGTTCATGAATCTGGAACAGTATGATGGAGGCTCTGTAAAATTTGGAAATAATGATGGTGCCAAGATAGTTGGAAAAGGAGCAGTTCAACTGAATCATGGGAAGATAACTTCCAAAGAAGTTTTGTTTGTGAATGGGTTGAAGCACAGTCTTTTGAGTGTAAGTCAGATATGTGATCAAGGATATGAGGTGGTGTTTAAGAAGCTGGGATTTGAGATAAGGAAGTCTAGCAATGGCAAAGTTGTAGCTGTTGGGTCAAGGACATCCGGCAATCTCTGCACACTATCTGAAACTGTTAAGGAAACATGTGCTATTGGACAAGTTGATGAGAGCAGATTATGGCATAGAAGACTTGGACATATAAGCTTTGATAACCTATCAAAGATCCATTCCAAGAAGGCAGTAAGGGATATTCCTCATATAGGAAAGTCTTCAACTGTTGTTTGTGATGCATGTCAAAAAGGGAAACTTACTAGAACTTCTTTCAAGTCAAAAGAACATCACACCAGCAAGCCGTTGGAGTTAATACATACTGATCTGTGTGGTCCTATGAGGACTCAAAGCATCAATGGTCATAAATACTTTATGTTATGTATTGATGATTTTTCAAGAATGACATGGATAATGTTTCTGAAACATAAAAATGAAGCTCTTGACATGTTCAAAGTTTTCAGAAAACAGGTTGAGAATCACATTGGAAGGAGAATCAAATGTTTAAGATCAGACAAAGGTGGTGAATTTACTTCTGAAGAATTTGAAGAGTATTGTCAGAAGCATGGCATCAGAAGGCAGTTCTCAGCAGCTCGGACACCTCAACAGAATGGTGTGGTAGAAAGAAAGAATAAAACTGTTCAAGAAATGGGAAGAACCATGTTAATCGAAAGCAAGCTCTCTGATAGGTATTGGAAAGAAGCAGTTCAAACTGCTGTTTACATTCAGAACAGATGTATGCTCAGGCCTCATAAAGAGAAAACTCCGTATGAACTATGGTTTGGAAGGAAGGCAACTGTCAAACAGTTTAAAGTTTTTGGAAGTAAATGCTACATCAAGAGAATTGAGCAGAACATGGGAAAGTTTGATGAAAAGGCAGATGAAGGCATCTTTCTGGGTTACTCAACTAGAAGCAGGGTCTACAGATGCTATAACAAAAGACTTAACAAAATAGTTGAAACTATTGATGTCAAGTTTGATGAACAGGTTGAACAGCCAGAAACCAGTAACCAGGAACTTCCGGTATATGAGGATGGCAATGATGACATTGAACCTGTAGCACCATTTGATAATAGAAAGGAAGGAGAATTTGAGGATCATTCAGATAAGAAGGGAGAAAACAGCAGATGGCATGAATATCATGGCATCAAGGAAACTAACATTCTTGGTGATGCAAAGGCAGGGATTCAGACAAGAAGGATGATGACAAGTATGTACTCTCTCCTATCCAGCATTGAACCCAGGAATGTCATTGAAGCAAGCAAAGATGAAAGCTGGGTGAAGGCTATGAATGAGGAGTTAGATCAAATTGAGAAGAACCAGACATGGGAACTTGTACCAAGACCTGTAAACAAGAACATAATTGGTACCAAGTGGGTCTTTCGGAACAAGTTAAATGAAGAAGGAAAGGTGGTGAGAAACAAAGCAAGGTTGGTTTGCAAGGGTTATGCACAAGTTGAGGGGATCGACTTTGAAGAGACTTTTGCACCGGTGGCTAGACTTGAAGCCATCCGTATGTTTCTTGCTTTGGCAGTATACAAAAACTTTAAGATATATCAAATGGATGTCAAGTCTGCATTTTTAAATGGCACTCTTGAAGAGGAGGTGTACATTGAGCAGCCGGATGGGTTTCAGATTGGTGATGATTTAAACATGGTGTGTAAGTTGAAAAAGGCTCTTTATGGCTTAAAACAGGCACCTAGGGCATGGTACTCTCGGTTGGACTCTTACCTACAGTAGCTTGGATACAAGAAAGGGGTAGTGGACAGCAATCTATATGTGAAGACAACAGAAGGAAATCAAGTAGTTGTAGTGGTATATGTGGATGATATCATCTTTGCTGGCAACCGAGCTGAACAATGTAAGGACTTTGCAGAGAGGATGAAAACTGAGTTTGAAATGTCTATGATAGGAGAGTTATCATTCTTTCTCGGACTACATGTGAAACAGATGAAGGAAGGACTTTTCATGTCTCAGATCAAGTATGTGAAAGAGATGTTGAAGAAGTTCAACATGGAGGACAGTAAGCCTGTTAGCACTCCCATGATAACTAGCTGCAAACTTAGCAAAGATGACAATTCCGACTCAGTTGATCATACTCTTTACCGCTCAATGATCGGGAGTCTACTTTACTTGACAGCTACTCGTCCAGACATTCTTCAAGCAGTTTGCATGGTTGCAAGGTTTCAAGCTGATCCCAGACAAACACATGTAACGGCAGTGAAAAGAATTTTCAGATATCTTCGAGGCACATTGGAATATGGACTGTGGTATCCTAAAGGAAAGGACTTCACTTTGATTGCGTATTCTGATGCCGACTGGGCTGGCTGCATTGATGACAGGAAAAGCACAAGTGGAGGAGCATTTTACTTAGGAGACAAACTTGTAGCATGGCACAGTAAAAAGCAGGACTCGGTCTCTTTGTCTACAGCTGAAGCAGAATATATTGCTGCATCTACTAGTTGTACTCAGGTGGTGTGGATGCGACAGATGCTGAAAGATTTGGGGATCCATATTATAGAGCCTATTTCTATCATGTGTGACAGCACAAGTGCTATCAACATTTCCAAAAATCCAGTGCAACATGCAAGGACAAAGCACATAGCCATTCGATACCATTTTCTGAAAGACAAAGTGACAGATGGTGAAGTCAAACTAGAGTATATCCCTACCTCAGAACAAGTTGCAGATATTTTTACAAAGCCTCTCCCAAAAGAAGTTTTTGAATATCTTCGGAAGAAATTAGGTGTTATTGAAGTTCCAAAGAAATAGGAGATCTTGTTCATAGGGGGAGCATGACATTTTTTTTTTTTGTGTTTCTTGCTCTCTATGGGTGCCCTTTGTTATTGTTGTCAAAGGGGGAGAATAAAATGGTTGGTATCTTTAAGGCATTGAAGCTACAGTTGAGAGGTGTTTGGTGTCAGAGGTGTTTGGTGTCGGGATGGTTGGTATCTTTAAGGCATTGAAGCTACAGTTGAGAGGTGTTTGGTGTCAGAGGTGTTTGGTGTCGGGGGGAGTTCACTTGTTTCTTAAAAAAAAATTTTTGGTTGACAACAATTCCAAAGGGGGAGATTGTTGATCATACTTTGGTTTGGAATTGGAGTTGAAATTGTTGTCAACATAGCATGGAGTTTTTTTAGAGGGTCAGCCTATTTGCAGCCCAGTTGTGCAAAGGCCCAATATTGTGGAAATGCAAAAGTCTTCATAAAGGCTCATCAGTGGGGCCCACAATTTTTGGGTATGCACTTATGGAAAAGGACATTTGTATAGAAACTAGATCCAATCTTTTAGGATCTAAGGGTTAAGATAAGAATGTGGTGACATGTGTGAATTTTTTTCATTATTCTAATGAATAGAGAAGAAAAGGACGATTGAAAAAAAAGGGGTTTTTTTGTTCATTCGTTGCAAGAAGGAGAAGGAATAGTGGAAAACATGGCTTGCTTGTAGTCTCTTTTTGGGATGTGCAAAAAGTTCATTGCTTTATTGACTGTAAGGAGAAAAGTAGTCTTGGATGGTGACAAGAATCATAGCATGGCTTTATACAAATAAAAAGTGAACTCCAGGCATTGTTTTGTGGCTGGGACGTGTTCTACACTTCTTCAACCTTTGTCTTTGTATCATTCAAAAGATTGAAGATCCAAAGGTTTCTAGGAAGCATTCCAAAGAAAGGTTGACTACTGTGTTGTGTCTTTGTGGGTGTTCAAGTCTGAAGCAGATTCAAACCGACTTGGTTGAACAGGTTACAATTTTATGATCTAATATCTGAAGGTGTTCTTTAGTATTTGCTGATCCGTTCTTCATCTGTGGTAAGGTCATCCTGCTTTCTATTTCATGTGGATTTATGTTTCTATTTGTAGTCTTCCTCAAATTATGTTGGTGCGGGCAAAGGGTGTGACTAGAAATTAGTGTTTGTGGTTCACAAGAGTTGCAGGGAAAATTTAATTGAGAACTAATCTCGGTGAAATTATCTACATGATTGATATTTTCTTTACACCTGTGTGTGTTGCTGGAATTTTATTGTAAGGCACCTGTGTGTGTCGTAAATTATTTATATCCTTGTAATCGTTCAAGTGGGTGCTTGAGCATAGGGGTTGGTGCTCTTGTCCGTTGGTGCGGGCAAAGTTGTAAGGGGTTGGTGCTCCTAGCAGTTGGTGTTGCTAAAATAGTGGAAGTGCACTTTTTGTGCACCGTGGATGTAGCCTGAGGGTGAACCACGTAAAAACTTCTGTGTCGTGGTTGTGTGGTTGATTGTTTGCATATAAATTTTTAAGACACACTGATTCACCCCCCCCCCCCCCCCCCTCTCAGTGTCCGTGTGGGGTCAACAACAAGAAATATAGATCAAAGGCTTTGAAATAGAAGAAATATGGTCATGGCTCTTCAATGGTAGGGGTGGTGGCTTATGACCATTGATCAGGTGTACCCAGTACCATTATGTGTAAGGGAACATTTTGTGGCAAAGAATGCATGGGATCCAGTGATCCACCCATTTTCTACTAGTTGGACTCTGCACCCATTTCGGCTGAAATGGTACGAAATTAATATCCATGGCCCCAGCATACCAACATAAATAAATAAATAAATCTCCTAGCAATCCAAAATAGGGGTTAATTATCAGCTTTGTAGAATTCAGCAATGCCTATAGAAGAACAGGTAAAAGGTAACTCAATTAAACAAGGGGCATTCGGCGACGGGTCCCTGAACATTTCACTTTATGACCTTAGATCCACAAAAAAATAAATCATGCAACCAAAGGTCCCCCTCACACTTTTTCATACTTGAAATGTCTAGTTTACCCTTTCTTTAAATCATATCCCATGATTGATGGGATATCCCATTAATAATGGCCAACTAACATTTAATTGCCCACGATTAATGGAATCCCCAGATTTTCAAATAAATTCTAAAAACACACAAACAAATTTCAAAATAACGAAAATAAATTTTAAAAAATGAAATAATTTCAAAAAATGCAATAAATTAAAAAAAAGCAATATATAATCAAATAATGCAAATAAATTTAAAAAGATACAAATAAGTTTCAAAATATCCAAATAAATTTTAGAAAATATAAATAAATTTCAAAAGACTCAAATAAATCTCAAAAGATCCAAAGAAAATTTAAAAAAATGCAAATACATTTAAAATAACAAAAATAAATTTTAAAAAATGCGATAATTTCAAAAACATGCAATAAATTTGAAAAGACACAAATAAATTTCAAAAGATGCAAATAAATTTAAAAAATGTATATAGATTTCAAAAAAATGTAAATAAATTTGCTAAAAAACTCAGATAAATTTTAAAAAAAAGTTAGATAAATTTACCAAAAACACTAAGAAGTATGATAGAAGACAGATAAATTTGACAATAGCACAGATAAATTTGAACAAAACACAGATAAATTTGAACAAAACACAGATAAATTTGACAACAACTCAGATAAATTTGAAAAAAAAAATTTATAAATTTGAACAAAACTCAGATAAATTTGACAACAACTCAGATAAATTTGACAAAAAAAAAAGATAAATTTGAACAAAACACAGATAAATTTGACAACAACTCAGATAAATTTGACAAAAACTCGGATGGGGAAATCGACCCAAACCTAACCTGACTTGGTCTAGGATATGGGCTGGGCTTCTGTAGCAGGTCAAGTAAGAACTGACCTGGAACCTAACCTGGCCTGGGCGAAAAACCCAGAACCCTTTCTTCTTCGTTCTGTTCTGGTTTTGGTTTCTATAACCAGAACCCACAGACGGCTGGGAGAGTCTTCTTCCTCCCCGACGATGACGCATCGGCGGGGACGAGCGATGGCCAGCGATCGAACGATGAGGGCGACAAACTCCGATCCGATACCGATGTCGACGGGATGATCCGATGACAGTGAGAACCAGCGATGGCACTGCAGCAGCGGGACGTCGGCGGCGGAGGACTTCGGCGACAGGCATCAACGACGGCGGCTTCCTCCGGTCCAATTCCGGCGGCTTTCTTCTCCTATTTGCAGCGATGGCAGTATTGGATCCTCTATTTTCTCTAGAATTAAGAACCCTTCTCCATTTTACTTTGTAACTAATTGTGTGGCCCAATAAGGATTGAAACTGATCTTCCCTCTGCAACTACGATCTTGGACTTCTTCCCAAGAATCTGTAGCCTGCGTCTTCGATCCTTCCTGGCAGAACAATGAGATCGGGGTCGTCCAGCCATTGGAAGAGATAGGACAGATTTGCAGGGAGAAGAAAGTTCCTTTGCACACTGACGCCGAGCAGGCGCTGGAAAAGATCCAAAAATCCGTCGATTAGAACACCTCTGATCTTCGATCGCTTGATCTGTGACTCTCACGAGGATCAGATCCAATAAAAACACTGATCGTGCAATCTCCGGCGAGTGAACAGACCCAGTCGTCTTCTTCGTGCAATCTCTGAACATCTGATCTTCGATCGCCTGATTTGTGACTCCCTTGTCGCAGAAGAAAAGGGATAATTAAAGATTTAAAATTTTGAATTTCAAAATTTTGTGCCAAAATCAGTTGAAAGGGCAATTTCGACAAGAAAAATGCAAACATGTGGGTTCAGGGACCTCTCACTGTAAATAGTCACTACACCATTTCAGGGCTTTTACAGCGTGCAATGCACGCCGTAAATGTAAGTTTACGGCTCACGGGGGTCATGCCGTAAAAGCTCCTGCCGTAAAAGGTTCAATGTAATTACAGTGTGCATATATAGACCGTAAGTAGGATCAATGCACACCGAAAATGATGCTCTTAGGACTTTTTGGACCAGACTTATAGCCTACTAAGCAGGCCGTAAATGCTAAACTTTTACGATGCAAACTGAGTGTCGTTAAAGCATTAGTGTGCTTAAGTTTATGGCACACGTAGTAAGCCGTGAATACTTAAAACGAAAAATATTTTTTGTGGGCTATAAATGGGTTGTGTACAATCTTATTAACGGCTCCAAGTGCAAGCCGTAATTAAGTATATATTTTTACAACTTGCAAATGCAAGCCATTAAAGAATTGGCGAGTTTCAATTTACGGCTCACAAGACAAGCCTTAATTGTTTTTTTATAAAAAATATAATTGTTTTTTAATTAAAAAAAATTAAATCCACATTTTTTTATTGCTACAAATACAAATTAATAAACTAAAATGAAAAATGTAAACAGAACCTGCAAAAAACACTGGACCTGCAGTTAAAAACAAAAACACTGGACTTGCAGTCTATACAAGCTAGATAGGCCATGGGGAAAAAATACATGAAAGGGATCATCCATTCAAATCAATACCAAAACAATGAGGGAATTCTTGTTTGTTCATTTACAAGATTCACACACTTTTTGTCTTCTTCCATTAGGATTTATTTGCGAAGGTACCTACCATTACATGAAAGTAAACTCCAAATATCGTTGTCGTGTCGTCATTGAATCATAAGGAAAAAAATACATGAAAAGGATCAACCATTCAAATCTTCCACACTACAAACATAGCATCGTCAACGTTGCTTACTAGAATCTAGGGAAGCAGAGATTGACAAAAGCTATATGCCCAAATCATCTCAAAAACTCCATATCTTAAATCATGACGAACGAACACATCCGGCATATGTACACATCCATTGCAGTTTATGTACACGTCCGGCAGTGATTTTGGAACTCCACATTTTGGGTTTGATCTACAGAAAATGTGTAAAAAATCAATCTCCCTGGGAAAGAAAATATTAAATGTATAAAATTCTTCAACTCTATAGAAATGTTTTATGTCCAATGATTTTGAAACTCCACATTTTGGGTTTGATCTACAAAAAATGTGCAAAAAATCAATCTCCCTGGGAAACAAACATTTTACAAGACACTTCTAAACACATTCTAAGGTAACAATCAACCCAACAACAAAATATACCCACAAAATCCGAACAAACAAAATCAAGAAACATAAAAAATTAAAAAATTACAGCATATATATATAAAAGAGAGAGTACATCATATGGTTCTGTTTGTTCATTCAGAAGTCTGTACCGTTCACATTCAAATGCTTTGTCAATGTTCACATTCAAATGCTTTGTCAACTATGAACATTATATGGAAGTCACAAAAAATGTACAAAACATTCTCAAATCCAACATTGAATATTGAAAAAAATAATATTATAACCATCACATTGAACATTACAGAACCTTCAAATATCCTCATTCAATGGCTTATCCTGCACATGGAAAAAATTTCTGAATAAGAGAGAGGGCTTTAAAACAAATACCATTCAAGAAAAAGAAAAGGTCGGATAGAGAGAGAGAGAGGGAGAGCCTCAAACCCTCTTGATGACTCACTTGTTCTCCACCATTTCAACCCAAACCCTTAAAATCCCCAACCCTTTTCCCTTCATTTCCAATCAAATGCAAAAATCCCCAAACATCATTGAAAAAAAGGCCCATCAGCAATTGAAAAAGGCTCTTAGAAAGGTTTAAGCCCTATCGGTCTTGTCAAATAGAAAGAACATTATATTTAAGGGTGTTAATATTTCAGAACCTACCCAAAGCCCAACTTGTTTCCCCTAAACAGCAAACATTCAAGCCAAAAAGCCCAACTCATGATTTGATGGGAAAATAATTATGCAGCAGAAGAATAACCTAGGTAACACACACAGAACACATATACCCTCAACTTTTTTTTTCTCTCAGATCTTTCCTACTCTTCCTCTCACACACACACACACACACACACACACACAACACACACACACAATAACACACCCTCTAAATAAAACATGGTAGGTAAGAATCACTCACAAGAAAAGTTGAGCTCAGATGGATCAAATTGTGAACAACTGCATGTTCCTTTTCCTTACTTTGTGTTGTCTCATGAACAGAATTTTGTATTGGACTTGAAGTTTCGTTTCTCTTACTTTGTGTCATGTGATTGGCAGAATCTTGAACACTTGTACTATCTTTGAGCTGTAATTAATATATGTTAACTTCGCATATAAATACAAAAGAATCACAATAATTAAAAGAAATCTATTGAGGTACTTACCATAGTACTTCCTCCTTTTCCAACCATTGCAATAAAATTGTTTATTTGGTTTTTCAAGACCTGAAGTTCTTTTTCTAATTTATTAAATTTGTCCCTAATTTGTGCTTGACCCTCCAAACGTATGGCTCCAAACTATCCACTATGTGTTAAAGAGAAACTTAAAAGAGATTCACTGATATTTGACAAGAGTAATAAAGATGTTCCAGGCTATGAAAAAAAGGTGCAAAGCACTGCACCATAGGGCTGATTGCGCAACTTTAGATTCTATCATGGATTAGGGCGTCTCATAGGTAATTTTTCCTTCAGAAATCAAACCATCCTTCCAATTTTCTCCTTTTCCTTTTCTTTTGTTAAATGATCTGATTTTCAATTAATTATGGAGATAATGAACTCTCTATGTCGATAGATTTCCTTAGTCTAAACAAAATCTTAGAGGTCCCATCTGGATTGTCAGGAAGCTGCAAATTCTTCAAGGAAAAATGACCTACAAGAGGCCCTGATGTTGGATTGATTCAAAATCCCTGATAAACGGGCTCTAGCAAACATGTAAAGCCCAAATTTAAAAATAGGTAAAACAAGGACTGTTACAGTTGTAAAGCATAATCATGCCAATCAAATATATTCTACCTGACTCAGATTTTTCAAAAACTTGAAGCTCCAAGTTAGAAACCCCTCTAAGGGCAAGAGATCCTCCATATATATTGAGTTGGTCATAGGTGGGCCCACATATTCTTAACTTTTAAACTTGCAAGACCTCTATCTCCATAATTCACTCTCAAAGAGAGGAGAGCACGTCCTGACCTGCAAGACCTCTATCTGCAAAAGTCAAAAACCTTGTTAAATGTAGATGCGAGCAAGATCACTTTCTTCCCATTATTAACGTTAAGCTATAGCACAAAGGTTTCTTATTCTTTTCTCAGCACAGAAATATAAATCTCAATCCCCTAGCCTCAAAGTTCTCCATTGAAGGACATTAAATCAAGGTCAAACACGCAGACTATGAGATAGTTGCAACTTTGTAACAAAAATCATTTTTCTTTAGAGGTAAGTATCACAGAAAAAAGTTTATAACAGATTTAGGAAAAATCCAATGGCAAGATTACATAATAGTCACATAATTTTAGCTAATTAATTTACAACATCTAACACCAATGACCTACTGGCACTTAAAATAGAAGGAATGACCAGGATATAGATATAGATCAATAACAAAACTGAAAATAAATCGTTGGCAATGTAAGCAATGAGTAAAATAGACCACCTAATTTGATTAAATAATAAGATCATCAGTACATATATATTGAAACAAATGTAGAAAAGATGAGGCATTTCTTGAATATGCTTGCTGCATATTTTCCCATCCAAATCTCAATTTGCAAACTGCATGGTCAAGCACGAATGTCTCTTATGTTGGATACCGCGATCACTGAGAGGGGGGGGTGAATCAGTGATTTCTAAAAACAGGTCCAATTCAACAACCAAACAAGTCAAACCACACAATGACACCAGATTTAACGTGGTTCACCAAAAGGCTACGTCCACGGATCAAAACCGTCCGAACACCGATCCGGTACAGGTCTGAATATATTTAGTCGCACCAACGACAAAGAGCACCAACCCTTAGTTTCAGATAGCACCAACTATCTAGGAAGCACCGACTCCCCTTACAATTTATCTGCACCCACAGATAGGATCACCAAACCCCAAACACCAAGCACCAACTTGATGTAAAAACAGAATAGAAGATTAACTCTGTCTACAGCCCTTCCCCTCTACAATTCTCTCTCTCTCAATCCCTTACAAATTGAAATCTAAAGCATAAAAGAGAGACACTTAACTCATGGACGAATCACCATCTTCTAGAGCATAATCTCGTCCACAATTGCTGTAGAAAACGTCACCACATCAGCACACAGCAACACACACCAGTAGCTTCTTCTTTCTCTCAGGAACTCTCTAAAACTCTTCTCTATTCTTTCTCTCTTCTGGTGTATCTTTAGAACGACCCATACATGCCTTTATATAGGTTATAGTAACCCTTAATTGTATTTAAAACAGGCTACAATTCGTTTAGATAGAGTCCCAAACGAAATAGATAAGAGTGCTGAATTTTCGTGCAAAACTTCTAATTCTGCGCAACTCTGGTTCCCGTGCTTGGTCGACATCCTTGCTTGCTCGGTCGACCGAAGACACTGACTGGAAACAGACAACTTTCGAGCTCGGTCGACATCCTGGGGTCCCGGTCGACCGAATACACACTGTGTCACGAAAATAACTGAGAGGTGCCTGAATCTTTTTCTGCAGGTTTCTTCTTGCTCGGTCGACCGCATGGGGTGCCCGGTCGACCGCGTGCTCTGCTTCAGGAATTCTGACTTCCTGACTGTTTCACTTCTGATTCTTCTTTTCAGCTCTATCAACACCAGCCTTTTAACTTCACGTTTGTGACAATGTGTTGACAAGAATTCCAACTCAAAACCATACTTGAGATACTAATTACTTTAATTCATCAAAAGACTCTAAAGTCATCTCAAATTCCAACAATCTCCCCCTTTGGAATTGTTGGCTACACTATTGGAACTTCAACACTCACTTGGAACCAATTCTGAAATTCGGAAATATCAACCATGCATTTTCAACAATCTCCCCCTAGCTTTCATAGCCTAACATCTCTCCTTGCTATCATAGCATAACATCTCTCCCCCTTTGACAACAAGTCCAAAGGGACCAAACCGAGGAGCGAATAGGATATTCAATGAATGCATTGCTCCCCCTTTCAAGCACAACTCCTACGGTTTAGGAGAGTGAGTAACTCCTAACTTTTTTCGGAGATACTCGAAGACTTCCTTTGGCAGAGGTTTCGTGAAAATATCAGCCACTTGCTCAGTTGTTGGAACATATTCCAACTTGACCTCTCCATCAGCAACTTTATCTTTAAGAAAATGATAACGAATTGCTACATGCTTTGTTCTAGAATGTTGAACAGGATTCTTAGATATATGAATTGCACTCGTGTTGTCACATAGGATCGGCGTAGGATCCGTTGTAGGAACTCCTAGATCAGAGAGCATTTGCCGCATCCATAACACTTGCGTACAACAAGTTGCCGCTGCAATATATTCCGCTTCCGCTGTCGAAAGGGATACTGAGTCTTGCTTCTTACTATGCCAAGCAACTAATCTTTCTCCAAGATAAAATGCGCCGCCGCTAGTACTCTTGCGATCATCTACGCATCCAGCCCAATCGGCATCAGAATATGCAACAAGAGTGAAGGATTTGCCTTTGGGATACCAGATACCAAGCTCCATAGTACCTTTCAGATATCGAAAGATTCTTTTCACTGCTGTAAGGTGCGTTTCAGTTGGTGCTGCTTGAAAATGTGCAACCATACATACTGCTTGTAGAAGATCTGGTCTTGTTGCAGTTAAGTAGAGCAAGCTTCCTATCATAGAGCGATAGGTGGTATGATCAACGGACGAGGCCTTATCATCTTTGCTAAGCTTTGTGTTCGTTGACATTGGTGTGCTCACTGGCTTGCTGTCTTCCATATTGAACCGTTTCAGCATTTCCTTAATGTACTTCATTTGTGAGATGAAGATGCCATGTTTCAGCTGCTGAACTTGTAAACCAAGAAAGAACTTTAGTTCTCCAAGCATCGACATTTCAAATTCTTTCTTCATCTCTTCAGAAAAATTCCTGCACATCTCCTCATCATTGCCACCAAAGATTATGTCATCAACATAAACAATGACAACCAGCTGTTTGCTTAACTCAGTTTTGACATACAGATTGCTATCAACAAGTCCTTTTCCAAAACCGATCTTGCGGAGATATAGGTCCAGCCTTGCATACCATGCCCTTGGCGCTTGTTTCAGTCCATAAAGAGCCTTTTTCAACTTGCACACTAGATCTGAATTTTTGCTGATGAGAAAACCATCAGGTTGCTCAATGTAGACCTCTTCTTCAAGTAAACCATTCAAGAAAGCTGACTTTACGTCCATCTGAAATACCTTGAAGGTTTTGTATGCTGCCAATGCAAGAAACATACGAATAGCTTCCAGACGAGCCACCGGTGCAAAGGTCTCTTCAAAATCTATGCCTTCAACTTGAGCATAGCCTTTACAAACCAACCTTGCTTTGTTTCTAATGACTTGACCATCTTCATTCAGCTTATTCCGAAAGACCCATTTGGTACCAATAACATTCTTATCAGTAGGTCTAGGAACAAGTTCCCATGTGGAATTCTTCTCAATTTGCTCCAACTCCTCATGTATAGATTTCAACCAACTTTCATCGAGACTGGCTTCAGCCACAGTCTTGGGTTCAATGGTGGACACAAGTGAGTAATTGCTAACTACACTTTGTCTAGTTTGAACGCCTGCCTTAGGATCTCCAATGATTTGATCCTTAGGGTGTTGCTCTACCCAAGTGTTGTGCTTCTTAGGTGAAGTATCTTCTGAGTCATCCTTTGATTTCTCAGAATCATTAGATTCAGCCATCTCATCATCAATCTCACTCGAGTCCTCATAAACTGGACTGTCATTATGAGTTGCATTCTTTGGTTCAATATTCTCATCTATTCTCACATCAGCACTTTCTATGATTTTTCTGGTTCTTTTGTTAAGACACCTATATGCCTTGCTAGTAGAGGAGTAACCCAGAAATATACCTTCGTCAGCTCTTTCTTCAAATTTGCCCGGATTTTGTTCGAGCCGCTTGATGTAACACCTGCTGCCGAAGACTCTGAAGTGCTTGACTGTTGCTTTTCTTCCAAACCATAGCTCATAGGGAGTTTTGTCTTCATGTGGCCTGATCAAGCATCGGTTTTGAATGTATACAGCAGTATGAATTGCCTCTTTCCAATACTTGTCAGCCATCTTGCTTTCACTTAGCATCGTACGAGCCATCTCTTGTACGGTGCGATTCTTCCGTTCCACAACTCCATTTTGCTGTGGAGTTCTAGGGGCTGAGTACTGTCTTTGAATGCCATGATGTTCACAATATTTAGTGAACTCTTCAGATGTAAACTCGCCTCCACGATCAGACCTTAAAATCTTGATACGTTTTTCCAATTGATTTTCAACCTGTGCTTTAAACACTTTAAAACGATCAAGTGCTTGATGCTTGTGCTTAAGAAACAATACCCATGTCATACGAGTATAATCATCAATGCATAACATGAAATACTTATCTCCATTGGTGCTTTGAGTTCGCATCGGTCCACAGAGATCAGTGTGCACTAGCTCAAGAGGTTTCTTGGAATGATGCTCCTTTGACTTGAACATAACCCTTGTTTGCTTTCCCTTTTGGCAAGAGTCGCAAATGGGATTGGAAGGCTTTTCAACTGTAGACATGCCTCATACAGCCTTTGAATTGCAAATCTTTGATATGTTATCAAAGCTTAGATGCCCAAGGCGTTTGTGCCACAACCAACTTTCCTCTGTCCGACTCATCAAGCAGGTCTTTTCAGCTCCATCTGACAATGTATAGAGATTTCCAGCAGTTCTTGATCCAGTTGCCACTGTTTTCCCGTTGCTACTCTTCTTGATGGCAAACCCTTTCTTTGTGAAGATAACTTCGTGACCCTTGTCACAGATCTGGCTCACACTAAGCAGGTTGTGTCTCAATCCAGACACATATAAGACTTCTTCAGATCTGATCTTGTTTGCCATAAGCTGAATAACACCTTTTCCGCAGATTTTGGCACCATCATTGTTGCCAAATTTCACTGAACCGCCTTCATAGTGCTGTAATTTGATGAATTTCTCTTTATCACCAGTCATATGGCTTGAACAACCACTATCAAGGACCCATGGTGCTGTCTTCTTTTGTGCATTGAATGCCGTTTGCACAATGAGAGATTCTTTGGGACTTTCTGCACTTTGCTTTGCTCTCCAAGCCTTGACTAACTTGGGTTTCTTTTCAATCTGAAATTTGTTAGCAATATGCAACCTACAATCCCTAGCCAAGTGTCCATAATTATGACACATATAGCACTCAATTTTGTGGCTACTTAGGATTGAAAAAGGATTCCTAGTCACAAATGGGCTGTTTCTTACATAGAATTTGCAATCAGCTCTTTTATGTCCAAACATATTACAATGAAAGCAATAACCATAGAATTTATATCTTCTTTGTGGCTGGTTAGTCTTCATTGCCTTTCTAACAGGAATGGACTCCTTTCTAGGTTGAGTGGGCTTCATAGAGTTAGAAGGTGCAGTGACTTGCTTCACAAACTCTTTCTTTTCAGGAGGTGCAATCTTAGAGGATTCACCTTTCTCAAATCCTAGACCAAATCTGAAGTGGGCAGGTCTTTGAACTTTCAGTAGTTCATTGAGTTTCATAGTCCCTTCAATCGCTTGGAGCGCTTTGAGTTTTTTGCTATTTTCCAAATTTTCAGCCTTTGCTCTAGCGATCTCAGTTTCAAGTTTCATAGCCTCTTCCTTTTTGATACTTATTTGGTTTTCAAGGACTTCTACCATTCTTTTATATTCTTCTACTTGAGTTTTCAAAGCAATAATAGAACTTTCAGATTCATGGAGAAGTTTCAGATTTTTCTTACTTGATTTGCGTTCCATGCTTAGCTCCTCAAGTGCGGCTATGAGTTCCTCTTCAAGATTGACTTCAGCCTCCTCATCCTCTTCCGGATCTAGCTCTTCTTCTTCTTCAACAGTGACCATGAAGAGAGCTTCGGTTGATTCATCATCGTCTGAAGTTTCAGACGTGCTGTCATCTTGTTGACATAGAAAGTTTTTAGCTTTGCCCCTTTTTCTAAAATTTCTCTTTCCTTTACTCTTTTCAGCATAAGAGTCATTATCATTGTCTTCTTTTAGCGGACACTTCGCAGCAAAGTGACCAATACCTCCACAATTGAAGCATTTAAAGGGTAGCTTCCCTTTGTACTTGCCATTGCTTCCTTTCTTCAACTTTCTAACAAATTGAGCCTCAAGCTCATCATCATCAGAATCAACATCATGACCAGCAGTCTCTTTTGCCTTTTTCTGAACTTTGAAGGCCGCTTCTTTATCAGTTGAAGACGTCTTTCCTATGCGCATCTCATAGGCAGTTAGAGAACCATGTAATTCATCCATGGAAAATGCATTCAGATCTTTGGCTTCTTCGATGGCTGAGACTTTTGAATCAAACCGGGGAAGAAGAGATCTTAGAACCTTTTTGACGATGACCGGCTCTTTAATCTCCTCCCCTAGTCCACGAATGTCATTCGTGACTTCATTCACTCGTTGCATATACGAGTCAACATTCTCGCTTTCCTCCATGCGAAGAGACTCGAATTGAGAGCGATGAGTTTGCAATTTGGCTTGTTTAATCTTCTCATCACCTTCATGTATGCTTTGCAACTTGTCCCAAATTTCCTTTGCTGTTTTGCATGCAATTACTTTAACAAGCTCGCTGTCCACAAGGCCACTAAAGAGTGCATTCTGCGCCTTGGAGTCGTTGTCTGCCAACTTCTTCGATGCTGTATCATTAGGTACGGTGGCAGTATTGTAACCGACTCTGACAGCCTCCCAAACATCATAGCCAAGAGATTTGATGAAGGCTTGCATCCTAATCTTCCAAAAAGAGTAATTAGAACCATCAAACAGAGGTGCTTTCATATTCCCTGTATTGACTGCCATGTGATTTGACAAGAGATCACCCTTAGCGTATTAAACTGATCAAGGGAGCCTTGCTCTGATATCAATTGTTGGATACCGCGATCACTGAGAGGGGGGGGTGAATCAGTGATTTCTAAAAACAGGTCCAATTCAACAACAAAACAAGTCAAACCACACAATGACACCAGATTTAACGTGGTTCACCAAAAGGCTACGTCCACGGATCAAAACCGTCCGAACACCGATCCGGTACAGGTCTGAATATATTTAGTCGCACCAATGACAAAGAGGACCAACCCTTAGTTTCAGATAGCACCAACTATCTAGGAAGCACCGACTCCCCTTACAATTTATCTGCACCCACAGATAGGATCACCAAACCCCAAACACCAAGCACCAACTTGATGTAAAAACAGAATAGAAGATTAACTCTGTCTACAGGCCTTCCCCTCTACAATTCTCTCTCTCTCAATCCCTTACAAATTGAAATCTAAAGCATAAAAGAGAGACACTTAACTCATGGACGAATCACCATCTTCTGGAGCATAATCTCGTCCACAATTGCTGTAGAAAACGTCACCACATCAGCACACAGCAACACACACCAGCAGCTTCTTCTTTCTCTCAAGAACTCTCTAAAACTCTTCTCTATTCTTTCTCTCTTCTGGTGTATCTTTAGAACGACCCATACATGCCTTTATATAGGTTATAGTAACCCTTAATTGTATTTAAACAGGCTACAATTCGTTTAGAAAGAGTCCCAAACGAAATAGATAAGAGTGCTGAATTTTCGTGCAAAACTTCTAATTCTGCGCAACTCTGGTTCCCGTGCTTGGTCGACATCCTTGCTTGCTCGGTCGACCGAAGACACTGACTGGAAACAGACAACTTTCGAGCTCGGTCGACATCCTGGGGTCCCGGTCGACCGAAGACACACTGTGTCACGAAAATAACTGAGAGGTGCCTGAATCTTTTTCTGCAGGTTTCTTCTTGCTCGGTCGACCGCATGGGGTGCCCGGCCGACCGCGTGCTCTGCTTCAGGAATTCTGACTTCCTGACTGTTTCACTTCTGATTCTTCTTTTCAGCTCTATCAACACCAGCCTTTTAACTTCACGTTTGTGACAATGTGTTGACAAGAATTCCAACTCAAAACCATACTTGAGATACTAATTACTTTAATTCATCAAAAGACTCTAAAGTCATCTCAAATTCCAACATCTTATACAGTCCATGCAGTCATTTCAAGTGCATCACTTGGAAAACTAACATTTTCAATTAAAAGGCTGTGATATCTACCAGAAGTAAAAGGGCTGCAACAATAAAATAGAATTGTCATATGACCGGTTTTGCAAGTGAAAGTGTGGTCAGCATGTTTGTAATCAGCTCTGACGTGCAAAGATGAGAACAAAATCATCACATTAATGTAAGAAAAGGTGCTTAAGGATCTAAGGTGCTTAAACAAAAGTGTGCTTTACTAGGAAAAAAAATCATCTGGTGGGGGCAAAGAAGCAGATCACTCCGATGACATTAAATCAAAGAAACCATCAAAACAGAGGCAATTGAAAACAATAAACAAAAGAATATTAACCATTAAATCAAATAGATTATCATTTGGTTCCAACCTCTTCTTGAGCATCTCATTCCCCCATTTCAACCCATCCAGTCACATCCCCACACCACAAGATCCCTTTTATCAACTGCCAAGGTCATTGAAAAAATTAGATTATACACATGCAAGTGAGATCTTAGAATGAAAGAAAGAAGCACTAATTTTTTCAAAAAACCATAAAGATGTGCCCTATAAGTGAAATAATATAAAGGCAAAAACCTGGAAGCCAACATAATCATAATGGCCCAATAAAATAAAATAGGCTATACTCCCTCAAGGGGGTGAAAACAAAGGACTCCACAAACAAGAAATCCATTGAAGACTTGCAAATGCAAACGGAAGGCACACCTGGTAGCCAAAATATGAGCAGTAAAAGGGGCAGACATAAGACTTTAACCCATTGCTTTATGGACTATATATAGCAATGAACGACAGGATCACAGGCGCTGATAGGTAGAACTAAAAGATTATTGTATACTGCATTGAATTTGTGGTGTTTCAAATAAATGAAAGACAGTTTGATGTATGATCATTGTTTAGTTAAGGAATTTTAATCTAGAACATTCATAAAGAGCAAGCCTTTTGTGTTTCCCTTTGAAAAATTAAGAATCTTATAGAGAATTTCAAAGCTTGCAAAAATCTTGTAGCAAGATCAGGATTTGTTACAGGTTGGAGTTCTCCAAAAGAGGAAGAGGGCAGATATTACACTCTTTCAGGGGATCACTTCAATCTGTTCTAATCAGGCACCTATTTTCAAGATTACTTTCTCAAGACGCAAAGAGCAAAGGGACTGGTACAGGAAGATGCAAAATGAGAGTGAGCATACATAAGCCTGTCCAGAGCCCACTGCTCCCAAGTATGGGATGAAAGCCAAAACATCACATGATTCTCCATTTTGGGAAAAGAAACAGTGCCACAGCCTCCATTTGCATATTTTCATAAATGATCTCCCAATAGATCTTAAAAGGTCAATGTTTCTCAAATCTAATGGTTTACTGCTAACATCCAACAGTTCATATGGGACCCCATGGACAATTTCATGATTCACTTGTTCAAACTTTTGCCAGAAAATGGAAAGATATATTTACCCAGAGATTGAAAGTTAAAAAATAATAATAATAAAAATAGGACAAAGAAGTACTCTCTCCTTCCTTCACAGCTATCTTCTCCTTTCTACTTACCCTTCTTCCTCCTTTCTTCCTTCTCCCCCTTTCCTTCTAGCTTCTTTTGCTTCCTTTCAATAGCCTTGAGAAGTTCATTGGGTGTCACTACAATATAGAACTGACATCAACATTAATGTCAAGCTCAGTTAAGCATGGGTAGGCTCATGAGAAGATTACTGCATGTAATTCCTAGATAATGGAGGCTGGAGTTATGTTGAGATTATATCAATGAAAGAGAAATCAGAGTTTTCCAATGCATAGAGCAATGCAGGAAACCTAAGTAAAAAATCTTGCCAAAAAGCCCACATGATCTAACCGAAAATCACACAAACCTTACAAGGAATTGTGCAAAATCCCCAAAATTCAAGAGAAGATCATCAAAAATTGTGGGACATCCACGAAAAGACTGCATATGAATTCGCATCGATTTAATTTTAGCTACAATCCTGGCCAAACATGTGAAAAGCGGGCCTCATGACTGGAAAAAGTGGTTAATATTCTCCTTTCTTGCTGATTAAATTATGTATTGGGCAACTGAAACCCAAAAATGTGAAAAGTGGGCCTCGGGACTGGAGATAGAGATTTGCTCAATCTTCTCTGGCTCCATCACATTTGGGGTCAAAACAGATTGACACAGACAATACTTGCCTAACCTGCATCAAGGCTTGTAAGTCTGATGCTACATAGACAATGTCTTTTTTTTTTCTTTTTTCTTTTTTGAAAGGTTGCTACATAGACAATGTTAAAAAAATCATAAACTTTTTTTTCATTTTGGTCTTTCTGACGTAGTGATATCCAACCTATAAATCTGTAGGTCTAATAACATAATGTTTTGAAAAAAATGGGCCCCACATATATTCCAAGGAAGGCAGAACAATACTGGGGATGAAGGGTTCCTCTGTTAAATTGCAGAATAAGTTGCAAAGCATCAGTAATTTGTGAATCAATAACAGTAGACAAAAATCCTGCCTAGCTGCACCACATCATATTGGATGATAACCTTAAAAGGGGTATGGGATTCAATACCAGTTCGGAGGAACAAAAGCATCACATGAAAGCACACTCATCAACAAGGCCATGTTCATCATCATACTATTAGTTAACCCATTGACCTAGGGTTGGCTAAATGTGCTCTCGATCCCTTCACCATCCATCAATCTATATCCCCAACTCTCTAAATGATGCACCACAAATCGCAATATGTTTATGGGTTACTATAGAAATCACTATCTATTTAAAATCTTGTCTGGATAAAACGTAATTCACTCCACTGTGCATTTTGGAATGGAGCAGCACCACATAAATAGAAAATCACTTCATGCATAAAATTTATTTCGCTATCCTCTGTACCCAAAAGTAACTTGATTGATAGGATTGGGAAGAAAAAGAAGAACATTAGCATATCACTAAACGTGGTCTTCGATCAAGCTGCTTGAGATTTGGGGGTACATCACTAAACCTAATGCCTAGCTGCACCTCAACCACCCCAATCCCCCTCACTTGATTGAATCCCTTTGAAAAGAAAATGGGTGGGGTTGTCTCTCAATCGTCTTTTTCCTCATTCTTCTATGCATTCCGACTTGGATTTCCCATATGTCGTCAATCATGGTTCTCCTCTCAATTTAAGAAAGGGAAATGGTGGTTTTTATTTATTTTTTTTAAGAAGTGGTGATTCACGAATCACACCCCTTGTTTTTCATAGTCAAACCCCCACAGGTGACATTTTGTGATGAGTGGCGGAAAAGGAGATCAGCATGGGTACATTTAAATGCACCCTAAAACACCATCAGAAGAATAAAACAGAATACATTCAAATTCCACACAAACACAAAATAAAGAAAAGGAAAAAGAAAATCCCAAATGCACGAAATCATATGGTTTGAAAAGACAAAACCCAAAACCCAGAAAGAAGCAAAGCAACTGTGAGAGATTTTTCTTTATTTCTCTGCCTGTAAAATGCAAAAGGATAAACCAAACACAAACCGAAAACAAAAAGGGAAGAAAAATGGAAAGATAAATGCTTACCCAGTGGAGCCTCTGCCATTGTTAACGGAACAGGTGAAATGGGATGAAACGATCTCGGGCCTCGAGGGCTGGAGAAATGAGAACGAAGAGGAGTGAGTCTTCTCCGACAATGGCGAGAAGCTCAAACGGCAACGACGATCAGAAATCCCAAGCCAGCGATGGAGATCTAAGAAAACCTAGGATTTCTGAGAAAGAGAGGGGATTTCTGTCTTCTGCAATCGATCTCCAACTAGTTAAACCCTAGGATTTTTGTCTTCTGTAATGGATCTAAGGAACCTACCACTTCTGATTTCTGATAAAGAGAGGAGAACGGGTTTTTGAGAAAGAGAATGGAGGGAGAGAAGAAATGTGCGCGAACAAGTGGAGGAACGCTATCGAACAAGCAGGGCGGGAGTAGGGGAAAACAGGGGGATGGAAAACTATCGAAATTTTCGCTAGTTTTAGCGCCTGAAAATCTCTGACCGATATTAAAAAAAAAGTGCTTTAAGAACCGATATAAAAAGATAGATGTCATATCGATTTTGGAAAACTATATAATATCCGTTTCATAATAATTGATATAAAATATAGCTAACCGATATTATATATATAGATTATTATCTCGGTTACTATGTAACCGATATAAAAAAAATTTGGCCGATATAAAAAAATATTAACCGATATAAAAAAACATTGACTGAAGATATTATATCGGTTATGTTAAAAATCGATATAGAGCAGTTTTTGCAACCGATATTGTAAGACCCCAACCCGAGAGACCTCGTTTAGAGTTGATTAAGTTGTGTTTTAGTTTTAAGTGTGTTTAGTAGTTTTTGGATTAGTTGGGGATTAGAATAGCTTTTATGATAGCTTTGGGGAATTTGGAGAGCTTTTTGATGTGTGGGACCCTTTGGGGGTTCTTGTTACGAATTGTGTGAGATTGGGGGCTTACCGATGATTTTCACGAATCGTGTTTTTAACCCCATTGAAATTATCTTGTTAATCTCTACAACTTTCATGTTGACATCGTTTTCATTTGAGGACCTTAAACCCGATTTTTCACTAATTGAGGGCAAAATGGTCTTTTTACCCAAAATCTGGACACCGATTTCAATGTCACCAAAATGTGCAAAATATATACTTTTTGGAAACTAGAAATTTTGCCGATCAATTTTGTCTTCTTCGTCGAATTCGTTTGAAGCCCCGAAAACCATGTTTTGAGCCCGAGAAGTCTTTTAAGTTGTGGGCCCCATCCTCACTTACTATATATAGAAAACTTCTTCTTCTTTTTCCCATTTCTGGCAAAAACCCTAGAGGAGAAGAGAAATCCCAGCCCTAAGGGTTTTCCCTTACCTTTTCTTGCCTCTTCATCTTCAATCCCCCACTAAGCTAGTGCTAATGGAAGGTTAGAGACTATAATCTTCTTCCTCATCTCAAGGCCTTCGTCTTGACACAATTTTTGAAGAAAACCGCCCACTCCAAAACTTACTTTGGACAACACCTTGCTTTTTGAAGAACTTCCTTGTAAGTGATTTTCTTAAAAGTTTTATAATCTTGTTTGTTTAGCCCTAGGGTAACTCTATTTCAATTATTGGAAAATTCCATTTTGTTTTACTTGGTTTTGTTGATCTAGGGTTTGGATTTGGGGGTTTTGTGTATAGGTGTTTGATTGTGGGCCTAAGAGGTGATTAGAGCTCAATTGGTTTGCAATTGGACCCAAGGCAAGTGGATGAAATGATTTTCATGTGTTTTATCATGTTTTCTGCAAAGATCTTGATTTGTCTTCATTGATGGTTTTATTGATTTATTTTTGATGGTTTAGTCTTATTGATTTTGAATGATGAATTGATGAGATAATGAGGTCAAGGAATAGCCCAATTAATTGTGAAGATATGTATGGAAGAAGGGGAAAGAAAGGAAATGGATTGGAGTTGGACAAGAGAAGGATTCAACCAAATGGGTTGAGATTCGCTACAGGACCGATCGATCGCCCATCAGGTCCGATCGATCGGACTGTAAATAACTGAGAGGGTTCTCAGGACCGATCGATCGCCCATCAGGTCCGATCGATCGGACTGTAAATAACTGGAAGCAAATTCGGGACCGATCGATCGGCCAAGGAGTCCGATCGATCGGACTGAAATGAGATAAACTGTAAAATAGGAGAATTGTGAGACTAATTTCCAGATTCATTCCAAGCCATACTCAAGTCCAATTCAGCTCTATCCCTTATCTTCTTATTTGAAGACATTGAACCTATAATGATGCATTCAAACCCATGAAAGATTGGGGTATATTGTGAAGGGCTGTAGTGTGGAGGTATTGTTTGGAGGCCCAATGCTATTCAAGGATGGGTAAGGCATTATATGAAGTCCGAAGGAAGGAGGAACCTCATCATGGAAACTCCATGAGGTTTTCTAGATTGATCAATGTGTATAAGGACCCGGAATGTCCCTAACTCCTAAAGAGTACCAAAATTTCATCATAACCGACATACGGGACCCTATTCGCACTGTTTCAATTCTAGAAACCCCATTGTTGGCCTGTAAAAGTATGGAAAACTAATTGTATCTAATTTCCAACCTAACTCTTATTTTGGGATTTCAAACCAACTTGATATGACTAGACCATCCCAAGAGTACTAGAAGTGAGGTGTTTAGCTTTTGCTAACTTGTATATGGCGACTTGAGATGGATGTGTATTTGTGCCTATGGCACCCCGTTCTTCATTATGCATATGATTTGATTTATCGTATTTGACCTATGAGTCGGCACCACTGAGCTTGGACGACCTCGTCGGTTTGATCTACCGACTTGGGGTTCCTTCCCCTCCTGATAGTCAGCTGCAGTCTGGAATGTGCAGAGTTTTTACCCGGTTCGCTACCGTGGTCCCGCAGAGTATATATATATGTATATTATAATATTTATCGTTGTTCCTCCTCACCTCGTGTGACTGAGGCCAATGATCCTGTTTATCGTTGTTCCTCCTCACCTCGTGTGACTGAGGTCAATGATCCTGTTAGGGTATGCGCTCTCTTCACTTCGGTGAAGGGAGGATCTAGCTTGTGGGGTTGCCATCTTGACAGTTTCCGAATCCTTGTTACCTTACATGATTTATTGCATATGTACTTCTTTTGAAATGATACATTGTCTTTTATAAAGTTCATTGTTTATCCATAAGTTTTCATAACTCTTGCATAGCATCATTGTTTTATTATTGTCATATCTTTTCACCCACCTGCCAGACCGTCGTGTCTGATCCATTTATTTTGGTACTCAGGTCCCGAGCTTATTGCCATTTAGGAGGAGCCAGAGGAGGCGGTCGGTGAACCGCAACGAGTGATTGAGTGGCAAGCCGATGATGTCATGTAGACATTCGGCTTTGCCTTGAGGACGATACACTTTGGGAATTTGATATCTTTGTTTTAGATTTCATTTGGTTGTACGGTCTTTGTTGACCGTTATTTTGGGAGCATTAATCAACTGATATTTTGTAATTACACTTAACTTTACTTTTGGGGAAAATATGCTTGATCATTGCTCATCCTGATATCTTGTTATGTTAACCATAAATCAGTCTTGTTTATGGATTTGAATGGTATTAATATGGTTTACTACACGCTTCCGCAATCTTGAAAATATGTTTGATACGGTTATATGTGAGATGATGTGTAAAGATAATCCTCACCGCGGAACCCTGTGGGAAATCACGTGCACGGATAAACATTCTTTTAATTCCGTGTGCGTTTTAGCCAAAGAGATGCACGTGGCGCGGCATCACCCAACCCACTGTCCCGACTCCCGGACTCGGATCCTTCCCCTTTCGGTCCGGGGTCGCGACAGGACTGGTATCAGAGCGGGACATGTTTCAGGCAATTAAAAGAAACTAGAAATCTTAAGTACGTGGCGAGGATTCGTTAGATAGAATCGTGTGAGCAATGTGTGACCACCCTGTATTTGATTTATGTGTGCTAACAATTTGTTTTGCAGCGTTATGCCACCTCGCAAAAGAACAGCAAACAGTAATCACATTGCCAGTAACAGCGAGAGTGCAGGGCTTAGTACAGAGGAACTTCAGGACAACAATATGCAGAACCAATTCCAACAGATGATGCAGGCTATGATAGACCAACAACGCCAGGCCAATGAGAATCAGGCTAGGCTCCAAGCACAAGCATATGAGACACAGACCAGATTGCAAGAACAGATGCTTAAGAAAGACGAGGATCATGCTAGGGAGATAGCTCAAATGCAGGCACAGTTGTTGGGGATATTGGAGAGGAGACCGGAAACAATCCCAGTTGCACCACCTGGTCCGGTGAATGTTAGAGGGAATGATCCTAATGTGTTGTATGAGCGGTTCAGGAAGAGAGGACCGAAAGAATTTTTGGGGACTGAGGATCCAATGGCAGCAGATGATTGGCTTGAACACACCGAAAATATATTTGAGATATTCATATGTACCGGTCTAGAACGTGTGCAGCTTGCAGCCTCTATGTTTGTGGGTTTAGCAGATATTTGGTGGAAGACCGTCAGGGCAGAATATAGGACAATGGCTGATGCAGAAGCTTGGGCTAGCTTCAAGAGACAGTTTGGAGAGAAATATGTACCTACACATGTCAAGAGACAAAAGGCAGTAGAATTTCAACAACTTGTGCAAGGAAATATGACAGTCCTCGAATACCTCACCAAATTTGAGAGACTGTCAAGGTATGCACCGGAGTTAGTAGACACAGAGGAGAAAAAGATAACCAAGTTCCTTGAGGGACTTCACCCGATTATTGAGAGGGATGCTACCGGGGTTGTACCACCCATTACCTTTGAAGAAGCTGTCAAGAGAGCATACAAATTTGAAAACTTCCACAACAAGATCATCAAGAACCAAGGAAAGGGTCAAGGCCAACAGCAGAACTATCAACAAAGAAACAATCAGAACAAGAGGCCAAGACAAGAGCAAAATGTGCAAAATCCGGGTGCTTGTATCCATTGCGGGAAACATCATGGGAATGCCCAATGTCGTTCTATCACGGGAGCATGTTTTAGATGTGGTTCATTGGACCACCAAATGAGGGATTGCCCAAGGCCAGATAGACAGAATAGACAGCAATAAGGAGTACAGCGTCAGGCACCACCTCAGAATGCATTAGTAGTTCAGAATCAAGCAAGGCCACTACAACAACAGGCACCTCAGCAACAGTTTAGGCCACAACAACAACAGCAACAACCGGCCCGTCAGCAAGGGCAGAATCAAAATCAGAATCAGCGTCCTCAGAATCAGAACAGGAATGCACCACAAGGCAGGCAACAGCAAGGACAGAACAGGCCACAACAAAGGGCACAACTCTATGCTGTCAATAGAGCTGATGCAGAGGCTGAAGGCAATGTAGTGGAAGGTACACTTCTCGTCGGTGGTTTTGATGCTAAGGTTTTGTTTGACCCTGGCTCTACTCACTCATTCCTATCTCCAAAATTTGCTAAGTTGATTGATATACATGCTAGTGAGTTGAATTTCATTTTGACTGTGACTACCCCTTTAGGTAAGGAAGTTGTTTGTAGAACTTTTTACCCTAGTTGTCCAGTCATGATAGGAGAAGTAGTATTACCGGCAGATCTCATTTTGTTGGAGATGCAGGATTTTGATGTCATCCTAGGGATGGATTGGTTAGCAGGATACCATGCTACTATGGATTGTTTCCATAAAACCCTAACTTTTAAGTTAGAGGAGACCCAAGCAGGGGTGTTGTTTCAGGGAGAGAGGAGTAATTCTGGTGCAGGGTTTATTTCAGCGTTGAAGGCTGATACACTTCTAAAAAGTGGTTGTGAGGGTTATATGGCGTTTATCACGGAGGATAAACGGTCCCAAGGGGTGGAGGAGATCCCAATCGTTTGTGAATTTCCGGATGTTTTCCCGGAGGAGATACCAGGATTGCCACCCATTAGAGAGATAGACTTCACTATTGAGTTGTTACCGGGGACTGCTCCGATATCTATCGCACCTTACAGAATGGCCCCGGCAGAATTGGGAGAGTTGAAGATGCAATTGCAAGAACTTTTGAACAAAGGTTTTGTGAGACCTAGTGTGTCACCGTGGGGAGCACCAGTTTTGTTTGTAAAGAAGAAGGATGGTTCCATGAGAATGTGTATTGACTATAGAAGATTGAACCAAGTGACCATCAAAAACAAATATCCATTGCCAAGGATAGATGAATTGTTTGATCAGTTGCAAGGAGCTGCTTACTTTTCGAAGATTGATTTGAGGTCAGGCTACCATCAGTTGAGAGTTAGAGACTCAGATGTACCAAAAACAGCCTTTCGGACAAGATATGGACACTATGAGTTTCTAGTGATGCCATTTGGTTTGACTAATGCACCGGCAGTTTTCATGGCATTGATGAACAAAATATTTGCGGAGTATTTGGATCAGTTTACAGTGGTGTTTATTGATGATATTTTAGTGTATTCCAAGACCAAAGAAGAGCACGAAGAACATTTGAGGATAGCACTCCAGCTTTTGAGGGAGAATCAGTTGTTTGCAAAACTTAGTAAGTGTGAATTTTGGTTGGACCAAGTCACATTTTTGGGTCATATCATCTCCAAAGAAGGATTATCAGTGGACCCGTCCAAGATTGAGGCAGTCATGAATTGGGATAGACCGAAGAATGCATCAGAAATCAGGAGTTTTCTTGGATTGGCAGGATATTACCGGACAAGGATTTTCGTCGATTGCGTCACCTTTGACGAAGTTGACAAGGAAGAATGCACCATATGTTTGGACGGACAAGTGTGAAGCTAGTTTCCAAGAGCTGAAGAAGAAATTGACTACAGCTCCAGTCCTCACTTTGCCATCTGGCAGCGGCGGTTTTACCATTTTTACCGATGCTTCTAATGTTGGACTTGGATGCGTGCTGATGCAAGATGGGAAGGTAGTTGCATATGGGTCACGGCAGTTGAAGGATCATGAAAAGAACTATGCAACACATGATCTCGAGTTGGCCGCAGTTGTTTTAGCTTTGAAGATGTGGAGACACTACCTCTATGGAGAAAAGTTTGAGGTTCACTCCGATCACCGTAGCCTACAGTACTTGTTTTCTCAGAAGGAGTTGAACATGAGGCAAAGGAGATGGATGGAATATATCAAGGATTACGATTTTCCAATCAAGTATCACCCGGGAAAAGCGAATGTAGTCGCAGATGCCTTGAGCAGAAAGTCAGTGAGCATGGCCAGTCTTCGTGGAACTTATGTGGTACAACAGTTAGAAGAGTTGGGTGTAGATTTTCATCCACTAAGAGAGGGTGTCATGTTAGCAAACATGTCAGTGTCAGAGCCTTCGTTCATTCAGAAGATCAAAGAGAATCAGTTACAAGACCCAGAATTGGCTAAGATTTCTGAGCACTTAGCAGATCGTCCGGATTTTCGTGTTGTAGATGGAGTTTTGTATTACCGAGACCGTCTGTGTGTGCCTAACTTGGAGGACTTGAGGGATGATATCATGTCTGAGGCTCACAATACCAAGTATTCCATACATCCGGGCAGTACGAAGATGTATCAGAATTTGAAGGGCAGATTTTGGTGGAATAACATGAAGAGAGAAATAGCAGCTTTCGTCTCTCGTTGTATGACATGTCAGTTGATCAAGGCAGAACATCAGAAGCCTCCAGGGTTACTACGACCATTAGAGATTCCGGAATGGAAATGGGAGCACATTACCATGGATTTCATATCGGGTTTACCGAAGACTAGTAAGGGCAATGATGCTATTTGGGTCATAGTGGACCGTCTCACCAAGTCAGCTCATTTCCTACCGATGAAGACTGGAAAGAAGATGCATATGTTACCTTTGGCACAGTTGTTTGTCACAAAAATTGTCAGTCGTCATGGACAGCCAGTTTCCATCACATCCGATAGAGACAGCAGATTTGTCTCGAGATTTTGGAAGACACTGCATGAATCTATGGGTACGAAGTTACAGTTCAGCACAGCCTATCACCCACAGACCGATGGTCAGTCAGAAAGGACAATTCAGACACTTGAGGATATGCTTCGAGCTTGTGTGTTAGATTTCAAGACTCAGTGGGATGAAGCCTTACCGTTGTGTGAGTTCGCTTACAACAACAGTTTTCACTCGAGTATCGGTATGGCACCTTTTGAGGCTTTGTATGGCAGAAGGTGTAGAACACCTGTTTGTTGGGAAGAAGTTGGTACTCGCAGTTTCCATGGACCGACCATTGTTAGTGAGACAAGTGACAAGGTCAAGTTGATCCTAGAACGTCTGAAAGTGGCTCAGAGTAGACAGAAGAGTTATGCAGACTCTCACAGAAGGGATTTACAGTTCAAAGAAGGAGATAAGGTTTTCTTGAAAGTGTCACCTACTCGTGGGACTTTGAGGTTTGGACAGAAGGGCAAACTGTCTAGGAGGTACATTGGGCCATATGACATTGTGGGTAGGATTGGTGATGTGGCTTACAGGTTAGCCTTACCACCTGAACTCTCCGGCGTACACAATGTTTTCCATGTGTCTATGTTGAAGAAATACGTTCCTGACAGACTACACATACTCCGTTATGAGCCGTTAGAAATTCGAGAAGATGCGACCTATGTTGAGAAGCCTAAGCAGATTATTGACACCAAGGAACAAGAATTGAGAACTCAGACTATTCAGTGGGTCAAGGTACTTTGGGAGAATCATGGACCGGAAGAAGCAACTTGGGAATTACGGGATCAAGTTCAGAAGAAGTACCCACATCTTCTACCGGAGGTGAGTTTTAATTTCCATTTGGAGGACCAAATGTCCTAAGGGGTGGAGGATGTAAGACCCCGACCCGAGAGACCTCGTTTAGAGTTGATTAAGTTGTGTTTTAGTTTTAAGTGTGTTTAGTAGTTTTTGGATTAGTTGGGGATTAGAATAGCTTTTATGATAGCTTTGGGGAATTTGGAGAGCTTTTTGATGTGTGGGACCCTTTGGGGGTTCTTGTTACGAATTGTGTGAGATTGGGGGCTTACCGATGATTTTCACGAATCGTGTTTTTAACCCCATTGAAATTATCTTGTTAATCTTTACAACTTTCATGTTGACATCGTTTTCATTTGAGGACCTTAAACCTGATTTTTCACTAATTGAGGGCAAAATGGTCTTTTTACCCAAAATCTGGACACCGATTTCAATAGCACCAAAATGTGCAAAATATATACTTTTTGGAAACTAGAAATTTTGCCGATCAATTTTGTCTTCTTCGTCGAATTCGTTTGAAGCCCCGAAAACCATGTTTTGAGCCCGAGAAGTCTTTTAAGTTGTGGGCCCCATCCTCACTTACTATATATAGAAAGCTTCTTCTTCTTTTTCCCATTTCTGGCAAAAACCCTAGAGGAGAAGAGAAATCCCAGCCCTAAGGGTTTTCCCTTACCTTTTCTTGCCTCTTCATCTTCAATCCCCCACTAAGCTAGTGCTAATGGAAGGTTAGAGACTATAATCTTCTTCCTCATCTCAAGGCCTTCGTCTTGACACAATTTTTGAAGAAAACCGCCCACTCCAAGACTTACTTTGGACAACACCTTGCTTTTTGAAGAACTTCTTTGTAAGTGATTTTCTTAAAAGTTTTATAATCTTGTTTGTTTAGCCCTAGGGTAACTCTATTTCAATTATTGGAAAATTCCATTTTGTTTTACTTGGTTTGTTGATCTAGGGTTTGGATTTGGGGGTTTTGTGTATAGGTGTTTGATTGTGGGCCTAAGAGGTGATTAGAGCTCAATTGGTTTGCAATTGGACCCAAGGCAAGTGGATGAAATGATTTTCATGTGTTTTATCATGTTTTCTGCAAAGATCTTGATTTGTCTTCATTGATGGTTTTATTGATTTATTTTTGATGGTTTAGTCTTATTGATTTTGAATGATGAATTGATGAGATAATGAGGTCAAGGAATAGCCCAATTAATTGTGAAGATATGTATGGAAGAAGGGGAAAGAAAGGAAATGGATTGGAGTTGGACAAGAGAAGGATTCAACCAAATGGGTTGAGATTCGCTACAGGACCGATCGATCGCCCATCAGGTCCGATCGATCGGACTGTAAATAACTGAGAGGGTTCTCAGGACCGATCGATCGCCCATCAGGTCCGATCGATCGGACTGTAAATAACTGGAAGCAAATTCGGGACCGATCGATCGGCCAAGGAGTCCGATCGATCGGACTGAAATGAGATAAACTGTAAAATAGGAGAATTGTGAGACTAATTTCCAGATTCATTCCAAGCCATACTCAAGTCCAATTCAGCTCTATCCCTTATCTTCTTATTTGAAGACATTGAACCTATAATGATGCATTCAAACCCATGAAAGATTGGGGTATATTGTGAAAGGCTGTAGTGTGGAGGTATTGTTTGGAGGCCCAATGCTATTCAAGGATGGGTAAGGCATTATATGAAGTCCGAAGGAAGGAGGAACCTCATCATGGAAACTCCATGAGGTTTTCTAGATTGACCAATGTGTATAAGGACCCGGAATGTCCCTAACTCCTAAAGAGTACCAAAATTTCATCATAACCGACATACGGGACCCTATTCGCACTGTTTCAATTCTAGAAACCCCATTGTTGGCCTGTAAAAGTATGGAAAACTAATTGTATCTAATTTTCAACCTAACTCTTATTTTGGGATTTCAAACCAACTTGATATGACTAGACCGTCCCAAGAGTACTAGAAGTGAGGTGTTTAGCTTTTGCTAACTTGTATATGGCGACTTGAGATGGATGTGTATTTGTGCCTATGGCACCCCGTTCTTCATTATGCATATGATTTGATTTATCGTATTTGACCTATGAGTCGGCACCACTGAGCTTGGACGACCTCGTCGGTTTGATCTACCGACTTGGGGTTCCTTCCCAGTCTGGAATGTGCAGAGTTTTTACCCGGTTCGCTACCGTGGTCCCGCAGAGTATATATATGTATATTATAATATTTATCGTTGTTCCTCCTCACCTCGTGTGACTGAGGCCAATGATCCTGTTTATCGTTGTTCCTCCTCACCTCGTGTGACTGAGGTCAATGATCCTGTTAGGGTATGCGCTCTCTTCACTTCGGTGAAGGGAGGATCTAGCTTGTGGGGTTGCCATCTTGACAGTTTCCGAATCCTTGTTACCTTACATGATTTATTGCATATGTACTTCTTTTGAAATGATACATTGTCTTTTATAAAGTTCATTGTTTATCCATAAGTTTTCTTAACTCTTGCATAGCATCATTGTTTTATTATTGTCATATCTTTTCACCCACCTGCCAGACCGTCGTGTCTGATCCATTTATTTTGGTACTCAGGTCCCGAGCTTATTGCCATTTAGGAGGAGCCAGAGAAGGCGGTCGGTGAACCGCAACGAGTGATTGAGTGGCAAGCCGATGATGTCATGTAGACATTCGGCTTTGCCTTGAGGACGATACACTTTGGGAATTTGATATCTTTGTTTTAGATTTCATTTGGTTGTACGGTCTTTGTTGACCGTTATTTTGGGAGCATTAATCAACTGATATTTTGTAATTACACTTAACTTTACTTTTGGGGAAAATATGCTTGATCATTGCTCATCCTGATATCTTGTTATGTTAACCATAAATCAGTCTTGTTTATGGATTTGAATGGTATTAATATGGTTTACTACACGCTTCCGCAATCTTGAAAATATGTTTGATACAGTTATATGTGAGATGATGTGTAAAGATAATCCTCACCGCGGAACCCTGTGGGAAATCACGTGCACGGATAAACATTCTTTTAATTCCGTGTGCGTTTTAGCCAAAGAGATGCACGTGGCGCGGCATCACCCAACCCACTGTCCCGACTCCCGGACTCGGATCCTTCCCCTTTCGGTCCGGGGTCACGACAGATATAAATGTCCTTTTGGTAGTAGTGATGGCAGAAAGTAAAAGAAAAGGAGAAAATAAAAGAGAAAACAGAAAATGGAGAGGAGAAGATGATGGGAGGGTCGAGATGGGTCTGGTGATGGAACAGAGAGACTTGCGTTGCCTGAGAAAGAGATTTCGGGAAGAGGGTTCTGAAGCTGCGCAGGGGGAGAGGAAAAGAGGGATGGAGATGAAGATGGGAGAGAGCGAGAGAGGGACAGGGATAGCGTGCACAGGGAGACAAGGGCAAGAGAGGGATGAGCAAGGAAAAGAGGAAGGCGCGAATGTGAGGGGCAGAGACGGTGATAGGGAAAAAAATCCCCAATTTCCCAATTGCGAATGGAAAAGAGGACTTGCCGGGTGAAATTTATTTAACTTTTGCCAGCGAAAATAAAAACACGCCGGGAAAATGGGACTTTTGTCGGCGAAAGCAAAAAAAATGCCGGGAAAAATGTGACCTTTGCCGGTGAAATCAAAAAGATGCCGGGAGAAATTTGACCTTCGCCGGCGAAGAAATGTCGCTGGAAAACTATACTTTTCCCAGCAAAATAAGCTTTTGCGCCGGCAAAAGCTATACTTTTTTCGGCGTTGTTTTATTTTCCGGCGTTTTTTTATTGCGCCAGAAAAAAAACGCCGGGAAAAGTGTAATTTCTTGTAGTGAAACTTGTACTGTTCGGCAGTGACTCAAATAGATGCTTAAGTTCATAAAGTCTTCCTTTTAGAATCCTAATCAACTTACTTTAGGTCAGTTTAGTCTCATTCTCCCCTCCCTCACCACCCTTCGTTTGGAATATTAATTTGGCGGGTTTCTTCTTTTACGGCATGTGAAATGTGGGCTGTGAAAGCTGATTAATCTTATAGCTTTTCAAAGCAGGCCGTAAACTTAATTTGAATGGCTTGGCCTTTTACAGCGTGCAACATGTGGGCTGTGATACCCTAATATTTTTATGGCTTGCGAATGTGGGCCGCAAATGCTCAATAATTTATGGCTGTTGACACCAAAAATGTCACTTTGCCTTTCCAAGATCCAAAGAGCTACATAAAGTCGCAACCTGCCATAAATAGGCAATGCTGCTTCCAAAAATAAAATCTTGTCAGAATCAAACAAAAACTGCAAGATTCTTCCAGATAGCCAAAAGAGGAGTACACAAGAAGTTTCAAGCCATTTCAAGATCATTTGGCCTAACTTCGCTTCTCCGACAGCCGAAAAGGAGCTCTCGGCGGCAAAAGCTCTCCGGGACCATGATTTCCAAGACAGAACCTATGGATCATCTTAAAATGACTCCAATAGGTTCCCTGTCAAATTTCAAGTCAATCGGACATCGGTTGACCGCACATCAAACCGCGACATCTTCATCGCGACAAAAAGCAAGTCTACAGGTGATAGGACCCCAAACGGCTTCAAAACTCAAACAAAAGCCTATGGTTGGTCTTATTTATTGCTCAGCAGGCTTCACACCAAATTTCAGGTCATTCCGACATCGTTTGACCCAGTTTCAGCTTCTGACGGAAAATCGGCAGCTCTGCGCGACAAAGTCTTCGGCTTTCTCGGGAAATTGGAAACTTTGCAAAATAAAATGCAAGGATTCTCATCAGGTTTCCTACAAAGAAATCAGGCCAATAAATGATCAAAATGTCAAAGAGAAGTACAGAAGAAAAAAGAATCAAAAAAGAGCAAAAACGGACGCAAAACGGGACCAAAAGGGGGAAAACCCCCCCAGGGTCGCAGACCCCTGCGACCCTGGGCCAGGGTCGCCGGCGACCATGGACCCCGGGGTCGCCGGGAAAGCCCCGGAAACCCCGGTTTTCGCCGTTTTTTTCGCGATTCGAGATGCCCAGCCTCTAGTACTTTCCAAAATTCATGCTTTTGAGACACCAAGTCCTCTGACATCCGTCCAAAACACGGGTAAATCATCAAGAGTATCAAAGACAGTATTGATCGCCACCCGGTCAACCAAAAAAGTGTGCTTTCCACCTGACCGATCGAGAAATCGACAGGACAGATGGCACCGACCTGCTGTTGGCAACAAACACCTGAAATTACATGGTCATCTGATGTCGATCTACATGAAGATCCATCGATGATCATCGACAGAAGAATTCCAAAAGACATGGCACGGCCCGCGACTCTTCAGCTGCTCGGCGACCACTTAATGCGATTAATTGACTAGCTTTATTACAGTCATTAATCCATTTCTTTGGACGGCCCAATCAGAAGCAAGCATTTGGGAGTTACAAGTCAAGAGATTCATGACATTTAACCCATGAAACTCCTCCCATCATGGCGATTAAAGGCGATTAAATGCCCTCAATCTCCTCCGGCCAATCAGAAGCCAAGAAAAAGGAGTTACAAAATAAACAATTCAATTTTGTAACTCCTCCCATTATGCGGCTTAATGACATTAAAAGCCCATAAACTCTCCTAAATGGCTACCAAGAGCCTATAAATAGGAGAGCACTCCAAAGGAAATGAGATCGGAAAAAAAGAGACAGACACACAGACAGAGAGAAGCACAGAAATCCAGAGAAAGGAAAAAGAGAGAAAAACTCTGCGGAAGTTCTACACCGGCCACCACAGCAAGGTGACAAAAGTCCCTTGGGGGGTACCCCCCCCCAAGGTCCTTGCCTTCTCCTCCTGCCTCCAATGGCTTAGATGTGGCTTTTCAGCCCGTCTACTCGGTTTTTTTATTGGACATAGGACCTTCCTTTGGTCTTTGTCTTCTAAAAACCCGAGGTTATAGCCAAGCCAAGCGAATCAAATAGCATCCTCTGTTCTCATCTGCATGGATGATGGCGAAGCCCACATATGGCTTGCGACCGTCAATCTAAACGAGTCCCCCACAATCTCCTGAGAAGTTAGATCCTCCTTTTCTTGCTTTTCATTGTAGTTTGTATTTTTTTAAAAGAGACAAAAATCACAACTCTTGTCTTTCATTATTGATAAGAATTGTAAATCGACTATAAATGCCAAAAATTGGCTATAAACGCCAAAATCGGCTATAAATGCCAAAAAAATCGCCTTTCACGGCAAACCAAGAAAAATGTCTCTTTTCTTAAATATATGTGCAATGAAAAACTTGAAAGAAGTTGATTTCCTTTTTACTTGCGAAGGTTGATCTCCGGATCACCATTTGCAATTCCAAGTAAAATAGAAAATCTGGCACACCCACAAAAAAAGAAATGTTGATGCACGCCCCTGCCCCCCGGTTACGAAAGGGTCGGACCCGACGGACTCCCACGTCCGCCGACCTCGGTAGAACCAAGCAGGAGCGCGGTCCATCAAGCTGGCATCACCCGGTGGGACTCGTTTATCTGAGAACACGATGCTAGAAATGAAATATTTGCATATCATATATTTTGCTCTATGCTTATATTTCTTTTCTCGATTCCTTGGCTACTTTATAATTGGTGGCCTATGTTGAATTCTAAAAAAAAAATGAGATGAGATTTTTTGTTTGGAAATTTCTAATTCTTTGAATTTATTTCCATTCTTTCTCTTTTCAAAAAAAAAAATTTTTAAAAAAAAAAAACAAAAAAATCTTAGATTTCTCAATTTGGATTCAAAATTGAGAAACCTTGATCCGTTCCTATCGTTCATCGCGCTTGCAGAAATGTTGAGCCTGTTCGACTAAGGTTTTGGGCCATGGTTTCTCTTCGATGAGTTCATTAAAAATAAAAAAAAATATATATATATATAAAAAAAAAAAACAAAAATTTTTAGATTTCTCAATTTGGATTCAAAATTGAGAAACCTTGATCCGTTCCTATCGTTCATCGCGCTTGCAGAAATGTTGAGCCTGTTCGACTAAGGTTTTGGGCCATGGTTTCTCTTCGATGAGTTCATTAAAAATAAAAAAAAAATATATATATATATATAAAAAAAAAAACAAAAAAATCTTAGATTTCTCAATTTGGATTCAAAATTGAGAAACCTTGATCCGTTCCTATCGTTCATCGCGCTTGCAGAAATGTTGAGCCTGTTCGACTAAGGTTTTGGGCCATGGTTTCTCTTCGATGAGTTCATTAAAAATAAAAAAAAAATATATATATATATATATAAAAAAAAAGAAAAATTTTTTAGATTTCTCAATTTGGATTCAAAATTGAGAAACCTTGATCTGTTCCTATCGTTCATCGCGCTTGCAGAAATGTTGAGCCTGTTCGACTAAGGTTTTGGGCCATGGTTTCTCTTCGATGAATTCATAAAATAAAAAAAATATATATAAAAAAAAAAAGACATAGACCACTAAGGTTAAACCAACTGTGTTCTTTGATCTTGGTTGATTCAAAGAAAAGCCTTGTCCAGAGTGTGGAGACAGCTTGACTGTTCTAGGCAAGGGTCCTCCAAACGGGTTCATTAAGTAATCCTACCCTTACCTGGGGGCAATTCTATCAATCATGATTTCATAAGACCGGGTTAGGAGGCCTATGTGTACTCTCTCGTCTTTTAAATAAAAAAAAATAAAAAAAAAATATAAAAATTTTAAAATAAAAAATAAAAAATAAAAAAAAAATTTCAAAAAAAAAATCTTAAAAAAAAAAAATAAAAAAAAAATAAAAAAAAAATAAAAAAAAAAAAAAAAAGATTTTTTTTTAAAAAAAAAAATCTTCAAAATCTTCAAAAAAAAAAAAAAAACTTCCGTCATTTTGGGTTTAGATTAGAGAAATCTTGGTCTTCTCCTTTCTGAGCACTGGCGCTCGCGGAAATCGCTGAGCCCGTGTTCAGATTAGAGTGCCTTTTGCTCTCTTTGATGAACCCGATATTGGCCTTTCAAAAAAAAATCGTCATTTTTAGATTCAGATCCGAGAAATCATGGTTCATTTCTTTCTGAGCACTGGCGCTCGCGGAAATCGCTGAGCCCGTGTTCAGATTGGAATACCATCTGCTCTCTTTGATGAATCCAATCTTGACCTTTCAAAACAGAGAATCTCATCTCATAGATGCGGTCTCAAAACATTTGTGTCTAGCGGTACTAGTACGCCCTTTCAGGGTCTACTGTATTGCGACCGGCACATTTGTAACTCCAACTTTATATTCTTCTTACCTCGAGCAAGCTCTGCTTCTCGATAAGTCGAATTTAAGTTCACAATTGCTTCTAGCAGTCACTGGGATGCCCATTCCGGGCTTACCATATCTGCGATCAGAACAATTGTACCTTCTATGGCATTTTGTCTTCCTCATATTGCTTGGGTCATCTACCTCGAGCAATTTGAAAAGACGAAACCATAGAACTTCCCATTTATGATCATTATATTCTTGTGATTACTAATGGATGTGGTCTTGTTTCAGAAATTTTCGAAAAACTAACAATGGCAGCTTCACTAACCATTACTTTCGACGAAAGCAAGCACCAACTCATGCTTCAACAGAAGCAAACCACGCGCACCTACAAGCGCCCCATCAGCTGCCGAAGTGTCAACTCCCTCGGCAACTCTCTGAACTCCGGGTCGACCTCGACTCCCCGGACTATCGTCTTTGGGACGCTGGGACCATTCCCACTTCCTGAGGAACAAACTGCTCCCTCCAAGAAGCAGAAACTCGCCTCTCAACGTGTCACTACCGTGACACCAAAGGCGAGCACCAGAAGACCTGAAGCCCGTGGCAGCCCCACGAAGCCTCAACCCGCAAACAACCAGGTCTACCCCAAGACTTGGTCCCCAAGACCTTCACCAAAACAGAGAAGGTCCCGGACATCCACTAAGCCAGCATTCCTGGCCCCACTCAAGGAGAACCAGTTCTATCCTCTTGCTTACATGAAAGAGGAGAGACCCATCTCCAACCTGACTTCCAAGTCAACCCAGCATGAGCCGGCTTGTTCCTACAAGCCCAAAATCAAGTCATGCATCACAAGGCCTCCACAAGCACCTGCTAAGGCCTACAAATCTGTAGTTCGACCCTTCATATCTACAGGGGCCGAACTTCAAAAATTCAAAGCTTCACTGCAACAGGCGAAGGACAGGGTTCGTATCTGTCCTTGCCCAGCTACAGAGAAGACAGGCTCGGCTGCTGCGCCCGAGGGAGTACATCCTTCATCGTCAGAGCCCAGTCAGAGCTGACCGAAGCTCAAATTGCTCGCCGTATACGCCGCCGCGCGTCGTACCGACAAAAGAGACTACAGAAGCAAAGGACCCCAGCCTCCCACACTTCAAGTCTCTCCCAAATGGGTCGAAAAAGAAAGACCCAACCAAGTTGCTGCCGTCCATATGGTTGGAAAAACCAGAAGGCGCCAAAAATCAGCAACAAAAATCCATGTCCGACGTCCAATGACCCGTAGCGTCTCCAGGACAAGAAGACATTCAGAAGAATCCCCTGCTCCTTCAAGCAAAGGACAGCAGAGTGATCCTTCCTCAAGCTCCTCTTCAAAAAGAATGAGCCCCAGCTCAGTCACCAGGACAGTTTCTTCGTTCGAATCACTGAAGGATGAATGTCTTGGCTACAAATTCTGAGCCACCACCCCGCAATCCACCTCCAGAAGATGCGATCACCCGCATCCAGCAGTTGGAACAGGGCCAGCAGAGGATTGAAACTCTGATGGAAAACCTTCTCCTCGCCTTCCAAAATCAGACGAACAATGAACCTCCTCCGAATCATCAAGACGACGAGGTTAATAGAGAAGAAAATGAGTCACGCGCCCTTACCAAAAAGGACGTAGACGGTATCCTCGCCAAAGCAAAAGAAGAGGATATACTCAAAGAGCATGGGATCAAGCCACCATATCCTTTATGGATGGACTCGGTCCCGTTCCCCACCAAATTCAAGCATCCTACTCTCCAAACATATACGGGGAAAGGATCAGCCAGACAGCACGTCATCCACTTCAAGATCCTGACGGGAGCTATCGCAGATCAAGATGCACTCAAGATCCGCCTCTTTGCAAGTACCCTAAAAGGTACGGCCTTCGATTGGTACTCCACTCTGCCGGAGGACTCAATCCAAAATTGGGCCATGCTAGAGACACGCTTCCTGACTCACTTCAAAGGTGAAGATCACCCCGCTACTATGGCTCAGCTGTGCAGCCTAAAACAGGGGGAGAATGAATCAACATATGACTTCATTCACAAGTGGAAAGCAATGGCATACAAATGCTCTGATGTATTGCCACAAGCGTCGCTAGTCGACATCTGCCGAAACAACATGAGAGCCAGAATCCGCTCCATGATCATCGGCAATAAATCAAAAAACCTGGGAGAACTCCTAGAAGCTTCCATGGAAGCTGAAACGGTGATTAAAGACCTCAACAGTCAGAAATCATCAAAGAAAGAGCCAACCGCCATTGCAACCTCTAAACCAAAGAAGAAAGAGGTCCTCAATGTGCAGACCAAGCCAGCTCCTCAGCCACCAAAGAAAGCTGAAAACAAAGCTGCTGGTAAGAGACCTGAACTCTCAGATGCCTTCAAAGAACGAGTAGAGAAGAAATACCCGTTTGATGAAGATGTTGATGAAATCTTCGGGGCTCTTGTGGCAAACGGCAAGCTCACCTTGCCTGAACCAAAAAGACCGGGTGATGTTGGCAAAACCAACGATCCTCGGTACTGTCCATACCACCAGATGATCTCGCATCCTCTCAATCAATGCTTCGTTGTGAGAGAGAAAATAAATGAGATGTGGAAAAACGGAGTCATCACCTTTGACAAAAACTATGGGTCTGCCTCCGTCAACATGGTGACATGTGGACAAACATCAAGATCACCGAAGAAGAAGATCACTACTTCCTTCAAGGTGATAAACTCAATTGAAGCGTCCGAGGAACTGGTTCCTTACCCGACACCAGACGGACAACCGATATGGGTACATCCCGATCTCCTGGAAGATGAAAATTGGGAGGTCGTGAAAATAAAGCCTACAGCTCAACAGCGAAGGCAGGCTAGGAAACATCTCCTCAAGCTCAAACGGCAAGAGAAGACCCAGCCAAAACTAGAGGTCAAAGAAAAGGCAGAGGCTTCCTCTACCGCTTCACTGGAGGTAACAAAAACATCCCTTCCAGAGACTTCAAAGGGGGTAAGGAAATTCACTCTTAGTGATTTCATGCCACCTCAATTCAGAGAAGCCATGCAGGAGGCATCATACTCTTGCAATTCGGTAGTTGGATTCTCCATTGATGGATACGAGTCCAGCGACACCGATGATGGATTCGAACCCAACTACACAGGATGAGTGGGAGGAATCCCTTGAAACAGGAGAATATCTCTCCGATGAAGAATGGGTTCCTGAGTCTCATCTTATGCCAGTAATCTGGTATAACCCCCTACAGCCACAAGGATCCTGGTCTGATGATGAAGAAGACCAAGAGGCTGTACAAGAAAATGCTGCTGACCCAGCACCTCTCATTACTCCAGTGGAAATCAACAATGTTGAGCCACAAAGAGATGATGAAGAAGAAGATCCGGCTCCCATGCCTGATCTTGAAGAATATGCAAGGATCTTGCAGCGACTCGCTCTAGAACAAGAGCAAGAACGCGTCAACGAGCCTCCTCGCAATCCAGAGCCTGAAGTCCCTGAAGACCATCAGGTACATCCTCCCTTAACTCCTGAAAATGGAGAAAATTGCTGGGTAGACGATCCTCTCACATCCGAGGATGAGTCTGACTCCGATCAGGCAACGTCTCCCGTCAGAGCTTCCTGTAATGTGATAATTCGGGATTATAGCTCTTCCGAAGCATCGTCTGATGAGAGCACTTACACTCCGGCGACGCCTAGCAATGTATCTTCTGGAGCCACCTCGTCTCACGTGACTTTCACTGAGATGACACCCTCTCAGGTTTCTTCTCCTGAGACTGTGACTTCAAAGTTCACACCCTTCCTGACTGAAGAATTCCCAGCTATTGATGCTTGGGACGATGAATTAGTCAACGAAGAAGAAAGATTGCTGGATGCTGTTCAGGACTTGTTCCCGGAAAATGCTCCATGCAACACAATCACTGAGGATGGTAACTCTGCTGCTGATACATCCTCAGCAAATGAAAAACGACAGCCTCTTGATCCTGAAGACAATCTTCCAAACGAAGACCCTTCTCAAGAAGCTCTCGAAGTTGGTAGAGGCACCCGCTCTGGCCGGGACTACCACAAAAATTACAACCAATCTTCTTTTACATATGTAAATCCTTCGGGAAAAGATGTTGTAAGCGCCCCTAGTGGCAACAATGATGAACATGCAGGCCCTAAGGAGGCTTTCAAGTATGACTTGATTGAACACTTCAAGCACATACCTGCACGTCTGCACATCCTAGATTTGTTGCGAATGTCTCCGCACACTCGTGATAATCTCATTTCGGAATTACAAAAGCTGAATGAGGATGTCGACAAACATGCCCCGCAAGTCCTCCAAATTGAAATGGATTACCGGGTCAAAAACTCAGAAGCCTCCTCAAAGGGAGAAAAGAAGAAAACTGAGGGATCATGCATTGAATGCCTCTCGGTTAAAAAAGCAGCCAGTGCAACCATCGCCTTCACAAAGGATGACCTCCTACTTGGCGAAACCAGGCATAACCGACCCCTGTACTTCACAGGGTATATCAAGGAAATGCCTATGCATAGAGTTCAGATCGACCCAGGTTCTGCACTCAACCTCATCTCCACATCGGCTCTTGAAGAGTTGGGCATCCCACCCAGCAAACTGAGCCACACATCTGTATCTATCTTTGGATACGATGGGAGTACTCAAAGGCCTATCGGCAAAATCAGGTTCAAATTGCAGATCGGTGATCTTATCTCTGAGGTCACAGTGTATGCAATAAAGACCCCTTCATGCTACAACATCCTTCTCGGACGCCCTTGGATCCATGAGAATGGTGTTGTCCCTTCAACTCTACATCAATGCATCAAGTTTGTTGGCGACGACGGCATGATACATCGAGTCTTTGCGGATAGAAAACCCTTCAAAGGTAAAGAAATCCACTTCGCAGACTCACAGATGTATGAAGGTGAAAAAGAAGAAGAGGAGAAGCATACAGCATCCTTTGCCGAAAATCTCCAGAAAGATAAAGGCAAAGCTCCTCAACAATCACCGGAAGAAAACAAACCATCCGGTAAATCTGAAGAGAGCATGCAAACTCCCTTCATCATCTCCCTCAAATCTTCAAAGCCTTTGGTCATCACAACTAAAGTGAAGAAGGCAAAACAAAAGCCTGGGGGCAAATTTGTTGTCTCTTTCGTGTCTATCATGCAAGACACGGACTCGGATTCAGAGCCAGAAGACGATACATCGTCAAGCCAAGCTGACACTCAGCAAGTTCAGCCTGCTCTTACTCCAATGGAGACAACTTCTGACATAGAAGATCCTACGTCAGCTTCCTTCGTTGTTCCAGCAACTTCAACAAAGGAAAACCGATCTTCTTTCATAGATCGGATGCTTCTTCATCAAACTCCATGCTTGAACCTTTCCAAAATAAAGGTACGCCTCAACTATCCTTATACAGTTCTGTGGCACAAGCTATTATGAAGAAAATGGGCTATGACGCTCAAAACCCAGTCGGTTTGGGAGAAGGACGCGGTATTCTCACACCATTGGGACCCGTCTTGACCAAAAGCCAGCTGGAAGATTGGAGACTCTACGGCTATATAGAAAAGTCTTCACACGGGTTAGGGTATGATCCTGACACTCCCTTGAGACAGTTGACACAAAGGCTTAAAAGTCAATATACTGACCAAGCCTCAACATCTCAAGTCCATGAAGACATCGATCTCCCTGGATATCTCTTTGATGAGTCACCTGACAAAGATCCAGGAAGCTCATCCAATTGGTACGATTTCTCCGAAAATGAAGAGGAGTTGTCCGATGGCACAGACGTGTGGACTTCTGACTCAGAAGAACCCTCATCTCCAAAAGAAGTAGCCTACTTTGACTCGGTTTCAACAGGCGATTGGGATCATCTCATAGCAAGCCTTGGGAAAATTACCGATCAAGAAGACCCGTGGAAAGGAACAAAACCTTGGTCTGGAAATGCCCTTGAAACCCCAGAAGGTTTCGTTGAGCTGGAAGCCTCCGAAAATATTGTGGAGGAACCACCTTCGAACCTTCCAACAGAAGATCCTGTTCAAAAGATAGACTTGGGAACACCAGATAACCCACGTCCTGTATTCATAAGCAAGAATATAAAGGATGATGAGTTACCCGAGTATATCGCTTTTCTTCGTGAGTTCGTTGATTGCTTTGCATGGTCTTATGCTGAAATGCCAGGCTTAGACCCCAAAATAGCAGTTCACAAACTCAATCTTCAAGAAGACATCAAGCCTGTCAAGCAAGGCCAAAGAAGATTCCGTCCAGATGTGATGGATAAAATTGAACAAGAAGTTCAAAAACTCAAAAGCGTCGGCTTCATCCGTGAGGAACAACATCCTGAATGGTTGGCCAACATTGTCCCCGTGACAAAGAAAAATGGGCAGATCAGGGTCTGTATTGACTATAGAGACCTGAATGGCGCATGCCCAAAAGATGAATTTCCGCTCCCCATACCAGAGGTAATGATTGATAATACCTGTGGATTCGAGCGAATGACATTCATGGATGGCTTCTCTGGCTACAATCAGATAAAGATGCATCCTGAGGATGAAAAACATACATCCTTTCGAACCCCATTTGGCGTGTATTGCTACACTGTCATGCCATTCGGTTTGAAGAATGCTGGTGCCACATATCAGAGGGCTATGATGAAAATATTCCAAGATATGCAGCACAAGACGGTTGAATGTTACGTTGATGACCTCGCCGTCAAAAGCAAAAGAAAAGAAGATCATCTCGAAAACCTTCGAGAAGTCTTCCTCCGGCTTCGCAAACACAAACTGCGAATGAATCCATTGAAATGCTTCTTCGGCGTCTCGTCGGGTAAGTTCCTCGGATTCTTAGTTCGGAAAGCTGGAATAGAGCTTGACCCCATAAAAGTCAAAGCCATTCTAGAAATGCCCTCTCCAAGAACCTTGAGAGAACTCAAAGGGCTTCAAGGGAGATTGGCCTACATCAGACGGTTCATCTCCAATCTTTCGGGGAAATGCCGTCCATTCTCCCGGTTGATGAAAAAAGGTGTAAACTTTGTCTGGGATGCTGACTGTGAAGCTGCTTTCCAAGACATCAAGTCATACCTGACAAAACCTCCAGTGTTAGCTGCTCCTACCACTGGAAAACCATTCATCTTGTACACAAGAGCCCTTGATCACTCTCTGGGAGCTCTGCTTGCGCAAGAAAATGATCAAAGAAAAGAAGCTGCTCTATATTACCTCAGCCGCATGCTAGTAGGTGCAGAGCATCGCTACTCTCCAGTCGAAAAAGAATGTCTTGCAGTGATGTTCGCCGTACAAAAGCTGCGTCACTACTTGCTTTCCAACACAGTCTACCTGGTCTCGAGGGTCAACCTCTTGAAGGTCCTTGTCACAAAGGCAGGTTCTCTCAATGCTCGACTGGCAAAATGGTCCATCCTTCTGTCACAATTTGATATTAGGTATGTACCACAAAAAGCAATCAAAGGGCAAGCTCTAGCGGACTTCCTCGCAGAGCATCCATTGCCTAAAGATTCTCCACTCAGAGATGATCTCCCAGACGAACCAGTCTACAATGTGGAGACTTTCTCACAAAGTGCCTCCTGGGACATGTACTTTGACGGTGCAACCAGGACAAATGAAAAAAGACAGCTGATCTCGGGAGTTGGCATCCTCTTTGTTAGCCCCGACAAATACATGATTCCACACGCTTTCTCGCTACTGGAACCATGCACAAACAATGCAGCTGAATATCAAGCTCTGATCTTAGGATTGGAACTCGCCATCGAATCCGGTATCACTATGCTGGAAGTCTTTGGAGACTCTCAACTGATCGTCAACCAGATGAATCAGAAATTTGAAGTCAGGAAGCCAGATTTGCTGCCCTACTACAACAAGGCACAATCACTTCTGCAAAAGTTTGACATCTGTCACATCACCCACATTCGTAGAGGTGAAAACATACGTGCAGATGCCCTAGCCGGACTTGCCGCATCCATGGCAATCCAGGAAGGGGAAAACATGCAAGTCACAGTGTGCGAAAGAAGAATCCTTCCTCCTCTTAACACACACCAAGCAGTTGCTGAATGCCACCAAGTGGTCGGAAGTCGGATTTCAATCCTTCAAACTTCAATTGGCGACTGGAGGGATCCGTTCATTGATTACATTATGTTCGGAATCCTACCTGAAGATCCAAAAGAACGGGTAAGCATCCAAAGGCGAACCCCAAGCTTCCATTTGGATATTCCATTCAAAAATCCTTTACAGGAAATCCTTCAACGGAGTACTTCTACGCTGCTTGTCACAACAAGAGGCTGAAGAAACACTCAAAGAAGTTCATGCTGGTCTTTGTGGAGCTCATCAGGCTGGACCTAAGCTCTATGATCAGATAAAAAGGTTAGGATATTACTGGCCTACCATGGTAGCTGATGCAATGCAATTTGCTAAGCGCTGCCAACAATGCCAAGTTCATGGAGATTACATTCACATGCCTCCAGAATGGCTGCATCCTACAGCGATCTCATGGCCTTTCGAAGCCTGGGGTATGGACATCATAGGTCCTATTTCTCCCCCTTCAAGCAAAGGTCATCGCTTCATCTTCGCCGCTACGGATTACTTTCTCCAAGTGGTCAGAAGCATTTGCGTTTAACGAAATGAAGACCTCATCAGTCCTTCAGTTCCTACGCACCAACATCATTTGTCGTTTCGGTATACCCAAAAGATTCGTCCATGATAACGGGCCACAGTTCCGGGATCATCGATTCTACAGGTTCTGCGACAAATACAAAATCCAAAGCTGTCCTTCGACTCCATACAATCCGGCAGCAAACGGGTTAGCAGAAGCTTTCAACAAGACACTCTGCAAAATCCTCAAAAAAATGGTCTCTAATCACAAAAGAGACTGGAGCGACAAAATGTCTGAAGCTTTGTGGGCCTATCGAACCACCGTTCGAGGACCAACCCATAGCACACCATTCTCCTTGGTCTATGGATGCGAAGCTGTCGTGCCCTTGGAAGTACAAATTCCTTCCTTGAGGGTATCCTTGCAAAATGACATGACTCAAGAAAGCAATGTCAAATTGCGACTCCATGAGCTGGACAATCTCGATGAGAGACGGCTCGAAGCTCAACAAAGCATTGAACTTTACCAAGCACGTATGGCAGGATCTTTCGATAAAAAGGTCAGGCAACGCGCCTACAAAAAGAATGACTTGGTTCTTGCGGTAAAAAGACCAATGGTCTTCGCTCACAAGTCCAAAGGCAAATTTGAGCCAAAATGGGAGGGACCCTACGTCATCGACAAAGTTTTCTCCAATGGCGCATACGCACTCCTAAACATGGAAGGTGACAGATGTATGCTGCCCATCAATGGCAAGTTCTTAAAGCGGTACTACCCTTGAAGACTTACCCAACTGGGTAAGAGCAATGCCTGTACGGCCAAAACCGGTTTCCAGGTACACGCTCGCTAAACCCACCCTTTTTAGAATTTTCATATCAAATGTTGAAATTTCTAGAAATCTAAAACAATGCTTACTTTCATCGTTTCATTGTTCAAAAAAAAAAAATCCAAGTTTAGGAACCTTTCCCTAACTTGACCAAAATTTTCAACCCTTGAACCCAAAATTCATGGTTTGAAACAAAATCCGGATTCAGGGATTTCCACCCTAGTCCACCCTGCCTTTTACTGCCAAAATGGTTTTAGGTCAAAAATTTATGACCCTCGTGTCTTTAAACAAAAAAAAATGGTTTTTTCAAAACCGCGAGGAAGCGACGCTTAGTCGATACTCGCACAAATCGGAAGCAAGCGAACCACGTTCGACACTTCCAAAATCGCAGGGAAGCGACATTTTGTCGATACTTGCAAAATCCAAACCGTGGAAACGCAACATTTCAGTTGATATCCACAACCCAAATTTCAAAGGTTCGAAAAAACCTAAAAAACTGTGGAGACGCAACATTTCAGTTGATATCCATAACCCAAAGGTTCGAGAAAACCACAAATTTCAAAAAATCGTGGGGAAACGACATCAAGTCAGTACCCGCAAAACCAAAATTTTTGAAAAGCAAGGATGCGACATTCCATCGATACTTGCACCCAAATCCGCGAGGATGCGACATTCCATCGATACTCGCAACCGAATGAGCAAGGATGCGACATTCCATCGATACTTGCAAGAACATTCAGCAGGGAGGCGACTTTTAGTCGATACTTGCATTTTTTGAAAACCAAACCGGCTATAAATGCCATCCAACAACAGGCTATAAATGCCACAAACCGCTATCAATGCCACCAAAAACAAACCGGCTATCAATGCCACAAACAAAAAAAAAACTTGGATTTCAAAAACCGGCTATCAATGCCACCAAAACAAAACAGGCTATCAATGCCACCAAAACAGGCTATAGATGCCACAAAACAAACCGGCTATCAATGCCAACCAAAATTGGCTATAGATGCCACAAACAAAAAAAAAACTCGGCTATCAATGCCACAAGAAAAGCTGGCTCTCATGCCAAAATTGGCTTCCATGCCACAAACAAAAAACCTGGCTTTCATGCCAAAACAATCATTTGACAAAAGATTTTCACAAAATGACAACCTTTTGATCAAATCCCATTTAGCAATTACTTTTATCACAAAAAGATTCAAGTGAGCGTAGGGATAACAAAAAAAGAGCATCCCATTTAGCAATTACTTTTATCACAAAAAGATTAAAGTGAGCGTAGGGATAACAAAAAAAGAAAGTGTTCACAAGCACTACAAAAAAAAGAGTACCAAAAAAATACAAGTGGTACCAAAAAAAAAAAGTGTTCACAAGCACTACAAAAAAAAAATAAGTACCAAAAAATACAAGTGGTACCAAAAAAAAAAAGAAAGAAAGATGGTTTCTGTATACAGGAGCTCAATCAAAAATGGTCTCCAGCCAAGAGTTCAGCTCCCCAAGCAGACTTTTAGCCTCAGCTGTCAAGGATTCCAAGGCACGCTTCTTCAGGAACTTGCCATGAGATGCTGGAGTGGGCTGTACCCCTTCTTTCACACCAGGAAGCTTACCTCGAGCAGCTTGCCATTGTTTATCCTCATCAAACTTCCTTTTGAGAACCTGTTCGGCATCTGCAACATGGTGAATCAGGACACTCTCCCTGTCGCGAGCTTCTATTATGGCAGTCCATTTGGCAGCGACTTGTGCCTGCAGAAGCTCAAGACGTTTCCTGGCCTCATCGACCTCCCTATCAAGGATGTTAAGGTCATGTGTCAGCCCGATGATGGTTAGCTCTTCTTTATTCCTCTTTCGGACTGCCTGCTTCTTGCTTTCTGTAGCCTCATCCAGGTCAGACTTAGCCTTATCAGCAGGGTCCAGGAACATCTCCTTGAAGAACTGGTCATCAGCCAAACTCACGGTCTCAAACCACTTGTCACCCAGTGCAATGATCCTATCAACGATCGCCCTGGCACCTGTGACATCCAGACCAGCCTCTTCAGCATCACTGAGAATCTCCTGAACATGCTGGATCATGCCAAATCCGACTTCCAAGTGCCCAGAAAGGAGAGTCTCAATCCAAGAGCGCACAACTCGCATCACCACCTTCTTCGCAAAAAGAAGAGATGGCCCAGCTGAGGATTCGCCCAACTCCGTTGGTCGGCTACTCATGTCATCATCTGTTGAAAGAGTAACAAAAGAACTCTTTCCAGCTGAAGCTGCTCCTGCTCGGGAAGGAATCTCAGCGCGAGGAATCTCCTCAATATTGTCAGAGCTGGTCCCAGGAATCTCTACCTCTGGATCAACCTCTGGCATCTCTTGCTCTGGAAGCAACGGATCCTCCTCTGCCACTTCAAAACCTGCAAAGGAAACACAAAAAGGTATGAATATGACCCTGTTTGAAAATCATTATCAGAGTTATAACTACAAAATACCTTCTTCGACGACTGGCGGAACACTTTCTTCCTCCATGAACTCATCGAAAGCATCATCAACATTTGCGTCGATCGATGGTTCAAAGTCATCAGAACCCTGTGGCAAGTCAGCTGACAAAAAAAAAATGTGTTAGCAAACCGAGTCACAAAAAAAAAAAAAAAAAAAGAGCAAAAGAAGTCGTACCAATTGGAGATTCTGGATTTACTCCAGAGTCCCTCGGTTCTTCTTCAGGTGCCTCAACAGGATCCATCACCACCTCATCGGTTGGGACCTCAGGCATCACCAAGTCTTCCTCTGCTAAAAAAAAAAAGAAGAAGAAAAGCAGAAACAAGAAGCAAATCATAACATGGAAAAAAACCCATGAAAAGAAATGGAAAGAGAAAAAGGAAGAATCATACCTTCACCGACGGTCTCTTCTTCTCGGCTTCTCTTCTCTGGAGGCTCGTCAGCATCCACTGGCACATCCTCATTGATAGTAAGAGGAACTTCCAAGTTAGGAGAATCCTCATGCTGCCCCTGGCTGCGATGATGACTCCTCCTCCTCTTACTTCTGCGGGCTCGCTTCTTAGAAGAACCTACCCCGCTGTCAGAGTCAGGTTTCCCACTTGACTCATCACTGGATGGTCTGCTCTTGCCAGTAGACTCCACGGAAGCTTGCCTCTGCGCCGCTTGCATCCAAGCGCCAAGTTCGGCTTCCTCCTGTTCTAGCTGCTCCAAAGCCTCGTCAGGTATTTCTCGAACAGCTTCAGAACCGATGACGCCCTGGTCACCGAGAAAGCCTATCTTGTGCTTCTCTCCAGAAAGGAAGGCCCAAACTTCCTCTCGCCGGATGCCATCCGACTTTCCAAGGCCCTTTCCAGATGCCAGCTTCACATCAAGCTCCTTCCTGGAAAGTCCCCCGATATGCCGAGAAGCTCTCCGCGAACCACTTCGCAAAGCCGGCAGTCCGAGAAGTCAGCAACACAGGATAAGAAATCATGGCTGTAGTGTCTTCAGCACTATAAAAAGCCCATGCATTTCTCCCGTCCTGTAAGCCTCCAAAGCGCTTCACCATGCTTGAAGGCGCTCCAACAACGCCTTGAGAAAAGCCCAGCTGCAAGGCAAAGCGAGAGGGTACATACGGCTGGATGTCGACGAAAAGATGTCTACGGTACACCATCGTGCCGACACGTATGCTGAAAAGCCACTCTCTCTCTGCATTTGTCAAAGAATAATGCCTTCCCGACCCCGCCCTGGTAGAGTCTCGGGAGGCACCAAAATCAAAAGCCTTCTTCCGCAACTCCGGAGAAAGCTTTACTGAGGATTGCCCCATCTCGACGTCCCTGAACCGTCGGATCCTCATGCGGGCAAACAAAAGTGATTCGGACACGGCTTTGCCCTTAGCCAGTCGAATCATCAGAGGATCATCATCCTGAGCAGCACCCAGCCGATGGAAGCCAGGACAGTGGTATACATACCACGAATAAAAGATATGGGCTGAAAATACCCTATTCATGGGAAGCCCAAGCCGAACTAGAAAAGCAGCAGCCTGCAGTTCGGTACACAGGTAGGAGTAAAGAGCAGGCACCAAAGCAAGCTGCTCTCCAAACGCCATCTGACAAGCCGGAAAAATACAATGCGGCCTGATGTGCGTTCCATCTCCTCCAGCAAAAATAGCCTCACCAAGCCAATAAGTGAGGTACACAGCGAGATCTCTCCTCAAGTGCAATGTCAGGACATATGGCGTTTGTACTTGCACAGAAATCTCTTAACTCTTCTTGCATGGCCAAGATCTTCTTTGAACTTGGATCCTGAGCTCCAGCTTCCTGGGTCATGCTATCAGAAGGCTCCCTACTATCAAAGAAGTTGGGGAATGAAGAGCAAAAACTCTTCCAACTGCTGGATCTAACTTTCGAACCTCCCTTCTCCTTCAAAAAATCATAGAAGGCGACGAGTTGAAAGTATAAAAGCCTGAACTCCTCAGACTGCCCCTCGAGGACGCTGTCAATCGGCATAAACTCCTCATAGAGTTTGCCGAGGATGGGCAATCCGGTAATAGCGCTCAGCTCCTTCAAAGAAAAACCAATCTCACCATTCGTCACAACGAAGGTATTGGTTTGAGGGAGGAACGACTCCAGCATAGCCATGAAGGCCTCGTCGGAAAAGATCACGGTCTCCCTAAAGGCGCGGACCGCATCAAAAATCCCGGCTTCCTTCAAAACGACGCCACCAATCAGCAGGACGCGATCAGTCCACGATTTCCACTTCGGAGTCAGCATTGAAACGACCTCGAAGTCGAAAAGGCTTGATCCAATTGCTGCCGTCACCACTGAAAATACCAAGGCCCACCGGTCTCAAATCGACCGACGGATAATCAGAGCCCTGGTAGCCGCTGGATGGCATCAACAGGTCCATACTCAACAGGCGACCTCTCCGTATATCCAGGAGAACCGCCAACAAAAACCCCGGTCTTGATTACATTTGTCCTTCTCACCCAGCTTGGAGGATCTTCCCTCTTAGGGCATGTGGGGGCAAGGCTCAGAATCGAGACGGTGCGATCAAACGTCGACCGGGGTAGCAACAGTCTTCTTCTCACAATCTGCTGTGAAGGAAAACTGAAAAGATCTCCTCTGGTATGTAATGTCGTCAGGGACTGCATCACCAAAGAAGAAGGTAGGCTTAAGCAAAACGCTCTGATCTTCCATCAGCCATGGACGACTGCTTACCATGATCTTATAGAATTCCTCTCCCTTGAGAGTGATCAGTCGCTGCCTCATCTCATCTCTGTTGAGGGAGTCGCACTCTTCCAGGTTTCTCTCAACATACTGGACCTTCTCGAAAGCCTGCTGAACGGCCGGATTAGAGGATCTAGAAGATCGACGAGGTACGCTTGTAGCAGGCTCTTTACCCTTGTTCGCTCTGGAGGAACCACCTGAAAAGGATGGAAAAGAAAAAGATCAAACATCAAAATGACAGAATCTCGCTAAAAAAAAATCTGGCGAAATTTTGACATGATGACGGGACAATTCCGAAGAAAAGGAACTATCCCGAAAGAAATAGAAAGCTTGAAGATGGGCTCAACATCGCTGCGAGCTCCGAAACTCCAAACTTTCGAAACCTAAAAGTCTCCGCAAAATCAGGAAGGGCTCAACATCACTGCGAGCTCCAAGTTCCCAAATTTGCAAACACTTTCAGGTATGCAATCACATCATGCTACAAGTTTAATTTACAAATTAAAGGCATGCGTGAACATCTAGATTTGCAAAAAAAAAAATGCATTATCATGATGAGCAAACAAAAAAAAAAAAGAGAAAAGAAAAGAAACTTTCTCAAAAAAAAAAGAGGGAGGGAAAAAAAAAAAAAAAAAAAAAAAAAGAGAAAATAAAAACGGGCTGGCCCACAGGCCGTGGCCCACAGGCCACGTGCCGTACGGCCAGATCCGTACGGAATCTGTCCGTACGGCCCACACAATAAAAAAAAAAAACATGAAAAAAAAAAAAAGAGAAATAAAATAAAGCAAAAAAAAAAACAAAAAAAAAAAAAAAGGGCAAACACGTGAAAAGAAAAAAGAAAAAAAAAAAAAGAAGAAAAGAAAAAGAAAGAAAAAAAAAAAAAAAGAAGAAAGAACTTTTTTTTTCCTACAATGGAGTTTTCTTGAAAAAGAAGAACTTACTTGAAGCCATTGATGGAGAAGAAGAAGAGAACTCTTGAAGATCTTGAAGAAGAAAAGCTCTTGGTCTTGAAGCCCTCTTGAGATTATTGCAAAAGAAAGTAATAAGAGCAAGAGATTCAACCTTCTCCTTGCTTTTATAGAGGAGAGCAAACCAAAGAAGGAAAGAAGAAAGAGGTAAGTGTTACTAATTAGTAACCTTACCAAAGAAAGAGATTAGCAAGATTCTTTCCCAAAATAAAGGGATCTTGAGAGATTTTCTCCAAAAATAAATCTATGACGGATTCTTTCCCAAAAGAAAGATATCTTGAGATATTCTATCCCAAAATAAAGGGATCATGAGAGATTCTCTCCAAGTAAAGATATTCTTAGATATTCTCTATGAGATATTTTGGATATTCTTTACAAAAATGACACCATATGAGATCTAAGCCATTTCAAAAGCTTAAGGTCCCATGGGTTAGCCCATATGAGCCAGGTTTGACCACCTAGGCACAAAAAAAAAAGAAATTTTTTTTTTTTTGGGCTTTTAGTCAAAGAGAAATCCCTCTTACCAAGAGCATACAAAAATGGTTCCATGCCTCTTTTGAGTTGATTGGACCATACAAAAGAAAATTCCAAGCCCCATGAGCTTCCAAAAATCAAACCATCCAGTCTCATCTACCAAATTGAGCCAAAATCTTGAAATTGACATTTCACAAAAATCAAACCAAATCCTGGTCCCCTAACCTGCCACATACAGCCTGTTAGGTCACAAGACCAAAACCAAAAACCAAAACCTGATCCCCTAACTTGCCACATATGGCCTGTTAGGTCACAAGATCAAAACCAAAATTGATCCCCCAACATTCCACATACAGCTTGTTGGGTCACACGATCAAAACCAAACCCGACCCCCTAACCTGCCATATATAGCCTGTTAGGTCACAAGGTCAAAACCCAAATCCACATCCCTGATGTCATCTTCAAAACTTTGCCTTGAGATGGTACGTGATCCCTTTCACCACCATAAAATTCCCCTGGAAGCTCAAAAGGCTACAAATACCAAAAAGAAAGACTGCTCAAAGACTCTTGGTCAAGTCACAGGCTCTCCTTCAAAAAAAAAATCTCTTCGAGGCACATCGACTACAAAAGTTAAGCAACTCGCCGCTGTACCTCGAGGGGGCATTTGTTGACACCAAAAATGTCACTTTGCCTTTCCAAGATCCAAAGAGCTACATAAAGTCGCAACCTGCCATAAATAGGCAATGCTGCTTCCAAAAATAAAATCTTGTCAGAATCAAACAAAAACTGCAAGATTCTTCCAGATAGCCAAAAGAGGAGTACACAAGAAGTTTCAAGCCATTTCAAGATCATTTGGCCTAACTTCGCTTCTCCGACAGCCGAAAAGGAGCTCTCGGCGGCAAAAGCTCTCCGGGACCATGATTTCCAAGACAGAACCTATGGATCATCTTAAAATGACTCCAATAGGTTCCCTGTCAAATTTCAAGTCAATCGGACATCGGTTGACCGCACATCAAACCGCGACATCTTCATCGCGACAAAAAGCAAGTCTACAGGTGATAGGACCCCAAACGGCTTCAAAACTCAAACAAAAGCCTATGGTTGGTCTTATTTATTGCTCAGCAGGCTTCACACCAAATTTCAGGTCATTCCGACATCGTTTGACCCAGTTTCAGCTTCTGACGGAAAATCGGCAGCTCTGCGCGACAAAGTCTTCGGCTTTCTCGGGAAATTGGAAACTTTGCAAAATAAAATGCAAGGATTCTCATCAGGTTTCCTACAAAGAAATCAGGCCAATAAATGATCAAAATGTCAAAGAAAAGTACAGAAGAAAAAAGAATAAAAAAAGAGCAAAAACGGACGCAAAACGGGACCAAAAAGGGGGAAAACCCCCCCAGGGTCGCAGACCCCTGCGACCCTGGGCCAGGGTCGCCGGCGACCATGGACCCCGGGGTCGCCGGGAAAGCCCCGGAAACCCCGGTTTTCGCCGTTTTTTCGCGATTCGAGAGGTCCAGCCTCTAGTACTTTCCAAAATTCATGCTTTTGAGACACCAAGTCCTCTGACATCCGTCCAAAACACGGGTAAATCATCAAGAGTATCAAAGACAGTATTGATCGCCACCCGGTCAACCAAAAAAGTGTGCTTTCCACCTGACCGATCGAGAAATCGACAGGACAGATGGCACCGACCTGCTGTTGGCAACAAACACCTGAAATTACATGGTCATCTGATGTCGATCTACATGAAGATCCATCGATGATCATCGACAGAAGAATTCCAAAAGACATGGCACGGCCCGCGACTCTTCAGCTGCTCGGCGACCACTTAATGCGATTAATTGACTAGCTTTATTACAGTCATTAATCCATTTCTTTGGACGGCCCAATCAGAAGCAAGCATTTGGGAGTTACAAGTCAAGAGATTCATGACATTTAACCCATGAAACTCCTCCCATCATGGCGATTAAAGGCGATTAAATGCCCTCAATCTCCTCCGGCCAATCAGAAGCCAAGAAAAAGGAGTTACAAAATAAACAATTCAATTTTGTAACTCCTCCCATTATGCGGCTTAATGACATTAAAAGCCCATAAACTCTCCTAAATGGCTACCAAGAGCCTATAAATAGGAGAGCACTCCAAAGGAAATGAGATCGGAAAAAAAGAGACAGACACACAGACAGAGAGAAGCACAGAAATCCAGAGAAAGGAAAAAGAGAGAAAAACTCTGCGGAAGTTCTACACCGGCCACCACAGCAAGGTGACAAAAGTCCCTTGGGGGGTACCCCCCCCCCCAAGGTCCTTGCCTTCTCCTCCTGCCTCCAATGGCTTAGATGTGGCTTTTCAGCCCGTCTACTCGGTTTTTTTATTGGACATAGGACCTTCCTTTGGTCTTTGTCTTCTAAAAACCCGAGGTTATAGCCAAGCCAAGCGAATCAAATAGCATCCTCTGTTCTCATCTGCATGGATGATGGCGAAGCCCACATATGGCTTGCGACCGTCAATCTAAACGAGTCCCCCACAATCTCCTGAGAAGTTAGATCCTCCTTTTCTTGCTTTTCATTGTAGTTTGTATTTTTTCAAAAGAGACAAAAATCACAACTCTTGTCTTTCATTATTGATAAGAATTGTAAATCGGCTATAAATGCCAAAAATCGGCTATAAACGCCAAAATCGGCTATAAATGCCAAAAAAATCGCCTTTCACGGCAAACCAAGAAAAATGTCTCTTTTCTTAAATATATGTGCAATGGAAAACTTGAAAGAAGTTGATTTCCTTTTTACTTGCGAAGGTTGATCTCCGGATCACCATTTGCAATTCCAAGTAAAATAGAAAATCTGGCACACCCACAAAAAAAGAAATGTTGATGCACGCCCCTGCCCCCCGGTTACGAAAGGGTCGGACCCGACGGACTCCCACGTCCGCCGACCTCGGTAGAACCAAGCAGGAGCGCGGTCCATCAATGGCGTCCTAAATGCACGCTGTAATTGATAAGATCTCACGGCGCGCAAAATGCACGCCTTAATAAAGAGAAGAAAAAGCCCTTTTGCGGCTCGCATTCCATGCGCGCCGTACTATTATATCATTTACAGCTTGCATTCAATGCACGCAGTAAATGAGAAGCTGTAAAAGCCCTGAAATGGTGTAGTGAGTCTAGCCGAGTGGACCACAGGCCTTAATAAGTTTTTCCTTAGACTGGAGGCTGGAAACATTCACTTATAGTGACCTTTTGCTAATTCTGCCATTAAACAATACCATAAGCATTGAGATCTATTCAACACAAGATATGAGACAAATCAAGTTATAACATATGCTTGATAGCACTATGGGACATCAAACCAATGTGTTTTTAGGTACTCATGATGGATAACAGAGGTTGGCATAGGGGCCAATTAAGAGATGATGGCCTGTACACTTCTTAGGGCCAAGAAGGCAACAAACTGAGCATTTACAAATCATGACCACAAACCAGCATTTGAAATTGATTTTCTTTCTTACATTTGGACTATGTGTATAAATTGATATATTTTCCTCAGAAAAAACAAAAAACAAATAAAAAACAAATAAACTTGATCCAACAAAACAAAATCCAAAACCATTCACAAATCCAACAAAACAAAATCCAAAACCATTTCATCCATCAACAAAATCCAACAAGAAATATGGCGAAACAAAAAGGAAAAAAAAAAACTTGAGGAAAGCAGGAGAGGCTTACCGAAATATCAGATAGAGACGAAAAGAGGGGAGAGATGCAGAGGCAGCAACAGCAGAGAGACAACGAGGGGGTCCGAGCAAAGGCAGCAGCGAGAGAGAGGGAGACCATTTTCGAGTGAGAGAGACAACGAGAGAGAATAGAGAGATCGAGCACAGAGAGATCGAGCGAGAGTGCAAGGGTGAGAGAGAGAGCAGAGAGATCGAGCGAGAGAGAGCGAGAGTGAGAGAGAAATAACAGAGAGCGAGAGTGAGAACAGAGAGCGAGAGCGAGAGTGAGAGATCAGATGAGAGTGAGAGAAGAGCAGGAGAGAGAGCGAAAAGAGGCGTGTTGGTGGCGGGAGAGGGAAAAAAAGGTGGGAAATTTTCTGACGGATTTTTTTCGGTGCAAAAAATAAATTTTTCGTCTGTAAAAATTTTTATTTTTTTTTAAAACAAGTAAAAAAGTCTACCAACCTTTACCGATGTTTTTTATTAAACATCGATGATAAATTTTCCGAACACTAATTTTCGTCAGTAAATAAAAAATCATCGGTAAAGGACTTTGGTTTTAATTTTTCTAAAAATAAAATTAAACATTACCGACATTTTACAAAAAATGTCGCCAAATGTTCATTTTACCGACGTCATATAATTCGTCGAGAATAGTCTCTGATAGTTCTACCAACGTAAAATAAAAATAAGAAAGGATTTTCCAACACTTAGGCTTAAAAAACGGCCCGCCAGGGGGCTGGAACGGGAAACGGCCCACCAGGGGTCCGGAACGGGAAACGGCCCCCGAAAACCAGCGCGAGCACTTCGCTTAAGGGCAGAGTAACTTGTAGGAACTGACGGATCGCAAATAGAACTCCCAGTTAGAGAATTACAAGTGAGACATAGGATTTTCCAACACTTAGGCTCGAAAAAGGCCAGCCAGGGGTCCGGAATGGGAAAAGGCTCCGGAAAAATCGGAGACCAGTACGAGCAATTAACTTGCAGGAACTGACGGCTTGTAAATCGAACTCCCGGTTAACGAATTTGACCTAAAAACATTAGATTCTTAACAATTAGGTTCAGTTTGCCATCTCCACTTTTCTCCTTTTATTGGCTTAAAACTGATTGAATCCGATTTTAGCATGTTTGGTTGAAGCTTTCACCGTGTCCATTTCAAATGACATTAAGACAAATAATGTATGTTTCATGAAGTCATGAAGTAAAAAAAAAGTTGCAGATTCCAATCAGACAAACTCGTCTAAAGCGGATAGATGCTTGTCGCTATAGTGATATGGACGTCTTCATTGGACAATTCGGTTTTTCAAATTTTTTTTTAATTTATGGGACCCGAAATCATGATCCGGACCGTTAGATATTTGCAGAAGGTCAAACACGGCCACGTGTCAAAATTTGCGCAGTGTAACTTTATGTACCTAGAGGTCCTAGACCCATGGTTAATTCATAAGATGAATAAAACTAATTGTAAATACTTATCTTTAGCGACGAATTTAGAAAAACGTCTTTAAAAAACATCGCTAAAAGTGCAGCTTCTTGTAGTGAAAATAAAAAAGGATTTTCCAACACTTAGGCTCGAAAAACGGCCCGCCGAGGGTCCAGAACGGGGAACGGTGCCCGAAAACATCGGAAACCGGCGCGAGCACTTCGCTCGAGGTGAAACTAACTTGCAGGAACTAACGGCTCGTAAATCGGACTCCTAATTAACGAATTAGACCTAAAAACGTTGGATTCTTAACACTAAGGTTCAGTTTGGCATCTCTAATTTTCTCCTCTCATTGGATTAAAACTGATCGAATCCAATTTTAGCATGCTTGGTTGAAGCTTCTACCGTGTCCATTTCAAATGGCATTAAGACAAATAATGTATGTTTCATGAAGTCATGAAGTAAAAAACGGGTGGCAGATTTCAATTAGACAAACTCGTTTGAAGCGGAATGATGCTTGTCGGTACAGTGATATGGACGTCCTCATTGGACAGTCCGGTTTTTCAATTTTTTTCTTAATTTATGGGACCCGAATTCATGATCCGGACCGTTAGATATCTATAGAAGGTCAAACACGACCATGTGTCAAAATTTTAGTCGTTGATCTATCTCAGATCTCGAAATATTTGCAAGAAAAACGTTGAGATATCTAAAAAAAACCACAAACATTTATATCTACCTTTTTTTAAAACCATGGGCCCCAAATGCAAGATCCAAACCATTAATTCTCTTTGTAAGGTTTAACACAACTACGACGTCAAATTCCAATACTTGAATCCTCATGGATCAAGATATTTCTGAAAAACTCTCCACCATTGATTTAAAAATGTCTATTTCTAACCAAACAAACTATTTGAAAATAAATAAAAAACTTTCGTCGAAGTTTTTTTTCGTCAGTAAAATAAATACAAAAATTGACAACATCAGAAAATGTACTGTTGAGCAAAGTGCACAAATCTGCAACCCTTCCCGACCGGTATTTTTATAGAGACAATCTCCCCATATTGAGAGAAGGCTTGTTTGAGATCCCCGTTACTGCAATTTGGATCAAGTCCTCCAACAAATATCTACAAGAAGGAATGGGTTAAAAACGATAAAAGATATAGCATTCCTACCAACACCAAAGTATGATAAGGAATCATTGTTGTGTTACTCGAATCACCATCACCTTGGGCAGAGGAACCATTCGATGCATAACCACCCAGTAATCAAGATTACAAAGAACAATCATTGAGAGAGATGCCAAAACATGATTACCAAATGTAAAAAAAATATATATAGAAAATGAAGGTAAAATCTAAATGAATAATTGATGTAGAAAAAGCAAATTCATAGAAAGTCTGCACTGACTCAGCTTTACCCTGCTCGACTACTCCAAGGAGAGTAAATGCATAATAAATTAGCACATTCTCTCCATGTTGAAGTCAAACAAAGTTGACTAGAGAGTGAGGGTTTTACTGACGTTGTTTACGTCGATAAAATAGAAATAAAAATAAATAAAAAATAGTTTTACCCACATTTTTTTCATCGGTAAAATAAAAAAAATAAAAAATAAAAAATCATTTTACCTACGCTTTTTTCGTCGGTAAAATAAATAAAATAAAAATAAAAAACTTTCGCTGAAGTTTTTTTTTTCATCAGTAAAAAAAGATAAATAAATCAGAAAAAAAAGGTTTACCGACATTTTGTTTCGAAGGTAAAATAAATAAAATAAAAATAAAAAACTATATTACCGACAATTTTTTCGTCAGTAAAATTAAAAGAAAAATAAATAAAAATTAAAAAGTGTTTTACCGATGTTTTTTTTCTTCGGTAAAATGAATAAATTAAAAAATTATAAAAAATTTCATAGACTTTTTTTCTTAGGTAAAACAAAAAATAAAAAAATAAAAACTAAAAAACATTTTTAACGAAGTTTATTTTCGTCAGTAAGGAAAAATAAATAAAAATTAAAAAATTTTTTACCGACGATCTTTTTCATCAGCAAAATAAAAAAGAAAAAAACATTTTTCCAACGTTTTTCGTCGGTAAAATAAATAACATAAATAAAAAATTAAAAATGTCTTATCGACATTTTTTTCGTCAGTAAAATAAATAAAATAAAAATAAAAAACTTTCGCCGATGTTTTTTTTTCATCGGTAAAATAAAGATAAATAAATAAAAAATAAAAAAGGTTTGACCGACGTATTCTTTCGAAGGTAAAAGAAATAAAATAAACATAAAAAAGAATTTACCGATGTTTTTTTCGTTAGTAAAATAAAAAGAAAAAGAAATAAAAATTAAAAAAGTGTTTTACCGACGTTTTTTTTCGTCGTTAAAATGAATAAATTAAAATTTAAAAAAAATTCACCAACGTTTTTTTGTCTATAATATAAAAAAGAATAAAAATAAAAAAATAAAAAAGAGTTTTACCGACGTTTATTTTCGTTTGTAAGGAAAAATAAATAAAAATTAAAAATAGTTTTCCGACGTTTTTTTTCGTTGGTAAAATCAAAAAATAAATAAAAAATAAGAAAGCATTTTACCGATGTTTTTTTTTGTCGGAAAAATAGATAAAATAAAAATAAAAACTTTCTCCGATGTTTTTTTTTTGTCATAAAAAAAAGATAAATAAATAAAAAAAAAATTACCGACATTTTTTTTAGAAGGTAAAATATATAAAATAAAAATAAAAAATTATTTTACAGACGTTTTTTTTTCGTCGGTAAAATACAAAGAAAAATAAATAAATAAAAAAGTGTTTTACCGATGTTTTTTTTCGTTTGTAAAATGAATGAATTAATTAAAATTTTAAAAAGTTTTCGCCGACGTTTTGTTTTTTTGATAAAATAAAAAAGAAAAAAAATAAATAAGAGTTTTACCGACGTTTATTTTCGTCGGTAAAATAAAAAGAAAAATAAAAAAAAAAAAGGGTTTAACCGACGTTTTTTTTCGTCTTTAAAATAAAAAGAAAAAAAATAAAAAAGTTTTTTACCAACTTTTTTTTTTCGTCCGTAAAAAAAAGATAAATAAATAAGAATTAAAAAATAGTTTTACCTTACGTTTGATTAAAAAACGTCGGTAAAAGTCTAATTTTTACGGACAAAATTAAAAACGTCGGTAAATGGTTATCTTTACCGACGAATTTATAAAAACGTCGCTAAAAGTGCAGCTTCTTGTAGTGAAGTATAAACTTGTATTTTTGTATAGGCATAAAATTAGTGGAGACTGACCTTTGTGGAGTTGCCAGCTTGGCTAATACGTTTGTGAGAATTAGTTGAATATAAAGTAGGCGCTTTGACATATTAGTCTCCCTTAAACCCAACTTTCTCAGTTTCATGGCCGAAATTCAAATAATGTCACAGAAGTTGGTTGACTTTGGTCAACATTTTTTAAAAACTTTTTAGGGCTATATCCCATGATATCATGGGATTTATCAATTTATGTATCGTACACTTTCTGCAGCTAAAAAGCGAATTTCTTTTTTTTACAGAACATGTAAAATGACACTCAGTGAAACATAAATACACATTTGACCACCATTTCTCAAGTCCTATCATTTTGAAATCTTTTTTTCCTTAACAAGTGGCATAAAAGCTATGACATCATGGGACGGTCCCATGATATTTTAGGATTTATCAACTTATATGACATACACTATTCCCATGACATCATGGGATCTGGGGCAAAAAAGTGTTGATAAAATTCAAGTGACTTTGGTGGCATATGAATTCCAGCCATGAAATTGGGAAAAATAAGTTTAAAGAGGACTGATGTATCAAAATCCCTTTCTTAACAGTGTTGACAAGTATTTAGAATAATTCTTCATATTTTTCTAAAAATCCATGTCTCTTAGACATTGTCATTATGTATAGTTTTAGGGAAAACTTCAAAAAGCTCCGTAAGTTTTTAGCTTATTTTAGGAAATGACAAGAAAATAAAAAAAAATCCAAATTAGGGTCCAAGTTTTTCCCAACGTTTTCAATTTAGGAGAATAGGCCAAATTAAGTGTTTTGGCTAGATTTTTCAAAGATTTGTTTAAAAGACTAAAATGCCCTTCTTTCTTCATCTCCCCTTCCTCTTTCATCATTTCCTCTCCCTCTTTCTTGTCTCTCCACTCACGGGCAGCAGTAGCTTACACCCACTCTCAGAGGGCAATAGATTAAGGATCGGTTCCTGTTTGTTGCACGTGAGCACGTAATGGAATTGTTGGATAAAGGTGCAATTTAATTTTAATGGACAATGTTATTAATAGAATGTAGTAATAGAGATGGAGCCACACTTTTCCTTTGTTTGACTACTGTGCTTCTAATGTGTGATGCAGGGGACGATCGGCTTCCTAGGTGTCCGGATCAACCGATCATCTATTGGATGGTGGCCGGACAATATTGCTTATGCAAACACAATTTCAGATTTGATGTGTTGGACCAAATGGGTGTGTGGCCAGCTTACATGACCACAAGCCCAACATCATGTCAACATCCACTTGTCTATCTCTTTAAGAGATTCACTTAGATTTACTAAAAGATGTCAATTTACCGACCAACTGAACTAATGATCGGCTGAGATTAAAAGAGTTAGGTGACAGTTATGGGTTAAGATTCAAGGCCAAAACAATGGAATCATGTATACTCTTTTAGCACTCTCAGTTATTTAAATTATTGTTGTGTCATTTGAATAAGATTCAAGGAGTCCCTCTTATGGATTAAGGCTTATTAAGCTAACATGATATATAGACCTAACCCACCACCAATGTAAGGTCCCACATTGCTCATGAGGTTGTCCAGAGCCCGGCCTTATATGTGTGGATGCCGTCTATACTAGGTATAACGCGTTTTGGGTCTTAAATATTGGCCCAGAAACAAAGCCCTCTTTATGAAGCCAAAGTGGACAATATTATGCTGGGTGAGTCGGGTTGTGACAACCAAGTTTACAAAATGAATGGAAGCCTTTCATGTAAATCACTTGACGAGTACTCTCAATCCCTCTCTCTATGCTAGCAATTAATTGCATGTGAATGTAAGTGCGGCTAGCGGAGAGCGGAGAGTCGAGAGAGGGAAGAAAAAGAAGAATAAAGAAAGGCAGTTTGCTCTTTTAAAAAAAAAATTAGTAGAAATCTAGCCCAAAAACTTATAGTCTGATGGGCTCTCCTTAATTAAAAACTCTATGAAAAAATGATTTTGATTTAAAAAATTCCGATTGTCATGTCCTTTTTCAAAAATAAGCCAAAAACTTAGGGTCTTCTTTGAAAATTTTATTTTTAAATTTACATGCTAGAATCCTGTTTTGTAGAGATTTGCAACATGCATGTGATATATACATAAGGAGAAAGTTTAACCTTTTAATTGATAATTGTACTTTATAGGGTTTTTTATATTACATGTGATGGAAATAGTGAAGCAAGGCTTCAGAATCTCGATACTAGATAAGAATAGAAAGATTTCAACTGTCCCAGCATCCAATGTAGTAAATAGTCCATCTATCTTAGATCCATTTGAACCAGGCTCAAACCCACTTGAATTGGGCCTAAACCAGGTTCAGCTGGTCGTCCAAACTTGGACGACTAGGACATTTACTTCGTGGGTGCGGTCCACATATGTTCTTTGCATTTATTAATATTTTATATAATCAAAGTTGATTGCTGGTTTGCATTTTTTTTTTCTCTTTCTCCTGCTGGTTTTTTTGAGTTATGCTCCAAAGAATGTGGAAATCTATTTAGGCAGATTTTGGGATCAACAATGAGCCAATCTCTACTTTTCTTCTTATTTGAAGGGGTATGTTGACCTCGTGGTGAATGATCAGATTTCACTTTCCTTTATTGCTTCTTCCTAGGGCAGCACAAAAAATCCGGTATCACCGATAAACCAGATCGAATCGACTGAACTGGGCGGTTCGGATCAATTTTATTGTAGATCGGTTCGGTTTGCGGTTTGAAAATCGTAGAAACCGCTTAAATCGGTCGGTTATCGGTTTGAAACTCCGGTTAACCGCCTAAACCGAACCGACTGGTATATTATGTAATTTGAGTATTTGATTATTTAGATTTTAGGATTTCATGATAGTTAATATGGATTTTTATCTCTGCCCTAAACACCTGAATAAATGCAAAGGATGGGGGTGTCATCATTTTGAAATTTTCAATTCCTGATTTTCAATAAAGAAAGAAGAAAAAAAAATAATTTAACTAACCGAACTGAACCGAACCTAAGCCCTCTCCATCGGTGGGATTGAATTGGTTAATTAAAAACCATATAGGTTCTGTTTGGTGGTTGATTTTAGTGCTAAATCGATCCGAACCGCCCATGTACGTGCAACACTACTTTTTTCTAGCTCACATTGTGCAAGTTACCTGTTTACCCTAACCCAACAAAGCAATTTTAGCTCTTTCCATTATTTTTATTTCTAATTTAATAAGAATAAATTAATAAATAAAAGGTAAAAAAAAAACTATACCTTGCTCGTTCTATAAAATGTTCCTATGCACACATCTCTCACCGTATTACTTTAGAAGTAGCTTCATGGGTCCACTTGAGACCCCACTGATCACAAGACCCATTAGGCGATGGAAAGAGCCAATGAGCTTAGATATCAAGTTTGGAGTCAATCCAATTCTTATAACCCCTTCATCCGTGACCTCCAAATTTAACGGCTTTATATTAAAAAAAAACTTGAGCCTCAATATAATGGTAGAGTCTATTTAAATTGGTGAAAGCTCAATGGATAAGGCGTATTTCAGGAGGAGCCGTATATGTCTATAGTTTACATTGGTGATAAGTGGGCCCTGACATGCTGCTATCTCTCACCATAAGTAGAAGGTGCATGCATATGAGAAATCTTTTCATATAAATTTATCTTTCCATACTTATAAATGGAACTCGGACATTCTATTTCTATACAGTAATAATTCAGGACCAAACTTTGTTTAAGCCCGACATTGTACTCGACATCACTCTAATAACACTGACCGAGTCAGGTTCAACTTTTTTTTTTTTTTTGTTGAAAAAAGCTACACAGCCCGGCATTTGTGCCCGGGCTGTGGCACGGATCCCATTGGAGCACGATTGTTGTTTGTTGAAAAAGTCTAAATGGCCTGATGGGGTGGCCTGACCCTATTGCACCCTAGAATCTCATTGTGAAATGAGCAATGAGATCCTAGGATGTAGATGGGTCAGGCCACCCCCGTCTAGAAGGGCTGTTGTTTGTTTCGGTAGAAACATGTGGTTGTTCAGCCCACCCGAATTCGAAGTCAAATTACACGCGTGCTGACTTGTTTAATGTTCAACCTCCGCTCTGGCTGCACAAGTTTGATTTCTCAGAATGGGCTCGGATGCACAGAAAAGTAGTTGTACGCTTGATGCCTAGAAGCTTCTAGACTTCGCTCATCCACAATTCCAGCTGCACGTGCAGTAACACCGCACGATGCACTAGGACCACCGCACCACTCCTGAATCCTGAAGCGTCCCCACACCCACAGATTGGCCATCCATGATAGCGAGGGAGTCCAAATCCTCTCAGGCTCTCACTCGGAGAAATCAGTTGAAACTTGAAAGAGTGAAACTCAGGCAATGGGGGCCACCTATTGCAAAGTCTCACCGTACATACCCTCCCCATGTATTGGATACCCCCAATTTTACTCCAATACAAGGTGTCCAAGCGGTTTAAATTGTGAACATCCGTTTGGTAGTTTGACTAGTAAAGTTAAGTAAAGTTAAGTCAATTTAAACATGACATCAAAATCACTTTTTACCAAAACTCTCTTCATCTTTTTTAAAAGAAAGTAAAAACACAACTACATTTATTAACTAAAAGAAAAAAAAAATTCATTCTCCTATACAAAAAGTCAAAAATATTTCATTCCAAACAACTAAAAATATAATACCATAATAACCCACTACATATTTTATTCATTCTTTTTTTTTTTTTTTAACTTCACTCCACTTCACTTTAAAAGTAAAGTGCCAAACGGGCCCAATTGTCCCATTAAGTTGCTACCACCTTGCAAAAATCATATTTATATTAATATTTTGAGGATTTAACTAAAAAAATCCCTTTAGACTTGTCAAAGCCAAAAAACGTCATTAATGTCTTATAAAGACCATAGTGATCACAGGAGCTCTGTTTGGTTTTTTTTTTTTTTTTCCCTCTGAGCAGGGATATCCCTGCTCCTTTTACTTTAAAAAGTCTCAAAACCCTTTTCCCTCTTTTCGTTCTTCTTCATCTTCTTCTCTCTTTCACAATGTTCAAGCTCAACCACCCCTTAGATCAAGACCTTAATCCTTCTTCTGCCATTACCAACACTAATGAAGAAGAAGAGACGGGAATTTCTCTAGCTTCATCTGGAAAAGGCGGCGAACCTTCTTCCTAAGCAAACCACAGCACTAAAACAGAGTTAATTATCAACTAAAAAGATGGTCCAGATCCATTGTCCAAGTGCACCAGTCAGCAATTTGTACTCCATAGAGGGGGTCTCCCCCACTATTTTCCCTCTTTCTTCTCTGCAATGTATATGTACTATTGAAATAGATGATGGTGATTATATTAGAGAGAGAGAAGTGGGTAATGGATGGGAGAAGGGATAAGTTGTAACCGCGACGATCGCATTCTCCTTCTGATCTGATCTTTTGGTGTTCTTTTTCTTTGAAAGATCTCAACTTCAATGTAGTGGAAGGGAGAAGAAGTTGGGAGAAGAATGAAAAGGGAAAAAGGGATTTTGCAACCCCGATCTTCGTATGGGCGGGGATATCCCCGTCTCAACTGATACCACTTTGAGAGACAACACTCAGGGAGCCGGGGATATCCCCGCCCAAATTAGTGTTGTGAACGGGGATATCCCTGCTTGTGTTAGTGCTGTGAGCGGGGATATCCCAGCCCACTAGAGTATTGTGGGTGATATATGTCTCTCAGAATTGTATCTCTCATTTGAGAAATTATGACCAAATGTCCATTCCTTATTGAGCTCCTTATGGAGCGAATGCCCATGTGTATATAGTTGATAGAATCTAAAAAATATTTTCAAAGTTTAACCATTTCTATGCTAGTCAACGACCATTCCCATCCCAATATCTAACCATTTATATGTAAACAAAAGCTGATGCCCAATTCTATCATCTTCTATTACGGCCAAAGCCAATGCCCATTTGTATTACTCTTTCAAGTAGGAAGGTTTGGCTGTAATAAAAGATGATAGAATTGGGCATCAATTTTTGTTTACATAGAAATGGTTAGATATGGGGATGGGAATGGTCGTTGACTAACATAGAAATGGTTAAACTTTGAAAATAATTTTGGGATTCTATCAGTTACATACACATGTGCATTAGCTCAATAAGGAATGGACATTTGGTCATAATTCCTCAAATGAGATATACTATTATGAGAGAATACACCCACAGTCTTCGTGTGGGCGGGGATATCCCTGCTCACAACACTAACATAAGCAGGGATATTCCCGATCACAGCACTAATTTGAGCGGGGATATTCCCGACTCAACTGATACCATTATGAGAGACAACACTCAGAAAGGCGGCGATATCCCCACCCACACGAAGACTGAGGTTACAAAACCCTTTTTTCCATTTTCGTTCTTCTCCTATCTTCTTCTTCCTTCTACTACTTTAAAGTTGGGATCTTTCAAAGAAAAAGAACATCAAAAGACCAGATCAAAAGGAGAATGCGACCATCACAGTTACAACTTATCCCTTCTCCCTTCCATTATGCACTTCTCTCTCTCTCTCTCTAATATAATCACCATCTTTCTAATACAATCGTCGATGTAGCACTTTTCTTCTCATCGGTTTGCCCTTTTCAATCAAGGGATCTGCAAAGTCCTACATCTTTCTTCTTTCTTCTTCAATGAATCCCTGCTCAGAGAAGATGTGTCTCTGCTCAGATAAAACGGGCAAAAGAACGAAAATGGAGAAAAGGGTTTTGGGTTTGAGACATTTTAAGATAAAAGGAGCAGGGATATCCCTACTCAGAGAAAAAATAAAAAAAAATATCAAACAAGGCCTTTGGGACTACTATGGTCTATATAATACATTGATGGTGTTTTTGGCCTCTAACAAATCTAGGAGAATTTTTCCGGTAAAATCCTCTAATATTTTCAATATGTTTCTTTTATAATATATGCATATTTAAAAAAGGCCCAAGTTGAAATTGTTTTGGGTGAAAACATCAGATAACTGGTAAGGCTATCAATATCGCCCTCAAATGAGGGTATCGGGCTAGGGTATTCTGATCCAATGGATGACTCCACATTGTATGCAAGGGTATTGTCATCCAACGTTAGATGCTTAGAGCATCTCCAGACTCCGGTGGATATTTTATTTTAGAAAGGAGGAATTTAAAAAAGTACAAAACTTTTGTCCCATTTTTAAAAAAGTACAAGAATATTTTTAGGGAATTTTACCAAAAAAGTGTTGGTATACTCGTATTATACTGTTTTGGTGTCAAATACATGCAAATGACGATATTGGTGTTCGTACTGCGAATTTTTACTCTTTTACCCTCCCCTATTTCGGACGACATCGTCATATTCATAGCCCTAAATCCTCTCATCTTTCTCCTTTCCCGCGCATTTCCGCTCGATCCTGTGCTCATTCCCTCTCCCTCCCTGCTCCCTTGCTATCTCTTCCCCTCTCCCTGCGTCTCGGTACCTGCGTCCCTATCCCTCTCCTCTCCCTGTTCTCTTTCCCCTCTCCCTGCGTCTCCGCAACTGCGCTTCATCCCCTCCCTGCGTCTCCGCTACTGCGCTTCATACCCTCTCCCTGGTTTCGAAGAGCTTGCGACCGGATCCTCTGGTGGATTTCTGACTGAGGTAAAGACCATCCCCCATTTGTGATTTCAACAAAAACTTCAATTACCCAAGTTGATTTGTTTGGCTCTTATATCTGGTACCTTCTCTCTATTTCGTTTTTGGTTTTGTTTTCAGCTTCATTATCTATACAACTTCATTATCTATAACGACTGCTGGAATTGTTTGGTTCGGCAGGCAGAGGGGATTTGGTTTGGGATATTTGCAGATAAATAACCATAGTTGTCTGGAAGTAGAAAGAAAAAAACCCAATAGCCGTAGTTGTCTGGAAGTAGAAAGAATAAAACCCAATCTCTGTGTTAATATGTTAATTTAGTACCTCATTCCTATACCAAACTCCAATATCAGTACATCAATCTCAACCCTGGCTGTAGTATTTTGTTGCTTAAAGGTGTTCCATCAATTTCATACAACGAAATTGGAAAGGGAGGCACGTCTGTTGTGTTTGAATTTTACTATGATATTTGGAATGTTTGAAATCTCTCTAAAAGCCAACTTGGCTGAGGTGAAGATGACTACTACTGGAATCTCCTCTACTTCATATAGAGAATACCACTATGTAGATTCAATACTATCCTCTAATGCTATATCTCCACCATGTTTCACTTGGATGGAGAAAACCATTTTTAAAAGGGCGAAGATTTGTTGTCACCATCTCTACTCATGCGGTGGTATTGTTTATCCCCCGCGGAAACAGCCAGGGTTCGAGCTTGATTCTAGCGTAGATTATGTGCGATTAGGACGAGTGCGTGAGTGCTTTAATTAGAAAAAAAAAAATTTCGGTGACAGGGATGAATGATATAAGATGGAGTATAGAGATGATGAATGTGAGGTTCAGATAATGGTGGAATTGGACTTTCTTGGGATTCAAATTACAAGGTTTATGGTTGTGTATATATTTATCATCTTTTTTGGGAGATTATTTGATGAGTATTTTGGATATTTCGTTATGTTAGGTGCAGGGGGTTTTGCAGGAGTTGTCTCCAACAAATCATAAGTCATGTCATGACATCCATCTATATATATTGTGTTTGTACCCTTACCTCATGTGGTGGTATTGATTTATCTGTGTAAATTGAAAGAACCAGGGATCTAGCTTGATTTTAGTGCATGTTGTGTGAGTGTTCTAGTTTGAAAATTTGGTTGGAAACAAAGGTTACCTTTGTTGTGTGTAGGGTTTGTACAATACTAGGCGGAGTCTGACCTGTTACTATTATTATGTATGTAATGTGGATTTGTTTAGTTCATATACATTGGTTTCTTTGAGCGTGATGGTAAGAATATTCTTATGTGATTTTTTTTTCTGATATTCATTATCCTTTGATACGATTATTGTGGAATTGTCATGAAAATAGGCTGTGCATGTCTATAAATTTTTATTCTTCTTTTATTCTCATGTCTTTTATTTATATATATATATATATATATATTTTCTTGTCAGTTTGGCCCATCTAGATGTAATTGTTGTTTACAGCGGTTGTGTCACCGGTTGTGTACAGCATGATTCTTATGTGAGGTTTTACTACTTGGGTTATGTCTACTAGCCTTTTTGTTTTGTTTCTTTTTTCTTTTTTTTTTTCTTGTTTTTTTTTTTTTCTGAAATACAAATTCAACTCTCTGCTAGCAAACCTCTTTGATGGGAGTTGAATTGTTCGAACAAAATGATACAATATCTCAATGATATGTTATTGATAAAAGTAATAGCGTATTGTTTTTTTTTTTTTTATTTTCATTAGATTGGTTGTTAATTCAAGATAGTTCATTGCATTGCATGTAACCAAGGAAAAATCACAGGCCTAACATTATTCGAAATTGATTTCCTACACATACGGTTTTTAATTCAAGTAGATGTTGTGGATGCTCATATAGCAACAAAGATCATGGATTTTACAGGTTTCCATATTGTCTTTGTCCTGTCTTTAAATATTTTTCAAATCTAGAGCATCTTTTAATTAATTGATCTATTCCATTTTGATAAAGTCTATATGTGAAAATGGGCTGCATAAACGAATGCTAGGTGATACTCTTATGTGTGGTTTTTACTTTTTATTTTAAAAAGTTTTACATCTACATATATTTGTTGTGCGCGTGGGTTTAATTGAACATAATTCTTACGTCATCTTTTAATACTTGTATAATGTTTAGTCTTACATGCAAATTCAAGTCCCTACTACTACACCTCCTTAATGGGTGTGGATTTGTTTAAATAGTGTGTACATGTTCTCACTTATATGTTATTGATGATATTATTAGACTATTTTTTCTCTTCGTTGTTCGTTTTTAAATCATGAGAGTTCTCTGCAACGTATCTTGTTAAGGGCATAGAATAAGGGAGTTAAAAGATAAGATTCACCTACACCTTCAACATCAGTGTTCAATTCGGGGGTAAATAATATCGACTTGATCTCCGTATTAGATGAGAGAGTAGCAGTTGAGAGAGTAGTAAAGTGAGATTTCTACATGTTCATCATAGTTAATTGTTGCATTACCTTGTCAGAACGAGCTCAATTAGAGAAGGGTTTAATGTAAGGTTTACATCGAAGCTATGCCGGATTAGATCGTAGGCCCTTTGGACAATCTAGGGATTTAGCCCATTCATTTATGTCGAGTTTTTATGCACCCCATTGTAAATTCTGTCATATTATGAATGTAGAAAAAAAAGTTAATTAAAAAACGTATAAATAGTCGTAACGATATCGTTATTTTAATATTCGTAAAACTACATTTTGATTGAAGTAGTGAGTCTTCCTTATTGATTATCCATCTCAATATAAAGTCACCATTAATTTTTTAAGCAATGTTATACAATATCAAAATGACCATGTTAGTGATGACAGTATTAGTCTGTTAGTGATGATAGTATTGGTCTATATTTTTTTGGACTTATTTCCTTCGGTTTTCAATCCACCATAGTATACTCCAATGCACTTTTAAAATATAAGATTTACAAACACCATCTTTCTTATTGTTCTTTAATATGTCATGTGAGATCCACCTCAGAGTAAAACGCAACTTGATCCTGTGTCATGACTAAATTGCGGAAACGTTAAACCACGAACTAAAGCATAAGAATTGTATATAGAAAAAAATGGAAATGGTTATTAATTCATGGATCACACTACAACTTAATATTAGAAGTCAAGTTGTTTGATAGAAAATAAAAATATTTGGGTTTTCTCTCTGCATGATCATCGTTTTCACATCCCGTGCTCATCATAGAAAAGACGACATTACGAAACATAAGGAAATGTGATAAACCAACGTATTGACGTAACAATGCACGTCTCACTCTATACGAACTTCAATTCCGACCCAGACGAACGAGAATTTTGAATGTTGCTTCACTACTTGATAACGATATCGTTATCATCATGTATAGTTCTGACATAAATTTTTTGTGACAAAAGCTAAAAAAGTGTATACTTTATTTCGAGATTCATAAAGCAACAAAAAAAAACACATTGTATCACTGATAAATTATTTTTTCATTCGCATACCAAACACCGCATTGATGAATTATGCTTTTCATGGTCTATAATATTGTTTTGTGGGTCTTGACATTGGTCCATCAGTTTACACATCATGCCTTGATAGGTGATACTTCTATCTTGTCCAAACCTCCTATTAGTGATGATAGTATTGGTCTATATTTTTTTGGACTTATTTCCTTCGGTTTTCAATCCACCATAGTATACTCCAATGCACTTTTAAAATATAAGATCTACAAACACCATCTTTCTTATTGTTATTTAATATGTTATGTGAGATCCACCTCAGAGTAAAACGCAACTTGACCCTGTGTCATGACTAAAGTGCGGAAAAGTTAAACCACGAACCAAAGCATAAGAATTGTATATAGAAAAAAATGGAAATGGTTATTAATTCATGGATCACACTACAACTTAATATTAGAAGTCAAGTTGTTTGATAGAAAATAAAAATATTTGGGTTTTCTCTCTGCATGATCATCGTTTTCACATCCCGTGCCCATCATAGAAAAGACGACATTACGAAACATAAGGAAATGTGATAAAACAACGTAGTGAGGTAACAATGCACGTCTAACTCTATACGAACTTCAATTCCGACCTCGGCGAACGAGAATTTTGAATGTTGCTTCACTACTTGATAACGATATCGTTATCATCATGTATAGTTCTAACAAAAATTTTTTGTGACAAAAGCTAAAAAATTGTATACTTTATTTCGAGATTCAAAATGCAACAAAAAAAACACATTGTATCACTGATAAATTATTTTTTCATTCGCATACCAAACAAAACATTGATGAATTATGCTTTTCATGGTCTATAATATTGTTTTGTGGGTCCTGACATTGGTCCATCAGTTTACACATCATGCCTTAATAGGTGATACTTCTATGTTGTCCAAACCTCCTATTAGTAATTCTTCTACATTTGTCGCTCCTAAAGATAAAATTGGGCGAGGCTGGATTCATTATAGTATTGTTTATAACTTGTAAAGGTCAAAACTTGTATTACGTCTATTTATTATTCATTGTTGATCATGTCAAACTAAATCGATAGATTAGTCTCATACAGTATATTGTTAAGTCATATATAAGCCTTAATCATGTATCATAATTAAAAGACGCATCGTACAACATTTATAAGACCTATATTCTTATAAAGCTCAATTCTTTCCGAATCATGTGGACGAGTACGAAAGTTTTATAGACATCCACGACTTTCTAGTGAAATGTGTATTGACTGTCTGGCACAACGATTTGATTTAAATTTCTTATCATTTCTTCAAATAATATGTAGGTTTTGTAATCGATTAAGATAAAAAACTTGCTTTTTCATGTAGTAATGATTTCGAGGAGATATGGAGTAAGTTACACTTGGCTTCATGAGATTAATTATGCATGACACTATTACAAGCAGTACCTCGTTGATTATATTTCGTATTGCGAACGTCAATTACAAGCTTACGAGTAGACATATTGTTTGGATGTCGTTACAAATATATTGCCAATTCAATGTTGGATATGCGAAAAGTATGAAAATTCATTTGATCATCATAACGATATCGTTATGATGAAATATTGAAAGGGTGATATTAAAGAGATGTCATCATATCTTGATACATGTATGCGCATCGGCACACTAAGTTACTACTTAAGTTCTAGTTGTAAAGCAAAATAAAGTTTAAAAACAAATTTACCTTATAACGATATCGTTACCTTATCAGATTTAAATCTCAACTTTCGATATGAACTCATTACAGCAAGGACTCATATAGTCGATTTACACAAAAACTTAAATACTTTTTAACAAATAGCATAAAAAGGAATAATTTCTTATCCCATCTCTACATGATATTTGGGATTGATCTCTCATCCATCATATGTCTACGAAATAAAATCCAGTGGTGGATACAGCGTATTAAGGGGTGACTCACATGCCTAACATTATATTCAGTTGATTTCCTTCGGATGCGATAAAGTATAATGTACGTAACATTGATATTTCGTAACGACATCGTTACTTTCATTTAAAGTTTCTTCATTCAAACTTTTTGCATATAGTAAGAGAAGAAGATAAAGTTTAGATTGAGGTGCTTCAACAAAAACAAAGACCCAATATTCAACTCAAAGAAAAATGGAATAAAAATTAGAGTCATCTTTATCTTTATAACTATTTGATATGTTTTTCGTTGCGATGTTTTCTTTCACTCAAACGAGACAACCTGACAATCATGCGATGAGTTGGTGCCTAAATAATGAGTCAGGCTCACGAAAAACTGATCGACATTTTAACGCTGTGAAACAATAGTGAACAAATGAATCACATGATTTCTTTACATGAATCATTTGCAAACATAAGATCATACATAGTTTATACATGTCACTAAAGAAAATATTGTAAGATTTATTGTTAGAGACGAACAGATTATGGAAAGTCTATAGATTGTGATAACGATATCGTTATGATAATACGTTGAAAATATTTACTTCAACTTATGTCGTTGTATGTGGATCACCCGTTGTGCATCTCATTCCGTAGTTCATCCACTTATAATAGTTGCAAAACGAAATGTTTATAAGAAACATACATTCTTGTAACGAACTCGATGCTTATTCAGAAACAACATCTAGTCCTTGATTGTGGCTCATTAAATCATGGACTCATATACTCGATTTACACTTGAAGGAAATTAGAAGACTGCCAAGTAAGAAATAGTAAAAAAAAATTCGACTATATCACCTCTCTACGTGAAGAACAAGCTAAATTATCTAGATCAACCTTAGAGCAATTATCATGAACAAGAAATAAAAGAATAATTGGATAAAATGGCATTTTAGGGGTGACTTACATGCTTAACATGATATTATGTTGCTTTCCTTGTCATACGCACTTGATTTTTATAGCTTGATTATAATTTTTGCTAACGATATCGTTACCATCATTTATAATATCTTAATAAATTTCTTTTTAATCGATAAAACAAGAACATATATTTTATTCTGAGTTGTCTAAACATTAAGAAATACTCATGTTTCCACACATCGAAAATATGATTAAGTTTAAACATAACGATATCGTTATAATTATTTGTAAGTTTTCGACCACATTTTGTTTTTCCAACAAAAATATCATTCATTGTGTTGAATATGGGTTGCAAACGCGATCTCACATTTTTAAATAATTTAATATTACATTTTTGAATCTAACAAGTATGCTAACGATACCTTTATGTTTAAACAATTGAGAATGTGAGCTTAACGTGAAGTTGTTAGATATGGACCCCTTTTTTTGCGCATCTCATTCGAATTTATTCTTCATTTGAGAGTTGTATAACAAGGAGCAAGAAAAGATTAACACATACTGGTAACGATATCGTTACTTTTCCAGACACAACATTCAACCTATGGATTGTAATCATTAAATCAATAACTCATAAAGTCAACTTACACCTCAACTTAATATCAGCTAGTATAGAATCTTCGTAGCATAAAAAGACAAAATATCCAATATATTTGTTATAAATGAGCTCACATATCTCATCATTCCTACAAAAAACGCGTAGGTTTGTCCTGATTCTAATCATTAAATATAGTTCTCTCATATATATTCAAACACAAAATTGAGTGTTTTCTAATGTTAACCTCATTTAAGGTGTCTTCGATATTTGATATGTTCTTTGTGCTTTTCTTACAGTTGCAAAAAGTATATTAGATGGAGAACTTTCAGGTTGGACCTCTTGATCGATCCGTCTTATATGAACAACCCAGACATATTTCAGAACAGATCTGGCTGGGCAAGGTTAGTATAAGATGTGTATAAATTTGTGGTAAATCGTTCAGTTTGGGCGACAATGCCATGTCAATTATGATTGATTCTCTATCATGTATTAAATGCAGGAAGCAGGCCCACTTCGATGTATTCCAACACCAAACCATGACACCTGGGAAATAAGCGATAATATGTGGGAGCTGATTCGCCAGGCGGGGTTAGAGCAGCTGGCGAAGATAAAAAAAATAGAATTAGATCATGGCCTAATCACTGCCTTGGTAGAGCGGTGGAGGCCAGAGACAAATACTTTTCATCTAAATAGCGGGGAGGCCACAGTAACATTGGAGGACGTCGCCTACATTTATGGCCTCCCCATTGATGGTCTGCCTGTTAATTCCAAGACCTTCGCCAATACATTCTCCATGGTCAAAATATGCGAAGAGTTGCTAGGATTGGCTCCGGATGTGAACTACGACTGCTATGGTACCCAAATTAAGTTCACATGGCTGAGAGACAATTTTGCGGAAATGCCCAAGAACAGACCAAGAGACCAAGACGCAAGGCGGACCCGTGCTTTCTTGTTTTGTCTCGTTGCAGGTCAGATTTTTTGGACCTCTTCGGGTACTAAGGCTCCGGCTCACATTCTTGAATTATTTCGTCATTTTGAGAAGCGGTCTTGGGGAACCGCCTGCCTTGCAAATCTATATAGGGGCCTTTCGAAGGTTGCCATATGCCAGGCCAAAAGAAAACCTGTAAAGACCATAACTGGTCCTTTAAAACTACTGCAGGTAAAATAGTAGAGTGGATATTCTTGTGTTCGTCCGGCTTTTTAATATTTTATTTTTTGTTAATTGTGTACATGATTATGTGGTCCCATGTCCAGGTATGGGCATATTCGCGAATGACAATTGGCAGGCCTATTCGTAGGAGAAGTGATTGGGACACGGATGTAGAGTTTCCTCTTATCCTTACGTGGTACAACAGATTAAGGTCCCATCACTTCCAGACCAAAGTTGAAGAAGCCAGGCAACGTCTGGATATTATGGAAATTGATGGCGTAAGTAAAAATGATTTTACAACAATCAGTCAATGCTTTGCCGGTGCTGATGTTTGAATATACACTCAAGTAATTTTGTTGATTATTAGCTGGTTAATATTTCAATTTATTGACGAATTCATTTTTCTATGTTCTTTCAGTTCAACTGGCAGCCATATAGCCATTATGAAAATCTGTCGGACTACATCGACAATGCAGATGTACCTCTTTTCAGGTCAAATACTGTTTTGATTTGTTATTGGATTGTGGAGCGGCACAATCCGGAGAGGGTGATGAAACAGTTTGGCTTAGAACAAATTGTGCCACCCCGTTTCCAAAGGCCGTTCCTGCGAACTGAGATACTACCAGTTGGAGAAAATAAACGAGAGAGATTACGTGCGGTATATTTTGGTGTTTGGAACAAACGGATGGATGCCATAACTTATGGGGATGATGGTGATGCTGGGCCACACAATGAAGCGTATTTTAAGTGGTATAGAAGCATCACCCGGCTACGCATCGGTCGTCCTGACGGCGGAAACGTACAAGCTGGACTAAGCATTGTTTCGTCCCAGGTAAAAAATGATTTTTTCTCCATTGCTAGCAATTGTTAAATTCACCGAGTTCACCGGGATCAACTGTCTTTGAATTGATTCTAACTTTGTAATCTTCTTTCCTCCTTGACCAATTTAGATCTTGAAGTACACTGCGCGGATCCTGGCATCATGTGATCAGGCATATGCTTTGGAGGGAAAATCAAGTGATTTTATGAGCTTCATTGACGGAGTCAAATCTGAAGTTTCCCAGTTAAATGACGCATGTGTATCTGCTTTTCAGTCAAGAAATTTGGACGACTCAGACACCGCATGTTTAGCTGATTCATCCCTGAAGGTATCCTATATATTAACTCAACTTCATACTAGCATTCAGTTCAATTGGGCACAATTTGGTATTGACTTGTCTACTTATTCAATAGGTTGACATGGGAGATGATGTGAAAGAAGAAATCGTCAAAAAATCCAAGAAACGCATAGCAAGAGGCAAGAGAGCAGTCAAACTTGATGACCCAAACAAGCCCAAACGTACAAAGTCAGCAGAAAGCCCCAGAAGATCCAAACGCCTCAAAGGAATTTATATTAAACCTCCAGTTGATATGAAATCCACAAGTCCAGTGAAACCCGTAACCTCCGAAGGAGCATCAAGTCCATCATCATTGTCACCACGGAGGAGTCCTCGTTTATTCCAATCCCAGTTGGTTCCAAATTCCCCTATAAAAGTCAGGGTCCCCAACCAGCCAAGAACTTCCATTAGTCCTTTCACATCCAGCCCCTGGTCATCAACTGTTAGCTCTAGTACACCAATTCCGGATCGTGCAAAACTTGGCATAGGTCTGTCCCCATTCAGCAAAATCTCATCTTTGATCATGAATGTCAAAGCACGTTATAGAGAGCCGAAGCCCCCAATGTGGATGGCTGATTACACTACTGGAGCCTGGATGAGGAATCCACAATATAAGCTATCGATTGAAGAATTACAGATCCTCACCGTATTTCGGAATGAATTTGCTAATAAGACGGGGTATTTTCCAACTCTCATGTACCCCTTTGTCAAGTTACGTGTGCTTTGTTATTTTATTAACTTCACTTCTGTGCCGCCTACCACTAGGATGGCGAAATTGAATGAGTTCTGTACACCTGTGACCGCCAACAACATGGATGGGGTTCTCAGGGGAGCATGGATGGACAACTGGGTTTGTGGCACATTTCCCTACTTGATTTTGTATTTTGGCTGTAACACTTCTGTTTTGTTCAATTTGTTCCACCGCCATCCTTTGACCTCTTTGATGTTTGCAGACCATGCACTATTGGTTTGAATTATTAAAGACACAGTCACCATCCTCATATTTTTTTGAATGTGCTTTGTCGGTAAGTGTTATGTAAAGGAGTGCAACAATTTCTCATCTAGTTGATTCGTTTCACCTGGATTGTTTGTCCCTGCAGGACTGGTATGTGCATGAACAAACGAGCGAAAAACTCATTGAAAGTTGTTTTAGCCAAGCCTTCCTCGAAAGCATTGCCGATAAGGATCTGTTGTTCTTCCCTGTGTGGCATCAAATGCATTTCTTCCTCCTAGTTGGACGGGTCAGCGAACGAAGATGGGAATATTATAACAGCATGACACGCGCCGGAGATTATCCATTTGCCGAAAACTACGTAAGCTAATATCAATGACGAATCCATGCTCTAAAATTAATTGGTATAACTATCGTATGGAACATCTAATTCTGATTGTCATGATCGCTTTTTTTACAGCTAACATGGATAAATGATCGATTTATGCAATATGGATGGAATGATCCCACTGTATGGACGAGACATAAAATGGATTGTCCCATGCAGACAAACAGGTTAAACTTGTTTAAAAATTGAGATTTCGTTTCATGGTCATTTTTTCGTAATCTTCATAAAACCCATTGAATTGCACATTCTTTCTAAAATAATTTTGGAAATTTTGTCTCAGCGTCGATTGTGGGATATTTGTCATGGCTTACGCGCAGCACATCGCATTGGGTCGGGCAATGTTGTTCGGGCAGAGCGACATGTACTACTATCGTGCCAAGATAGTTAGTGACATCTATAAAGATCAATTCGCCCGGTGGGATGTGAGGAGGCAGCTGAATCTGAACAACGATTCTTCGGGGGATGAAAATTAGAGATGTGATGCATGCGGAGTAAGATAAAACATGCCTAGTGGATTTTGCATGAAGACACATGGTGGTGGTACGGACCAAATATTAGTACAATTTGACAAGCTGTACATCGAGCACTATATGTTGAATATTCAACCGCACCATCCAAGGGGGTTCAAACTGTGAGAATATCAGAGAAAAGAAAACCTTCGATAGAAAGTTAAAGAGATATTTGTGTTACAATAACTTTTGGAAGGAACAGGGAGGGCTGGGTTACCTGTGGATTGATGGGGTTGATGCTGGGGTCGTCTGTTGATGACTATGCGGTTCGTGTTGTGGTTGTTCGTGCTGGTGGTACGCAGAGCAAAGGAAGGATTTGTTGACATTTATGATATGCAATCAAGGCTTGATTACTTCAAAATGTGGGATACCGAGTTAAACATGTTATTTATGAAACAAAAATTGTGCGAGAGCTTTACCCAATTTGAAAGTCATGAACGTACGCATTGGTGTTGAATTTTTTTTTTTTTTTTATGAATCTGTAACAGTTGATATCTATGTAGATAAGCTGTAAACATTTGGAATGGATATAAATATATAGAAGTGCGTGACATTTGTGTTGATCAAAAAGGTTCCATTGCATTATATTCAATTAGTAACAGCAACTGCATAGAAGGGCTGACATTTGCATTCATGAATACAAATCTCTTATCCATTTCTGGTGTGAGCTAAGTTCCATTTATGGCGTGAATAGTAAGTCATGTCTTTTATGTTCAATCATATTTCAGGTTTGTAAGATCAAGAAGACATTCGAAAAAGATATATAAAAGAGTAAATTCTCGCCTGATATGAGTCAAACAGGAGGCAGATATAACATTTGATTCCAAATATTGACTGTGCGGTGAAAATAAAATGAAACTGCGAGCTTCCATTACAGGGCCAAAAAAAACGAAAAATCATCAAAAAAATATGGCCCAGATATAACCAGGTATACATTGGGTTCGAATCATCATACACAGATTTCGAATCTTGTGTTATGTGCATTTGTGGGCCAAAATCAGACAGAAAAAGGTTCGAACATCTGAAAACAGGATTCGAACCTTACATGTTTTGCTATTGTGAGCCAGAAAACTGATGCACATAAGGTTCGAACCCTTATGATTAGGGTTCGAAGCTTCAATTACGTGCAAATCTGGCCCTAAAAAAAGAGTAGGTTCGAACCCATGTAAACAAGGTTCGAACCCTGTGTTAGGTGCATTTGTGGGCCAAAGAACAGAGGAATGAAAGGTTCGAACCTTTGTAAACAGGGTTCGAACCCTCAATTACGTGCAAATCTGGGCCAAAGAACAAAGAGACAGTAGGTTCGAACCCTGTTTAACAAGGTTCGAACCGTGTGTTGGGTGCATTTGTGGGCCAAAGAACAGAGGAATGAAAGGTTCGAACCTTTGTAAACAAGGTTCGAACCCTAAATTACGTTTATATCTGGGCCAAATAACAGAGAGACAGTAGGTTCGAACCCATGTAAACAAGGTTCGAACCGTGTTAGGTGCATTTGTGGGCCAAAAAACAGAATGAAAGGTTCGAACCTTTGAAGACAGGGTTCGAACCTTACATGTTTTCCTATTATGGGCCAGAAACCAGAGAGACACAAGGTTCGAACCCTGGTAGTAAGGGTTCGAACCCTAAATTACGTTTATATCTGGGCCAAATATCAGAGATACAGTAGGTTCGAACCCATGTAAACAAGGTTCGAACCGTGCGTTAGGTGCAATTTTGGGCCAAAAAACTAAGGTTTACAATGGTTCGAACCTTTGTTACCAGGGTTCGAACCTTACTGTCTTTCCTATTATGGGCCAGAAACCAGACACACATAAGGTTCGAACCCTGGCACACAGGGTTCGAACCCTCGATTACGTGCATATCCTGGACCAAAAACAGATACAGTAGGTTCGAACCTTTGTATATAGGGTTCTAACTAAAGCTATCTGGGTCAAATTAATACCGTTGTAATGGTTCGAACCCTCCATTTTCCACGTCCTGGTTTTATTAATCCCGGTCAATCTGGCCAACGTCCTACTTGGATTTGATTCACTCCACAGCTCGAGGAGGCAAATGCTAGTAGTATTTAGGTATGAAAAACCCCCAAGTGACGGTAGATCCGAAAAACCCTAGTTCGTTTCCCATGTTCCTTATGCCTATTTTCACCATGGTTCCGTCATAACCATCCTACACTTGGGCCCTCCATATGCTATGCTCACTCCAGACGAGTGATCTATTGCGGCGCGTCGAAGACAACAGGAACGAATCGGGAGACGAATTTCATACAAGGTAATGATCCCTCTCTCTCTACAACATATGCGAAACCCACATGTCTGGCACATGGTGCGTCCACCCCACGCGGATTTGGAAAAAATCACTGGAGAGATATGGCCTAGATGCCATCCGCTCCCATGGAAGTTGATCACCGTCCACAGTTTTAGAAATCAAACAACCATTCCCCTTGGATCTAATTGTTCTCCTCTGTCTTCGATAGATCAAAAGCAAGCCAAGCAAGTATTTTACCCTCTCACAACAGCCTCTCTATCTATATCAATCTCTCCACCTCTTCTATCTCGAAATATGGAAAACCTAAAACACTAAACAAACTCCAACTGCAATCCACTTTCCTTAAATCTTAATACCTAAACCCCATTCCATAAACATCTCCTCCAAGTTTAGCAACTACATTCTTGTTTGCATTTTGAAATTGGCCCCATTGGAAACGCATTTAGTAGCATTTATGAGTAAGGCTTCTAGGATGTAAGCGGGCTTTGCATTCATGATCAGCTTGTATGAAACTGTGGTCAAATAAAGGGTGAAACTATCGTGTGATAATTGTAGTAACTCAAAAAGAGACACTGTGCCTGTGACAGATCCATATTATTTCATAAATTAAACTGGACTTAAATTCACATTGTTGTCATTTTCTTTACATTCTAAAACCTTTTAAGTGCCATGTCTACCATGTGATATCTAACTTCTACTTTACATTTAAAATGGAATGTGTTGCCGTATTCTTAACCTTTAACCAACTTAGTTTGATTGATGTAGAAATGGAATTTCTTGCAGGTATTGATAATTGAGATGGCCCCAAAAAAGAAGAAATCATGTCAACGCCCAACTTTTGATCGGTCGCGGTTTATGAGTGAAGCTGGTCAAATTTCATACATGAACAAGTTCCATAATCGTTCTGTTGTGCCCGAGAGAATCGTCATGTACAATGAACTAGATGATACTGATTTTGCGATGTGGATGCGTGAGAGAAGATGGCTTACACTGTATGAGCATGGATACCAGATAGTGGTCAATTGGGTCAGAGAGTTCTACTCAAACATGCACGAAGTTTCAGACGATTCGTTCAAGACCTTTGTGCGAGGTAATGAACTGGAAATTACACCTGATCTTCTAAGTCAACTTTTGGAAATTGATCGCGTCGCAGGCGCACACTTCCCGATTCTGGGCAACCGTCAAATCAATTATAATCTGGTAGCTAAAGTGTTGACAGGCAAGCCTATCGCTTGGATTGGTGGTGACATATCCCATCATAAGCTTACCGATTCATATCGTTTGCTATCCATTTTCATCCGGCACAATGTCAGTCCCAAAGTTAGCAAAAGGGTCACAAAGGAGGATGGGTACCTCCTTTACTGCATTGGGACTCAAAGGAAAGTCGACATTCCTCTTGCGGTATATCGCGGAATGGCAAAGGTTCACAGTGCACCTCAAAACACGGCACTCCCCTTCCCAGGGCTAGTATCCAAACTGCTCGTGGACATGGGTAAGTTGGCCGAACCCAACGAAGACATTATAATTCCCAAGCAGAAGATAGATCGCTTCACACTTGAAAAGTCCAAGTCCCACATCCCTTCAGTTGAGTTGGATAATGATGAGGATGATATAGAAGATCCTACATTATATCAACCTTCAGGGGCAGGGCCGTCCGAAGCTGCAGGTCTACCAGGGGTGGATAATTTAGGTGAGGGGTCGATTCATGAGTTAAATGTGCGTCTCGAGCGGCTAGAAGTGCGTATGAATGAAGGATTCGCCGAGATGAGACAGGGTTTCGCCGATATGCTCTCACATATCCGCCGAGAAGGGTAGTTCCCCATACTTCCTGTCATTTTGGGCAACATCGGCCACAGTGGGACTCAACTTAGTGAATTGTAAATGGATGTCTTTTTTTTGATATTGTCATGTTTGGTCACCTGATAAGACTTGTTATCAGGATATTAATGAACAAGGAAACTTACTGATATCCGTTCCTCGATGCTCAGTTGACTAACATCTAGAATGTTGTAATGAATATGGATCAAAACCGATGACTTATGTGGAATCCCTGCTTATGTAGGTATCTGACTAGCATTGTTATCAGTAAACGTTGCATTAATGAAACCAGTATTTAATCGTTCCAGTTTCCTCAGTTGATTGTCATATATAACTTAATGCTGCGAGGAGTTTGGCATGTGCAGTGAACTTTGTCGCATCTGTTTTTTATTTGAAAACATCGCTCATGTAATATAGTATGCTGTGGGGATTTTTCAGACACAGAATCTAAAAGGTTCAAGAACAGTATTAATATTCCTTTTTTTTAACCGCAAAGCGTCTGACATGGAACAAATCACTATCATGGATACATTTGATACTCATGGTATGTGCATGGCATGGTAACCCCAGAGACCATGTATGTAACGGCTCGAACCTCTACCTTAATGATATGATGGGCCAGAAAGACCAAACTCTCAAGGTTCGAACCCTTACACTGATGGTTCGAACATTCAGCATATTTCCCATCATGTGCCAAATCACCAAAAGCTCAAAGGTTCGAATCCTATAAGGGATGATTCGAACATTCTACTGAGTAGGAGGATTCCCAGTGTGCTAGTAGGTCCAATGCAACGAAGAGTAGTTTCACACCTTCACCAAACTTTCCTCTAGGGTATAGCCTTAATTAGCATAAGACACTGCCCATCTAACATTGAATTTATTGTGAAATGACCGCATACATTTTCTCCAGATTTTATTGGAGAAACTCATCGACCTTGTGAATGTGGAGTTCGAGATACGTAACGACGGTTTAACAGACTCATGGTCATTTCCTGATAATGTAATTCTATCTCGTTCGCGCTTCATGCCATGAATGGTAGGCAAGATGATACTTCATCCTACCGGTGTTTAGATAGTCTGGTGTGGGATTTTATACAATTGGTATTAAGTTGGATAAAAGGATACGTAACCTTTTTAACTGCAATCAACTTTCAATGTTTATAGAATACCTCATGCATGATCATATCAATAAAATAAAATCCTCCCATTCTTGCACCTTAAAGCAACCATTTCTTGAAGAAAATACGTGGAATCAATATTTGTATGTCCAGACAGGTATGGACTCAGAACAACTTGCAATGTATAACGAAACACAAATATGAATGGTTAAATAAACAGGAAAAATAAATGAAAATTAAAGACACTGAAAGGTACTGTGAAATTAGATTATGAATCTTCGTACTTGAAATCTCTTTAAGCATCAACGAAATAAGGACATCGTCGCCATCAAGTGATCAACCGCATGTCTCTTTTATTTGCTATATTCATCGTAAACATTTCATAAGCATCAGTGTGGCAGTCTTATTTGTAATGTTTTCTGATGATCATGCCATCATGGAGTTCAATTCTCAAAACAGACGAGAATCCATGTAGTATTAGAGGGCACATATGTTCGTAAATGCCGAATGGAACAAAGCGTCGGGACGGCTTGATACAATCCCAGCGGACAAAATCATCGAAGGATGTGTCAAGATAAACAAATAGCGGTCGATTTCACAAGAACACAGTCTTCCACCATATCAAGTTTATAAAGGTGGTGAATTTCGGTATGGAATTAGTGGAAATTGACAGGAATAAAGAACCAGCTAATAGGGACACAAATATGAATGGGGAAATAAACAGGATAAATAAATGAAAAAAAAAAACAATAAATTGTATTGTGAAATTAGATTATGAATCTTCGTACTTGAAATCTCTTTAAGAATGTTTACGAAATAAACAGATCGTCGCCATCAAGTGATCAACCGCATGTCTCTTTCATTTGCTATATTCATTGTAAACATTTCATAAGCATCATTGTAGCAGTCGTATTTGTAATGTTTCTTGCTGATCATGCGAGCAGGGTGTTCAATTCTCAAAACAGACGAGAATCCATATAGTATTAGGGGGCACATAAGTTACGTAAATGCTGAATGGTCCAAAGCATCGGGACGGCTTGAAACAATCCCATCGGACAAAATTTTCGAAGGATGTTTCAAGTTAAACGCGTAGCAGTCGATTTCACAAGAACACAGTCTTCCACCATATCAAATTTATAATTATGTCCAGACCATCTTTCTTATAGGATGACCTGCCACAAGTTTTAAACAAAAAAAGACTGATAATATCACTGAGCTATTAAAATCATGAAAAGAGCTAGTTGCATGGAGCAGATTGAAAAAACAAAATGTAGAGAGACAATGATACGCAAATAACTGACAGATAACAAAAAAACTCTGTATTGATGGTGCAGGTATACAAAAAATTTTCAAGTTATCATAACGAAACTTCATTACAAGTTTGTGTCTATACATCAATATATACACCTGATGTTCTCACACCATTATCGAGAGATACATCCAAAATAATGACATCAATATGTTGTACCACCATAGACAAATATTTACACCAAATTGCGAAATTTAACATTCATCCCCTTGGAGGTGGTTCTCTACATGTCTGTCTATTATGACCACGCTTCTTGCAATGAGAGCATGTAACCTGTTTCCTCATCCTGTCCTCTGTTCTTATCCGACATTTTTTCGGCCTTCCAGGCTGTCTGCGAGCTATTGGCGGCAACACACGCTCGTCACTTCTAGGATCCCACTGTTTTCCGTCACGTGTGGCGTGGATGACATCAGCATAAGTTGCTCGATAGCACTCACTGGTAAACCAATGCTCACAGAAGTCATATGGATCATATCGCTTGAGTTTGATTGCACAAAGGGCATGTGAACAAGGAATGCCAAGGATCTCCCATTTGCGGCATGTGCATTTCAACTTATCGATATGTACCACATCCGTATACTCTGGCGACAATACCTGGAATTCGTATTCTCCAGCCTGCCAACATTGGAGTCTCCGTGACACTTCCGCCTCGTGAGTGATGATCTTATCAACATATGGGGTGACTCTTGTATTCATGTTTAGCCCTTTTTCACGCCGGCTCTGATAAAATTCCATCAACTTTGCCCGTATCGACTCTATCTGTTGTGTGATGGGTAGCTCTCTTATGTCTTTCAACAAGCTATTTGTGCTCTCTGCAATATTCGTAGTTAGCATATCATAGCGTTTACCCTCTATGAATGCATTTGCCCAGTGTTGGCGACCGATGGCGTTTATGTAATCGTGAGCCCCCACATCAATTGCTAATATTTCTGCCATGTAGTTATCATACTCACAAACGCGCGTTGAACGCGCGGCGCACCAAAACTTCATGACAATTCCATCATTCTTGAATTTCGCCTGAATATTTTGTGAAATGTGACGGCAGCAAAAACAGTGTTTTGCTGTTGGAATTACATCCTTCACTGCATTGGTGAGTCCCTTCATTCTATCCGACACTATCGTAAGATTTTGTACATGTTCCAAGGTTAAATCCAGATTCGCCATAAACCATGCCCAAGTCGAATAGCACTCTGACTCTACAATGGCAAATGCTAGTGGAAAAAGACCATGGTCACCGTCCTGACATACTGCAATTAGTAAGGCTCCTGGGTATTTACCCCGGAGGTGTGTCCCATCAAGGGCGATTAGTGGCCTGATTGATGATTTGAAAGATCTAGCACATCCACCAAAACATGCATAATATCTCTGAAAGGAGCCATCCTCTTCTGTCCACATGTTGTCAACTGTACCCGGGTTTGTCCGTTTCAGCTCCAAACGATAATCAGATAGGGTCCTGTATGAATCCTCGAAAGATCCGCGGATGTGTTTCATGGCTATTTCCTTTGCGATGTGGGCCTTCCGATAAGAAATTTGAACGCCAAACTCCCTTTGAAAGTCAGACATAATTTCCTTTGGCCTGTAGTCTTGATGGACTCTTAGTCTTTCTCTGATAAAATCTGCAATCAACGCTGAGGTTGACTGAGGATAATTCGTCCCATTAAGTGGTCCTGTACAAATATGTTCTGGATTGTACGACCTTACTTGAAATTGCGGACCAGAATCCACAATGGAAGCGTGGATGCGCCAAGGACATGTAGGATGGCTACACCTTGCCGTTGATTCAAATCTATTGGTCCTTAATGGTTTCAGGCAAAAGTTTTTATACATTGCAAATTTGGCCAATGTGCCTTTGAATGCATCACGGCTAATAAACACCCTACCCTTCCACATGTCGTGCGGCGAATCATCATGGGGTGGCATATGGATGTGTAAATCATCCGCTCCCTGCATGGTGTCGATAATAACTTTTGGCTTGTTCAAATCTGGATCAAACTGTACAGTCCCCGGTACGATGACATCTATATCAACATAATCGGCATCGGAGTCGTTCGATGGTTTGTTTTGGAATGAGGATGAGGCGCCCCGCGGATGTATTTTATCCATTCTAAATTCAATATGACTGGGAATTCCCTGGCCGTATCCTGCTGGTCCTTGTGCATCAAGATTGTCAATATCAATCACCGGGCAAACATCATCCTTTGCAGCTGGATTTTCCTCTCCATCACGGAGGTAGGGGTGGCATCCTTCTTTATGAGGTTCTGTATTCACATGCAGATCATCTAGTATGTCATGGTTGATATCCATCCCAACATCCATCTCGACGAATCCATTTTCTTCTGAGCTGCACGTATAGCATCCAGATGGAAACAACATATCACTATCATTGCCAAGGTGTACAGAAGGACATGAATGATGCAACCGCGATTCTCTGAAGACGTTGCCAGTTATTGCTGCCAGGTCACATCCTTTCATCGTTTGGTTAAAACTGCAAGATAAATAAACGCGATCATTAAAAATATTGATATTGACAGAATGGAATGACACCTGATTATATCAAAAAATAATAAGAGCAAATCATTTACAATGAGGATATATCTAGCTAGACTAAATCATTAACAAGAAGCTGCTTTTCAGAGTTAGTCCAACGCATTCCCACGGATGTGGAATTTCAAAATTACAACGTACAGATGAAAACAAAAATATGGAAACGAAATGACAAAAATTAAAAAAAAAATTTCTTAATAAATAAATCAATAACAAACTTTGGAGATGGTAGTGTTATATTAAAATTTGCATCCTCGTTGATATTCACGTCGCATGTTCTGTCTTGTTGGTAAAGAACATGTCCGGATGCATCCCTACAAACGAAAAGAAATAAATGTTATTTATAAGAATACAATTAGTGACCCTTTAGGATAACATATAAATACAAACAAACACAGTGCTGACCTTTTCCCAAGAAATGAAGGCGGACTACTAGACCGAACAACTTTAGTAGTTCCCATTCTGCATATAAATAAAATTAGCTGCTTAGTATTATGAAGCATTGTTGCAGTTAACAAGTCTAATAATGGCATACCTATGTTCATTACTTTGGTGATCTATTGTATGAACCGCATTTGGTTGGATGTATAGATACACTGCACTTGCATCAACCACAGATGCTCTGAACATAATCTCTACATCCTCATCGTTTGTTATGCCAACTAAAGTGCAAACTTTCCCATTCTGATGAAGGTATTGTATATATGGGACATGTCCTAGCTCGTAACCATTAGAGAGATCGCGGACTTTTTGGACCAATTGTGAGAACGTTATGGATCTCTGCAAGAACACCATCTTTGGACAACCTCCATTGTAAGTTGGACTTCCATTATCCCAAACAAATTGTCCACCGGAATGGAGGATGACTAGTAAATCACGATCGGACATTATGCTGCAGGCACATAGTCTTGATAAGCAAAACTAATGGCTATCTAACTAAATTGGCAGTAACTTGACCGGGTTATCATAAGTGCAGGCATATAGTCTTGATAAGCAAAACTACTATCTAACTAAATTGGCAGACGCATGCAAGATTAATCGTAAGTGCACTAATCCAACACAGTTTAGCATATTCATAAGTGGCACCACCATAACTCACTCGTAATAGTCCCATCACAGACGACTCTGTTAAAAGATGGGTATACGATTTGGAGAAACGAACAGTATTAAGTAACTTACGATGGAAGGACTAATAAACCAAAACCAATGCTATTGACTAAAACACATGATATGTTATTGGGAAAGAAATCACTACATTCTATGTAAATGACTGTCGAGAATATTTGTACATTAAAAAAGTGAATATATTGAGGGGGACCAAAAAAGAACCTCGGCAACGATGGGAAATTGTTATTTGATAACGATATCGTTACCATATTTGTTATTTTCTTCTTCCAATTGTGGTATCCGTGAACAAAACATTTCTGATTTTATATTCCAATGGATGAACAATGAGAAGGACTATTTATTTCACTTTTTCAGATAACGATATCGTTTCAGTAATTTATAGATACACAACAAATTTTTTGCAGCCTACAAAAAAGGATAATGGTTATATATTTGGGTGCTTAAAATATGAAGAAAGAATTACGGACTTCACACATATATTGATTCCAACCTCAATTATAAGACCAAAATACAAACGAGTGTGCTAACAAATTCGTTCTCTCCAGCATTCTTAACGTCTTGCTATAACTTGATTGTTAGTCCATATTATTGGAGTCTAATATTATCAACTAGGTAAAAGGGCCATTAGTAATTCGCTGACCAAACCCGAAAAATTGGTTGAAAAATATTGGTTTTTGGAAATCTATGACCATATTCTACACATGATATGTTATTGGGAAAGAAATCACTACATTCTATGTAAATGACTGTCGAGAATATTTGTACATAAAAAAAAGTGAATATATTGAGGGGGACCAAAAAAGAACCTTGGCAACGATGGGAATATGTTATTTGATAACGATATCGTTACCATATTTGTTATTTTCTTCTTCCAATTGTGGTATCCGTGAACAAAACATTTCTGATTTTATATTCCAATGGATGAACAATGAGAAGGGCTATTTATTTCACTTTTTCTGATAACGATATCGTTTCAGTAATTTATAGATACACAACAAATTTTTTGCAGCCTACAACAAAAGGGTAATGGTTATATATTTGGGTGCTTAAAATATGAAGAAAGACTTACGGACTTCACACATATATTGATTCCAACCTCAATTATATGACCAAAATACAAATGAGTGTGCTAACAAATTCGTTCTCTCCAACATTCTTAACGTCTTGCTATAACTTGATTGTTAGTCCATATTATTGGAGTCTAATATTATCAACTAGGTAAAAGGGCCATTAGTAATTCGCTGACCAAACCCGAAAAATTGGTTGAAAAATATTGGTTTTTGGAAATCTATGACCATATTCTACACATGATATGTTATTGGGAAAGAAATCACTACATTCTATGTAAATGACTGTCGAGAATATTTGTACATAAAAAAAAGTGAATATATTGAGGGGGACCAAAAAAGAACCTTGGCAACGATGGGAATATGTTATTTGATAACGATATCGTTACCATATTTGTTATTTTCTTCTTCCAATTGTGGTATCCGTGAACAAAACATTTCTGATTTTATATTCCAATGGATGAACAATGAGAAGGGCTATTTATTTCACTTTTTCTGATAACGATATCGTTTCAGTAATTTATAGATACACAACAAATTTTTTGCAGCCTACAACAAAAGGGTAATGGTTATATATTTGGGTGCTTAAAATATGAAGAAAGACTTACGGACTTCACACATATATTGATTCCAACCTCAATTATATGACCAAAATACAAATGAGTGTGCTAACAAATTCGTTCTCTCCAACATTCTTAACGTCTTGCTATAACTTGATTGTTAGTCCATATTATTGGAGTCTAATATTATCAACTAGGTAAAAGGGCCATTAGTAATTCGCTGACCAAACCCGAAAAATTGGTTGAAAAATATTGGTTTTTGGAAATCTATGACCATATTCTACACATGATATGTTATTGGGAAAGAAATCATTACATTCTATGTAAATGACTGTCGAGAATATTTGTACATAAAAAAAGTGAATATATTGAGGGGGACCAAAAAAGAACCTTGGCAACGATGGGTAAGAGGGTGGACAAAAGGAAATAACCGGATTGGGTAAGGTCAATGTCTACCCACTGGAAATAGGAGCACGCAATATGAGCAGTTGGATAAAAAACTATTATAGTCAAATTAATTGTAAATTTCTTTCAAAAGATGAATGTGAAAGACAACTAAAGGCATATATGTAGTCTTGCACAAAATAAAAAAATCAAAACAATCATAAAGATTGTGTGCTGTTAAAATAAAGGCTTTGAAGTCCGGAACGGTACCCGTTCACACAAAATAATCATGAGAACAGTGCATTTTAAGTAGATGAAATGCACATACACAATATAAATTGTAGGAACAAAATTAATGTAAGCTATATACAGATAAGCAATTACCGAAGAAAAAACAAAAAAAAAAAAAACCAATCCAAATTAACAGAATCAGTGACCATTCCTCACAGTGATTTAGAGCTTTGATCACTTCGATGGTGGCTGAGAAGACATGAATTTCAAAACATAACACTTTTCCTTTTGCCTTCTTGACCTGAACAAAGACCTCTGTCGTTTCCTATTCTTTCAATGAAAAAGCAGATGCATATAATCATATATCAAAAGCAAAATTGCCATTGGACGAATTCAATGCAGCATCATTACTTAACTGGGACTTATGCTAAAATAGGTACAATGTATACAAGCTGCATCAACATTTGGCAGATTCTGTTTGATGTTTGAGGCATCAAGATTGCAATACTTAATATATAGTTTTTTTTTTTTTCCCTGCAAAGTGCAAGACTCGGCACCATTACTTAAACTTCGGCAGGAGCAATAGGGGCTTGCACACTATAGTCTATCAAGCTTTTCATTTAGTTTCAAAAAATTAACCATTAAATGCGCATACAGTTCCAGTAAGAATGGACATAGTATCAGACAATTCTCACACATGGATATTTGCTGACAACCCAACATGCAATATGAACGTGAAGTGAAAAGGAAAAAAATGACTGAACTCAACAGCAAATTTGTTGAAAGACATTCTCAGCAACAAGGACGAGAGAGAAAAAACTGACATAACACAGTCTAAATTTGTTGCAAAAAAACCAAAACGGTTATGTTAAGCAAGTTCTCACCTTTATTGGCTACAGAAACACTCTTTCATATGCAAGATCTTCTCCAACAACTCCGCCGACAAGAGACGGATGTAGAGTTGCCAGACACTGAAGAGGAACAAAGAGAATAAAACCACTTATCTCACAAAAGATTAGATGTCTGTGCAAGAATGTACTTTTCAGACATTCCCTTTTTCGTTACAGCCAATACTTATATTTTTCTCCACTATCAGACAACTGAATGGGAATAGATTGAGGTGGGGTGCTGGAATAAATAGCAGGAGATGACATAAAAAAACATACATTAAGAAACCTGAGCGTAAAAGTTCACGAGCTTGAACGATCATCAGCATCTCAATCATCTGGGCCCTCAATTTATTCATATGATGGTGCTGCAATTTGATTCCTGGCCATTGATTGGATAGTTCTGATGGTGATGGTCGAAGCCGGAGAGGAAGGGGTAAATAGAGAGCAGGGATCGGCGAAGCCGGAGAGGAAGAAGGGAAAGAGAGCTGGGAGCCGAAGTAAGGAGAGAGGAAGACGCGGGAGAAGGGCTGGAGCTCTGCCGGGAATGAGGAAGAAAGAAGTAAGAAAGGGAAAATAGATGACGATGTCGTTCGAAAGGAGGAGGGGTACAATAGTAAAAAATCACCGTACGAACACTATAATGGTCATATACGTGTATTTGACACTAAATCTGTATAAAATGACTGTACCGACACTTTTTTGGTAAAATTCCCATATTTTTATTACTTCAAAAGAGTATAAAAGTTTTCCGTATTTCTTTCAATCTAAATTCTTTCCAAAATAAAAGTCTAAAAAATGACAAAAAGTGTCCTTATGTGATTTTTCGTATTCTTTCGTTAACAAATCATTTAAGAAAAATGATGAAGAACAACCCAAATGACCTATTGGGGCCCACTTCAGCAAATCAAAATGGGTTGTTTGGGGAGAAAAAAAGGTTTAAAAGGGACAAGAACCTATCATAGGAATAGTATTTTTGTCATTTTCTAAAACTTTTTAATCAAGATGACATGATTGAAAGAATTATGAAAAATGTTTATATGTTTTTGAAACATTCAAATCTTCATATATATTTTGAAAATGAACAAAATATTCTATACGTTTTTTAAATTCTCCCTTTTGGAAATGTCCAATTTCATTTTAGGCTTACGTGGCAATTTAAAGGTTTGGTTTGTTTATTCCTAAGTACGTACTGCACAACTACCTTTGTGGTGCATTAAATGAAATAAGGAAACAGAATATTTATAATGCATAATTTCCAAAGCAGTTCTTTACAAGTTTCGAACTAATATAATATTAAGTCCATTTTTTGAAAGACCGCAGCTCTCATGTTGCCAATATTTATTTATATTTGTTTTATGATTAGTCATTCTAGATTTATTTCGATGATCTGTGCTATTACTTACATAGAAAGGATATCTATATGATCTGATCATTTCTGTAAAACTCAAGGTAGCAATGCTCCTGAATAAGTATAAAAAGAGTAAAAAAATATCCCAAGAAAAGGGCTCTTCTCTAACATATCGGTATGAGTCGCGATCATAGACTTTTTAAAAATGTTTAAAATATGTTTTTAGAGGATTTTATGGAAAAAGTTCCGAAATTTGGTCATTCCTCACGAAGGGCCAACGCAGATTGTGTAGCACAAATGGAGTCCATCTCAGGACCTCTTCCATTTTTTTTTAATGCTGAGGGGAGCGACGCTAGCGTAGCTTGTGTCTAATAGCAGCAACGCTAGCGTCGCTTTGCGCGATTTTCATAAAACATAGATCTCCCTTTCTTTCTTCTTCCTCTAATTTTTTTCCTCTTCTCCCACCTATTTCTCTATCACCCCCACTCTATTTTCTTCATCTTCTCCATTTTATCTCGAAAAGTGAAAGAGACGGGAAAGAAAAAAATTACAAACATAACAAGGAAGAATGGTTCAAATTATAATATATTAAGTTAGAAGGCATTTGGTTTAATTTTGATAGGCGGTTTTAAATTCGACCGACAGTTATGCTTTTTTTCAAATATTCTACATTTTCTTTCCACTATTTATCTCATGCAACTACCTACTCATAACTGTCTCATCAAACCACTCACATCTACCATCCACTTTTTATAGTTTCAGTTTTTCCTTTATATACAAATTCTCTTCTACCCCATCTTTTCTATTCTATTTTTTCCTAAATTTTCTTATTTTCATTTATGCAACTTGCTCTATGAAAAAGAGGTACTTTCATAATCTTTTTAATGTATGGTTATTTATTTTGCAATCCAGGGAGATACCGTGCTGAATACGGGTTACTGTGCTAGTAACAATCTTATGATCATACATGATAATGTAGAGCTTACCCTCAACCCATGAACTCATCCATGAAAAAAATGAGAGAGAAAGGTTGTTCGGTAGGATAAACCTGTATTTGTAGGTTTGAAAAACTTATATTCACAGCTAGTAGAAAACTTGTATTCGTAGCTTTTCCACCGTTGTAAATAATAGAAAACTTATATTCACGGATTTTCCACCATTAGAAATAATGAAAAACTTGTATTCGCAGCTTTTCCACCATTGTAAACAATAGAAAACTTGTATTCGCAAGTTTTCTGAAAAGCTTGTAGCTAGCTTTTCCGCTGGTGTAAACAATGGCAAACTTGTATTCGTAACTTTTCATATGAACCGTGGAAAACTTGTATTCACAGCTTTTGCGCCCATGAACATTGAAAAACTTGTATTCGCAGCTTTTCTGCCCATATGAACAGTGAAAAACTTGTATTCACAGCTTTTCCGCCCATATGAACCGTGGAAAACTTGTATTTGAAGCTTTTCCACCGATGTGAACAATGAAAAGCCTGTATTTAATATAGAGAAATATGAAGGAGACGAGGAAGAAGAAGACGAGAGGAGAATTTCTCTGGGCGACGCTATCGCCACATAGAAAAAAGTACTAAAAAATAATAACAAATGGCAGGAAGACCGAATTTGTGCAGCACAATCTGCAGGGATTTCGCGAAGAATGATTAAATTCTGGGATTTTTTTCATAAAATCCTCCTGTTTTTAAATTAGTTTGACCATTATCATAGTCGTGATTGTCCAAGTCATAATGGGTGAGCGAACAAGTATTTAAAAACTCTGCAACATACATTTGTATGTGAGAGGCATGTTATTATTTATAATGCTTTAAAAAAATACAAAAGATACATATGAGTAGGCTCTATCTAAAGGAGAGTATTAAACGTATTTATGTTGCCCTACTGATACCTCGATTAGCTGAAAAAATCTAATATGGTATCAAAGCTAACTCATTGAGAGTTTGTGTCACAGGAGGAACGACGCGGCACTAAAAATGCATGTTGTTAAAAGTGCACCGACCGAGTTCCACCCTGGGATGAGTACATTATAGAGCGGGCTCCACCCAAAGGGAAATATTAAAAAATAATTACGTTGCCTCTACTAACACTTTGAGATTTTGATAAAAATGGTTAGATGAGGAAATTTAATAAAGAATAGTAGTTATTCATACAAAGTAATACAATTACAATCTGTGATTGTTGATAAAAACAAAGTTGGATCATCTCTTCTTACGTGCTTGTGCGTACAAACTATGAGGAGAAACGTCATGAGATTAATTAATCTCTTTGGATATTGGGCTAGTATGCCCTCTCAAGCTAGACGAAATTGTATACGCACGCCTTTTTTCCAGATGCCATGAGCTTTTCCCATCCTCCTGATCCACCTGACCCACCGCAATCCCTAACCAACCCCTCCACCGACCGTAGTCAGCCTCCAATCTGCCGCCACCTCCACCTTCACCACCCTGCTACCTGGATGCAGCGATTCCCAGCGAACAGACCCCCTCCACCTCAGTCAAGGGCTTCCTTTCCTGCCCAGATCGCAGCAACCCCAGCTCAGATAGGGGTTCCCATTCCTGCTGCAGAAATTTATGCCATTCTCCAAGTTGCCCCTCTTCCCTATGCTCCTCACCCAAATCCTTACCTTTCCTCAGACCAAATCCAGAAGCTTTCACTCCTTCTGAACCAGTCATGCCGTTTCCCTTCGGTCACCCCTGCTTCCTCCAACCCCAAATCCTACGCTTCCCTCCTCTCCCAAACCCCTCTCTCTCCCAAAAACTCTGCCCCTAACCTCCTGGATCGATGGCAAGCCCACTGTTACTATCCCAAAGGAAATGATTTCCTCTAGCCAGGAGTCTTTCTCTTTTGCTGCGATTGGAAGATTTGAAGGGAGACGTCCCTCTCTTGAGTGGGTTGAGCAACAAACAAACCTAGCTTGGAACCTCCCCATCAGGAACCTGATTTCCCTTACAGAACAGGGTTTCTTCCTCTTTAGGTTCCATTGCCCCCAGGTACGGGATTCCCTTCTTTCTTCTTCCCCTATCTCTCTTGGTCATAGAAAGCTCCACCTCCTCCCTTGGTCTCTGGGCATGGAATCCTTCTCCTGGCCTACCCTGTCCCCCACCTGGATCAGGTTAAAATACCTTCCTTTCCAGTGTTGGAGTAAAAACTGTAGGTGCAGAAAATAATGACCCACAATAAGGAGGTGTCTTAGAGGACTTATCCGATGATGATGATGACTGGGTGTCGTCCGAAAGCCTGAAAGGGAAGAGCAAACGGTCAGAGGACCCTGGCCTGGGCGGCGCAAGGCTCTCCGATGCCAAAGTCAGTGGATAAACTGGAACAATGGAAGGAGAGGAAGAAGAGAGACAGAGTAACGGCTCTGTATATGAAATTGTGCGTACCTTTGATGGTGATTTGAGCCTCTATTTATAGAGTTTGGGACGTATCTTTGGGAGATATCGTGGTGTGGGTCTCATGATTTGACTGGGAAGTCATGATCAGCCCACGTTGCCATAAATGCGGTCCAATCCAGCCCACTCTGCATTAAATGCGCGTCGGATCAGCCCACGTCGCATTTAATGCGCGTCTTGTTGGGCCAGATCGTGTTGGACGCCTTTGGCGGTAGGGGATCGTGGGATCTGCCCTCGGGCCTTGCCCTGATGTGGCCTCAGCCGCTGGATGCCGCCCTGTCAGGATATGGCGAAGATTGTGAGCGGCTGGATGTCGTGTCTGTCCCACTAGCTCGTGCCCTTATCCCTCCACGTGCCTGGTGACGTGGGGGATGAGGGGCGTGAGTGGAGACTCTTTCTGGCTTCGGCTTCCATCCCGGCTTCTTCAGCCGAGGTGGAGCTTTCTGCCGAGATGGCATCCGGGGTGGCCCAGCCGAGGTGGAGCTCCCTGCCGAGATGGCGCTCGGGGTGGGCCAGTTCGGCGCTAGTGGCCCGGAGCTGCCCGACTTCGGCCGGACCTCCTGCCCCTGGTAGCCGGGGTGAGCTTGGTGCCACGTGGATGGCACGCGGATAGCACGTGAGAGTGCTTAGCCTCATCTGATGGCTGTGATTAGCGTAATCCTGTGGTTCTGGAAATCTCCCCACACAATTGCCCCCTAGCTTTTGACCTCTTGAGTGCCTTGGCCTTTAGTGGTTGAAAGCTAGAAGACTCGCCTGGGGATGCGGCGGTCATTGCCTGGTGTCGCTTCAACTGTCCTGAAGCAATGAATGCTGTGTCTTGCCTGTACTGGGAAGCGAGTCGACGGCAACACGCGTGGCTTTTCTACGGACTGCTGTCTTATTGATGGAACGGGCGCGGATCGCGAAATCCGTCTTTTCGAATTTCGAAAACGCGCGCGCTGGGAACTTTCTTTCCATAAATAGGGTCGTCCCCTTCCTTCTTGCTTCTGATTTCTTTCCGCTTTCACCTTCATTTCGATTTCTGCTCTGCTGCTTGAAGTCCTCTGGCGAGGACGATCATAAGGAGTGTCTGGATCTGTCCCTGGGTTCTCCCTCTGTTTCTGTAAGTTGCTTCGCGCCTCTGTCCGGTTCTTTCTTAGGGTTTCGCGACTTCTAGGGTTTTAGCTTCGCTGTTATCTTCCTCAGTCATGGGCACCCCTAGATTTGATTTAGAAACCGAAGAGGGCTTAGCCAGATTTAGGGCTGCCTTCAGTATTCCGGAGGGGGTTCTCCTCAAACCGGCGGATTCCGTTGACTATGCCACGATGTGCTGGTCCTGCGGATGGATGCCGTTCCCTTTGATCGCCGTGATCGAGGGCAGGGTCAGATTCCTCTGCACCCCTTGCTTAGGGCCTGTCTTAGTACCCTTGTCCATCACCCCGTGCCAGCTGATGCCCAATGGCTATAAGGTCATCATGGGCACGGCGAAACTGAACGAGATCCTGGGGACTGACCTGGGTGTTTCACGATATCGAGGACTCCTATATATCTGTAAGGCCGGGGAAAAGAAATATTATCTCCGGGTGAAGCCGCAGCGAAGAGGCTTCGTCCTGGCCTTGGAGGACTCGAGCAAGAACGCTGAGGACAGCTTCTTCTGCGTGTCGGGGGACTGGGAGTTCGGCGCGGGTGAAAGCAAGAGGCTGATGGTCCCACGTCGCCCTGGGGACGTCCCAAGTAATCATCGCTGCTTTTCTCCTACTTACTTTGCTTAACCTTCTTGACGCCGAACTGATACTCCTTGTCTTTTGAGCAGAGGCGGGCGCAAGGCGACGCCGAGCTGCCAGTGAAGGTTGGAGGAGAAACACCGACGACATCAACAAGGTTGAAAGGTACAAGGGGCACGAGACCAGGTCGGCTTGGAAGCTGCTTGGGTACAACCGCCGAGGTATCGCGGCCACTACCACAGGACTGGAGTACCTGAGGTGGACGAGACACACCCCGACCGTCCAACTGTCTCGGTTGCCTTGTTTAGCGGAGTCCCTTTGACCGATCCCGCTGCCCGACCGAACTGCGTCTGGTGCCGAGGCATCCACTTCTGATCCGGAGCTGCCGGACCTGACGCAGATAGTGGACGCTTATTTCTCCGATCGAGGAGAGGACATGGAGGGAAGTTCGAGGGAGCCCGTCGTCAAGGACCTGGCTGCTAAGTTTAGGCAAAGGTCATCGTCTTCTGGGGCCCCATCGCCTGCTGATACTCGTGCTGCTTCGGGTCCTGTGGGTGCTGGCGCTGCCTCTGCTCCTGCCCCCGCTCCGAGCGGGGGAGCCCGGCGACGCTTGCCGGACCGCTCGAAGGAGGGGTCCCCGCCCAGGAAGAAGTCCAAGGCGGGGGAGAAGAGCTCGATGGCTGATCTGCAGCCAAAGGGCAAAACTCCTGCACGCGCCCCTGGGGCCAAAGTTCCACCCGAAAAGGGGGGGCGAGAAGAGCGCGCCGAAAGAAAAGAGTGCGCCTGCCGAAAAGAGTGCGCCGGTCAGCAAGTCGACCGTCGGGCATACCCGCGAGCCTCCTATCTCGGCGGGGCAAGGGTCCGGATCGGCTCTCGGGCCCCGAATTGCCCCAGCGCTGTGGAAGCCGAGGGTGGAGACTCAACCCGGCAAACCCTTGAACGTCGAGGACCGACTGTTGGGGAATTCCGACGTGATCGGGCCCTTTGCCAAGGCCTGCGCCCTGCCGAGAGACATGGAGGAGCACGAGAAGTTCGAGGACGAGAGCCTGATGGTTACAGCGATCCAGGCCAATCTCTTGGTAAGCGTTTTCGGCGTCCCCTTTCAAGTGGTCTAGCTCGACTGTTCCTGTTTTGATTCTCCTTTTTTCCTTTGCAGAACGTGCAGAGGCTCCTTACCGTGTTAGCAAGGAGGGATAGGAATACTGCGAGGGTGACCCACCTGGAGTCCGAGCGGGAGAAGCAGAAGAAGGAGCTGGACGAGCAGCGGAGGGGAATGTTGGAGCTGAAGGAGGCCCGTGCTGGAGAGTCTGCTCGGTTGGCATCGGCTCTGACCGACGTCGCCGAACTCTCGTCCAGGGCCAATCATATGAAAGGCGAGCTCTGGACAAAGAACAAGAGGATCTCCGAGCTGGAGTCGGAGTTGGCCAGGTCGAAGTCTGAATCGACAGCCGAGGCGACGAGGTTGCGAGGGGAGGTCCTGGCCGGTCGCGCTGAGAGAGAGAAGCTGGCGGCGGCGAACGCCGAACTGGAAAAGGAGAAGGCCTCTCTTCTGTCCGAGGCCCAATCCGCCTTCCAGAACGGGGTGGACCGCGCCACTGAGCTGTACGAGAAACAGGTGGAGGAGATCACCTCCATTCTGTTCGAGGAAGGATGCCTGGCCGCACTGAGACGTGCGGGGGTCCCTGAAGACCACCCTGTCTATCAGGACCTGCCGAAGTATGCGGACCTGGATCCCGAGCCGAGCTCCGCACCTGCAACTGAAAGCGCCACGGTCGAAGCTCCTGCAGCTGAAAGCGCCCCGGTCGAAGCTCCTGCTGCTGACGACGCTCCAGCTGCCCCGGTCTTGAGCGATGCCCCGGTCGCCAGCGATGCTTCGGCCGTGCCTCAAGGTGATGCCTCTTCTGCCCCTGCTTCGGCTGAGGGTACCAGTTGAAGCCCCTTCTGGTTCGGCCGAAGCTGCTGGTTCGGCAGATACGGTGATCGACCTGGTCGAGTCGCCGAAACCACAGTAGCCGGGCTCCTCTACATTTCTGTCTTCTTTTATGTAAAATTTTTGCTTCTCAGCTTTTCTGTTTTTGGAGGACTGCGATCCTCCTTTCTGTATGTTCTGCAACCCTTGTAATGAAGCAGTTTACAATGAATAAAAAGGAGGAATTCTGTGATCACCCAAACTGTGTACAATGCTTTTGAGTTCTTTTTCTCTTTCTTTGCACTGTTCTGGAATGCTTGCATTGTTGTGTGTTTGAGTGCTGGCACAGCTCTCTTCCTCTGGAAAGCTGCCCTTGGCCGAAATGGCTGGCTTTAGCCGAGACGAGCTGCCTTGTGTCGTAGTGGAGTCATCATTCCGTTTGTCTCGGCTGTGGAAGCGTGAGCTCGGCAATGATCTTTGAGGGGTGTAAAAACCCTGATTTTAGGAATCCGGCCGAGTGTCCGAACTCGAGGCCTTCTCCAGGGTCCAGGACCCGGAGCTTTAGGAAACGACCGAGTCTGGACTCGAGGCCTTTTCCAGGGCGGTAGACCCGGAGCTTTAGGAAACGACCGAGTATGGACTCGAGGCCTTTTCCAGGGCGGTAGACCCGTGGGTTCAAAACCCGAGGACTTTAGGAATTCGGCCGAGTGTAAGAACTCAAGGCTGTATCCAGGGCGTAGACCCATGTGGATGGGTAAAAACCCTGAGTTTAGGAATTGGCCGAGTGTCCGAACTCGAGGCCTTTTCCAGGGCTGTTAACCCTTGGAGATGGGTGAAGACCCTGAGTTTAGGAATTGGCCGAGTGTCCGAACTCGAGGCCTTTTCCAGGGCTGTTAACCCTTGGAGATGGGTGAAGACCATGAGTTTAGGAATTGGCCGAGTGTCCGAACTCGAGGCCTTTTCCAGGGCTGTTAACCCTTGGAGATGGGCGAAGACCCTGAGTTTAGGAATTGGCCGAGTGTCCGAACTCGAGGCCTTTTCCAGGGCTGTTAACCCTTGGAGATGGGTGAAGACCCTGAGTTTAGGAATTGGCCGAGTGTCCGAACTCGAGGCCTTTTCCAGGGCTGTTAACCCTTGGAGATGGGTGAAGACCCTGAGTTTAGGAATTGGCCGAGTGTCCGAACTCGAGGCCTTTTCCAGGGCTGTTAACCGTTGGAGATGGGTGAAGACCCTGAGTTTAGGAATTGGCCGAGTGTCCGAACTCGAGGCCTTTTCCAGGGCTGTTAACCCTTGGAGATGGGTGAAGACCCTGAGTTTAGGAATTGGCCGAGTGTCCGAACTCGACGCCTTTTCCAGGGCTGTTAACCCTTGGAGATGGGTGAAGACCCTGAGTTTAGGAATTGGCCGAGTGTCCGAACTCGACGCCTTTTCCAGGGCTGTTAACCCTTGGAGATGGGTGAAGACCCTGAGTTTAGGAATTGGCCAAGTGTCCGAACTCGAGGCCTTTTCCAGGGCTGTTAACCCTTGGAGATGGGTGAAGACCCTGAGTTTAGGAATTGGCCGAGTGTCCGAACTCGAGGCCTTTTCCGGGGCTGTTAACCCTTGTAGCCGAAGTCGATCAAAGAGAGATGACAGATTGATGACGGGGCGAAAGCTATTTCCATTGATTCAGAGATTCATTACATCTTTTAGAAATTGAAGATTGGTGACGGGGCGATGCCAGTTTGGACAGCGGCTTGCCCTCCAAGTCTTCAAGCTTGTAGGCTGGATTTTCCTGCCAGTGAGACTGCTCCGAACGGGCCATGCCAGTTCGGGGCCAACTCCCCCTTGTTTGGCTCTCTGTCGGCGGGTGTCTTGTAGGAGGGCATCCGAGCGGAGGAGGTAACCGCTGGGGAGTCACACAGCTGGATCACGTAATGATCTTCTCTGAATCCTCAGTCTGGAACCTGGGCTGCGCTCTGGTGAACTCGGCCCTCGCTCCCGCCAGCATCTCCTGCCTCAACGAACTCTGGAATGTGGCCTTCTTCGGCCAACTTCTCCAGATACCACTGCAAGGAGTTGCAGTCCTCGGTCTTGTGCCCGCTACCTTTGTGGTAAGAGCAGTAGAGCTTGCTCCGGCTGCCGGAGGCGGCCTCATTCCTTAAGGGCGGAGGCCACTTCTTGAAGAATGGCTTGGTCTTTATCTTGGTCAGGATACGGTAGATCGGCTCCTTGAAGACGACGTTGACGCTCTGACTGGCGCTGGTGGGAGGTCCGGGCTGCCAGGTGCCCCCAGACCTGGACGACGCAGGCTTCGCCGAACTGGAGACCCAAGCCTGCTTGGGCTCCTGCTCCTGGGAGGGCCTCCCGCCTCTCTGCCGAGGCTGGCTATTCTTCTGCTCGAGCTCCGGATACCCGTCTTGATCCCGGGCTCGGATCTCGTCTTCCTCCTGGGCGATGAAGCGCTTTACCCGGGACATCAACTCTGGCATGGATTCTGGGGGGTTCCCGGCCAAGTCCTTCCGCAAGTCGTGGCCGGGGATCAGGGCATGCTGGAAGGCGTAGATCGCTATCTCTTCCCTGGTGCCCTCAATCTGGCTGTAGACCGCCCAGAATCGCTGGGCGAAGATGGCGAGGGTCTCACCCTGTTTCATTCTTAGGGCGAGGAGGTCCCCTTCTTTCTTGGGGATGACGGTGTACGCTTGGAACTTCTTCAGGAAGGAGAGCTGGAGCTCCTTCCAACTCGAAATGGACTTCTCTGGGAGAGAACAGAACCATTTCAGGGGGAGGTCACCCAAACTGGAGGAGAAGATTTTGCAGTTTAGGTGACCCTCGTTCCCCCAGATGGACATCTTCTAGGAGAAGTGTCGGAGGTGAGCGGATGGGTCGGACAGTCCGTCATAGGGGACGAACCGCGGGACGGAGAACTTTTTGGGCAAGGGGGTGCGCTCGATCTCTTTTGTGAAGGGTGAGCCCCCCAGATCAGTGTGACCACAGATCTGCTTCTGGTCCCGCACGTCCAGGTTGTGCTGGAGAGCCAATCTGACGCGTTTGTCAAATCGCTCCTGCTCATCGTCCTTCTCCGGGGTCTGAGCTCTGGGCTTTCGCTTGGAGTGGTTCGGGCGGCGATGGCTATGAGCTCGGCCATCGCGGCTACGATGACTTCGGCTGTTGCTCGAGCCTTCGTCATGAATTTGGCTCCGCTTATGGTCCAGATGATTTCTGAGGTCCTCGCGGGGAGGCTGGGCTGCCCTGCTGGGGGCGTCCCTCTTTTTTCCCTTGAGGCTCGGAGACCTGCCTCAAGGAGGCAGTTTGCGCTGCCCTCAGCTGCTGCTGGAGCTCGCGAATCAGCTGCTCTTGTCTCTGGAGGAGGGCATTTTGGGCTTCGAGAACCCCTCCAGTGGCAGGGGGTTGAACGTGGCGCGTCTCTCCTACGGCCACGGCTTTGTCCTTCCGAGGACGCTCATGCCGATGCTCATCGCGTCTGGGCGGCATGACTTCTTCTGCTGAGATCGAGGCCTCGAGTCCCTCTTGGAGTGGGAACTCGACAAAGAGCTGAGAGCCTAAGCGGCCCTCGCCTGCAGACGTGCCATGCACCGTGCGGGAGCGCCCTTGAGGAGGGACGTCCGTTGACGGTGGTGGCAGCTCGAGCGCTGCTCTTGAGGACTCTACGCCCTTCCTAGCTTTCGGAGGCATGGCTTCTGAGAGGTTGAGGTTAAAAAGGTTGGGAAGGTTGGGATATTGCTTTCCCACAGACGGCGCCAATTGTAGGTGCAGAAAATAATGACCCACAATAAGGAGGTGCCTTAGAGGACTTATCCGATGATGATGATGACTGGGTGCCGTCCGAAAACCTGAAAGGGAAGAGCAAACGGTCAGAGGACCCTGGCCTGGGCGGCGCAAGGCTCTCCGATGCCAAAGTCAGTGGATGAACTGGAACAATGGAAGGAGAGGAAGAAGAGAGATAGAGTAACGGCTCTGTGTATGAAATTGTGCGTACCTTTGATGGTGATTTGAGCCTCTATTTATAGAGTTTGGGACGTATCTTTGGGAGATATCGTGGTGTGGGTCTCATGATTTGACTGGGAAGTCATGATCAGCCCACGTTGCCATAAATGCGGTCCAATCCAGCCCACTCTGCATTAAATGCGCGTCGGATCAGCCCACGTCGCATTTAATGCGCGTCTTGTTGGGCCAGATCGTGTTGGACGCCTTTGGCGGTAGGGGATCGTGGGATCTGCCCTCGGGCCTTGCCCTGATGTGGCCTCAGCCGCTGGATGCCGCCCTGTCAGGATATGGCGAAGATTGTGAGCGGCTAGATATCGTGTCTGTCCCACTAGCTCGTGCCCCTATCCCTCCACGTGCCTGGTGACGTGGGGGATGAGGGGCGTGAGTGGAGACTCTTTCTGGCTTTGGCTTCCATCCCGGCTTCTTCAGCCGAGGTGGAGCTTTCTGCCGAGATGGCATCCGGGGTGGCCCAGCCGAGGTGGAGCTCCCTGCCGAGATGGCGCCCGGGGTGGGCCAGTTCGGCGCTAGTGGCCCGGAGCTGCCCGACTTCGGCCGGACCTCCTGCCCTGGTAGCCGGGGTGAGCTTGGTGCCACGTGGATGGCACGCGGATAGCACGTGGGAGTGCTTAGCCTCATCTGATGGCTGTGATTAGCGTAATCCTGTGGTTCTGGAAATCTCCCCACACAAAAACATACTCTTCTCTATAGCCCATCCTGGAGGATGAGATAACAGCTTCCCAAAGAATCCTCTCCTATACCAGAATTTGCATTAACGTAGATCTCAAAAAGCCAAAACCCTCCTCCATTGTAGTTGACCTGGCAGGTGACTCCAAAGTGGTTGTTGATGTCATGTATGAAAATGTTCCTTGTTCCCTGTGTCTTGGGTTTGGGCACGGTGAAGGCATGTGCCAGTCTGCCCAGAGCACAGGGAAGCCCAAATCAAAACCTCCCTAGATCCTCTGCGCCAGGCATCCTTCAAACTCCTTCAGCTCCCGAGCTAGACCATCCTGCAGCTGATCAAGATTTCGGAAAGCCCCCCCACCAAAGTCCTATGGTTAATGAAGCCTCTCACACTATGGTCAACCCCATCCCCCTGGATGATTCTCTATCCCCTACTACTTCTTCTTGAGAGCTCCACAACCCCTTCTCCGTTCTGCATGTTAGTTTATTATTAACATGAACCCTAAGATCGAGAACATCATGATTATCACATGTAGGATTTAATCTTAGATGGATTAAAAATTACCTCCAGACATCCTGATGCAGAGAGCTTTCCGATCCTGCTGTCTGATGTCAAGAAAACTTTAGGGAATAACTTCAGTTTCTCTCTCCTTGCCTATAAGCCTTAATGTGTTGAATTTTGTGAATGAATCTTTATGATGGAGGAAAGGCTCTTTTTATAGGTGGAGAGAGGACCAAGTATATTCCAATTAGAATTCCATTAGTTTTAATCTCAACCGTCCATCAAGGTAGAGTTTGTTATGGAATATATCTCTTTAGGAAACCTTATATGATTAAGAGATAGCATGTATCCTATGAAAACGGGATTCCTATAATGACCACAATTTATGGAAATGTAAGGACTTGTGGTCTAAGTAAAAAACCTAAAGTAATTTCCTTACAGTCTCCCACTTGGTCAATAGGAAGATCCATTAATGTTTTCATTTTAGGAATCATAAGGCGCGCATTAGATGCTAAACACTTCTTTAGTTGGTTATCATAAGTGTCTTAGCTAATTCGGTTGTAAATAAGAGTCATGGCGTGCACACATTATTTTGCAACATGCTTACTTCCATGTACTACGTCATTTACAACCTGCATAACTAGACCATAATAAGAGATTGACGTAATGGTCTCATAATGTCTTTGTTTAAAGACTGTTTCTGTTTATTATTCATCCAAACATAAATATGTACACAATGGAAAAATAGAAATGGCAGATGTAAATATGCATTAAGAGCTCAATAAATATCCAATAGAAGTAGAGAAATATAAGGCATAAAATAATAATTAAGAACTATCTACAAGACCCATGCTTTCAGTATGACCCTGAAAGGTCTTTGGAGGTAGTCCTTTCGTGAATATGTCTGCAACCATGAAATCTGTACGTATGGACTCTATTACAAATTTATGCAATCTAACATCTTGCTTCAGTGATAGATATTTATGGTCCATGTGTTTGGCTCCCTTAGATATCCTGTCATGCTTGGAGAAGAAGGTTGCAGCTTCATTGTCACAGTAAAGAGTTAATGGCTTAGAGATGAAACTCAAAGCTCCAAACTGAGAGATAAAGTTATACAACCATGTTCCCTGAATTGCAGCCTCATAACATGCCACATACTCAACCATCATGGTGGATGTGTAAAGTAACTCTGATTTCTGACTTTTCCATGATATTGCTCATCCACATAAAAGATACACATAACCAAGAGTGCAAAGTCTGGTGTCAGGACATCCAGCAAAATCTGAATCGGAATAACCAGTCACCTGTAGGTGACTTGATTTTCTGTATGTGAGCATATAATTTATTGTTCCCTTGAGGTATCTCAGCACTTTCTTGCAGCTTTCCAATGAGCGATTCCTGGGTTGCTTTGAAATCTACCCAGCATGCCAACAGCATGACTAATGTCAGGTCTTGTACAGACCTGTGCATACATCAGACTCCCTACTAGAGAAGCATAAGGATATTTTTCCATTTCTTTACGTTCCAATTCGTTCTGTGGACACTGCGTAAGATCAAGTTTGTCTCCTTTATGCAGTGGAACAGGACTAGAGGAACATGTCATTATGCCAAATCTCTCTAGAACTTTGTCAATATATGCTTTTTGAAATAACCCCAAAATACCAAGTGACCTGTCACGGAATATTTCTATTCCTATCACATAGGAAGCCTCCCCATATCTTTCATTTCAAAATTCTTAAAGAGATAATCCTTTGTAGCACGTAATAAACCAAGGTCGCTACTAGCCAATAGTATGTCATCAACATACAGAACCAAAAATATGAACTTACTCCCACTGATCTTGAGGTATATGCAAGGGTCAACCATGTTTTCTGTGAAATCGAAGGCAGTAATGATTTCATGAAACTTTAGGTACCATTGCCTCGAAGCTTGTTTCAGTTCATATATTGATTTCTTAAGTTTGCAGACCATGTCTTCCTGACCTTCAATTATGAAGCCTTCAGGTTGACGCATGTAGACTTCTTCTTCTAAGTCTCCATTAAGAAAGGCAGTTTTCACATCCATTTGATGTAACTCGAGGTCATAGTGAGCTACTAATGCCATGATAATTCTAAGAGAATCCTTCCTGAACACAGGGGAAAAGGTCTCAGTATAATCAATGCCTTCTTTCTGATTAAAACCTTTGGCAACAAGCCTGGCTTTATGTCGTTCAATATTGCCTTTGCAGTCGCGTTTGGTCTTGAAGACCCATTTACAGCCAACTGGTTTGTGTCCTGGAGGCAATTGAACAACTTCCCATACTTGATTTTCATCTATAGATTTTAATTCATCCGTCATGGCATCAATCCATTTACTAGAATTAACATCCTTAATAGCTTGTGAATAAGAAACCGGGTCTTTAATTGTCCCTTCTTCAGATTCTACTTGGTAAAGCATGTAATCATCGGAAATAGCTGATCTCCTTTGTCTTTGAGACCTTCTTAATGCTGGTTCCTCTGGTGCTTCATCCATATGTTCATTGGCAACAATCTCATGATGGAGTTGGTGATAATTGATTGGATTCTCCTCATTGTTAAATGGTTCAACAATGGGATGATTTCCAACATCTTTCGGAATAGAGGGTAAAGGGATAGTGTCACGCCCCCGGACCGAGGTCCCGCTAAACGAGGCCTTAATCCGGGGACGCGGCGCGACGGGCCGAAAAATTCCGCCCGCACACGCTAGTTTCCCACAGGTTTCCGCGGTAAGGATTCACGGAATCCGATCCGATAGTGATGTATAAGGATCACTTTCATACAAATGATTTATGCGGAAGCATTGTAGCAAACATATAAGTCTCACAAACGGGTATAAGTTGAGAACGCAAGAGACTAGCATCAAAAGAGAAACATTTACTGTAGGCCCCAAAGTTAGTTTAAAGTTGATACAAAAGTAAAGTTAATTACAAACTTTCCCAAAAGAAAATAAGCCAACAATGGCCATAACAAAAACCCAAAATGTATGACATGAAATCCCCAAAATGTGATCGCAGCTCCAAGACAACCCGACGTCTAATTGACATCATCGGGCCGCCACTCGCCCTCCGCTGGAACTATAGGTTCCGCCTCGAAGTGCGCCTCAACCGCGAGGGGCTCGACATCTGACACCAAACAAAAGAGAGTCAGACACGACGGTCTGGCAAGCAATTACAACAATAATAGGATGAAAGTAAAACAAAACATAATAAGTAAGAGCTACGATTAAATCACGATTAATAACGATGTCAAAGTAAAGATAGAAGATACATCTCGATGGTTTACAAATCCAATGTCATGATGAGTAACATAAATAAATGCCATGAGATGAATATCAATGCATAAAAACAATGGCAACCCACATAAAGCTATATTCTCCTGTTACCGAAGTAACCGGAGCAGACAAACCGTAGCCATTAATCGTGGGACCGGAACGACATAGTCGTTATCAGACAGAACCGTAGCCACTACTCGTGGGACCGGATAATTACCGTTGCCATGGTCGGTACAGACGGAATCCAAACTGCAGCTGGCAAACAAAGTAAAGACCCCAAGCCGGATGATCAGTCCGACAAGGTGACCTAAGCCTAGTGGTGCCATTTTTGTGAAAATCCGAAACCTCGAAGAAATGCAATTCTATTTACAAGATACATTTCCAAAGTCGATAGAGAACTACTCCAAACAAATGCATATGGGCAAAGCCAAGCAAAACAAGTGAGTAGTTTCATCATTTCTAAAGTGTGGGGGTAACCCACTTCAAAACAATAAAAGAATTGGAGAAAGAATCAAAACAAAAGTCTTGTTATACAAAAGGATGTATGATGGTTCGGTCGACTAAGCGGGTAGTCTCGATATACATTTGACCCCCTTCATTGTCATTAAAGAAAGCGATTTGGTGCCACTGAAGATCGTTGACAATCATAAGGGATTAAATGTACACTTAGACTTGAGGGTTTTCCCAAGTGGTATTAGCCATAGTCTAAGACACATCTTGCCATGAGTTCTGGGCTTGAAAAGGTTGAATGGGCTTCTCTTACAAAAAGGATAAAAGGGCTGAATTGGGCTTGGACATAGGCTTGAAGTGGACTTGAATATTATACCCAATAAGTCTTCCTTAGAAGTAGATTTAAGTCCCTTTTAATCAGGCCCACAACTGGCCTTATCCAAGCTCAAACAGTCCGTTGAAAACAAGCCCAAACAATCCCTAAATTAGCCCACAATTCAGGTCATAAATAGCCCAACATTAGGACCCAAAAACAGCCCGAGAATTGACCTTAAAACAGGCCCAAAAGACAACTAGAAAATGGGCTCATCAAATCTTTAATTGGGCCATCAAACAGCCCTTAAACAGACCTTTAATCAGACCCAGACCCGAGCCCAGACTGAGCTGGGCTCGCTCGAGCGGACCCAGGTCCGCTCGAGCGGACCCAGACAGAAGCTGGGTCGCTCGAGCGGATCCAGACAGTACCTGGTCCGCTCGAGCGACCCAGTGGGTCGCTCGAGCGGACTGGGCCTGCCCAGTCCGGCCCGAGTGCAGAAATCTCTTCTTTTTGTGTTTTTCTTCCTCCTTTTCTTGATCATTTCAATTCCCTTCTTCCATAGACCATTCTACAACATCTTGGGCCTCTTCTCAACCTCTACAAATCCTCAAACCATCATCCATAATCACCTAATTCATACAATTTCAACACCTTTTAAAAAAATTCCAAGTTCTTTTCCAAGTTCTTTTGAACACCCATTTGAACACAATGAACAAACTTTCCAAGAAACCAAAGTGAGAACAAATTTTCAATACATGGTAAAGCAACAACATAAATTAAGATGGCTATGACAATGATTCCTTAAATCATAATAAACATACACTAAAGAAGATTAACACAAAAAAGGGGAAAATCAAGAAATAGAACCAAATGAGGGAAAGCATCACATTAATATTGGAATATACTTGCCTTTAGCCAAGATAAGCTCAAAATCACTCCTTAAACCAAGCCTTAGAGCTTCAAGCTCCAAATCTACAAAAACCCCAAAATTTTCCCAAGAAACCCTAAAAAGTCAATATTTGTGAATCCTCAATGAAAACCTTAGCAAAGGGGATTAAAACACTCCAAATGGAGAGGAAAGCAAAGATCTTGAGTTTAGGAAACCAATGCTTACCTTGAGGAACCCTAACAAAGAAGAGAGACTTGAAGAAGGGGCTTCTCTTAGCCCAAACTCCTCAAGAATGGTATCTTTGGGAAGCTTGAAGAGGGAGGAAGAGTTGAGGAGATCAATCCTCCAAGAGCACCTCACCAAGTGAGAGTTCCAGATGAGAGAGAGTGAGAAGGGAGAAGAGGAAAAAGCCCTGGCAAAGGGAGTTGCTGGAAATGGAAATGAAGAAGAAGAAAGAAAAGCTCTCTTCTTAAGAGACAAACCATTGTGGGCCCCGATCTTCACAAGCCTAGAAACGGTACCTGCGGGCCCCGAACGAAACGACGAAGAAGACAAAAATGATCGGCAAAATTTCTACTTTCCAAAAAGTATATTTTTGACAATTTCTGGAATTTTCGAAATTTGGGTACAGGTTTTGTGTGAAATGTCAGTTTTGCCCTTTTTCTCGAAAAACGCGATTTCTGATCACAAAATCAAGTTGGCCAAAACATGAAAGTTGATGATCTAAAGGAAATAAGTCAAAATACACCTAAATTGGGATTTAACAAGCATCATGAACAAACTCAACAATTTTACACACAATCCACGGGCGCCCCGGCCCGTGTCAAACTTAAGTTAAAGGCTAACAAAGGTTCTCAAAACTAATTCAAACAACCTAATCTAGCTTAATGAGATAAGCTAATCGTCCACTAACCCCACTATCCACTAATCACGGTTAAAACATAATTAAATATTCAAACCTGGGTCGGGGTCTGACATCCTCCACCCCTAAGAATCACATTTGGTCCTCCAAATGATCACTAACCTCTGGGAATAGCTGAGGGTACTTCCTTTGAACTTGCTCACGAAGCTCCAAGTGGCTTCTTCTGGTCCATGATTCTCCCAACGGATCTTTACCCACTGAATTGTCCTATTCCTCAGTTCTTGCTCTTTGGTGTCAATAATCTCTGCCGGTTTTTCGACGTAGGTGGCATCCTCTCTGACATCCAACGGCTCATGTTGTAGCACGTGCGAAGGGTCTGAAACATACTTCCTTAACATTGACACGTGAAACACGTTATGCACACCCGACAGTTCTGGAGGCAAAGCTAATCTGTACGCCACTTCCCCGATTCGACTCAAGATCTCATACGGACCAATAAATCTCTTAGATAATTTGCCTTTCTGCCCAAATCTCAATGTCCCTCTGACCGGAGATACCTTTAAGAATACCTTGTCTCCAACTTGGAATTGGAGATCCTTCCTTCTAACATCAGCATAGCTCTTCTGTCGGCTCCTCGCAATCTTCAATCTCTCATGGATAATTCTGACTTTATCACTTGTTTCCTCAACCAAAGATGGACCATGAAAACTGCGTTCTCCGACTTCTTCCCAACACACGGGGGTTCTACACTTCCTGCCATAAAGCGCTTCAAAAGGGGCCATTCCTATGCTTGAATGGTAACTATTGTTATAGGCAAATTCACAAAGCGGTAGATTCTCGTCCCACTGATTCTTGAAATCAAGGACACAAGCCCTAAGCATGTCCTCGAGGGTCTGAATGGTCCTTTCCGACTGACCATCCGTCTGCGGGTGGTACGCTGTACTGAATTGAAGCTTCGTCCCCATCGATTCATGCAAAGTCTTCCAAAACCTCGAAACAAATCTACTATCCCGATCTGAAGTGATGGAAACCGGCTGACCATGACGACTAACGATCTCTTTCACAAAAGCTTGCGCTAACGCCAACATGTGCATCTTCTTACCGGTCTTCAAAGGAATAAAGTGCGCTGACTTCGTTAACCGATCCACTATGATCCAAATGGCATTGTTCCCCTTGCTTGTATTCGGTAAACCTGATACAAAATCCATTGTCAGGTGTTCCCATTTCCACTCTGGGATTTCTAACGGTTGCAAAAGACCAGGTGGTTTCTGATGTTCTGCCTTCACTAATTGACAAGTCATGCATCTAGACACAAAGGCTGCTATCTCTCTTTTCATATTGTTCCACCAAAAACGACTCTTCAAATTTTGATACATCTTCGTACTCCCTGGATGCACTGAATACCTCGTATTGTGAGCCTCTACCATAATGTCATCTTTCAAATTGTCTACTTTAGGAACACAAAGTCTGCCACGGAAGTACAAAACTCCATCCAACATCTGAAAATCTGGCCTTTCCGAGATATGCTCCACAATTTTAACCAAGTCTGGATCTTGCATCTGATTGTCCTTAATTTCCTGAATGAAGACTGGCTCGGACACTGTCATATTTGCCAACACAACTCCTTCTCTCAAAGGTTCGAACTCTACTCCCAAATCCTCAAATTGCTGAAAATTATAAAATCCATGCAAACTGGCCAAACAAACTGATTTCCTGCTTAACGCATCTGCCACTACATTAACTTTCCCCGGATGATAGATAATCGGAAAATCGTAGTCCTTGATGTACTCCATCCACCTTCTTTGCCTCATATTTAATTCCTTTTGAGAGAACAAGTACTGAAGACTACGGTGATCCGAATGAACTTCAAATTTTTCTCCGTACAAGTAGTGTCTCCACATCTTCAACGCGAAAACTATGGCTGCTAACTCCAAATCGTGCGTTGCATATTTCTTTTCATGTTCCTTCAATTGCATCGAGCCATATGCAATCACATTTCCATTTTGCATCAACACACAACCGAGTCCAACTCCTGAAGCATCCGTAAAGATAACAAAACCACCACTCCCCGAAGGTAAGGTGAGGACAGGCGCTGAAGTTAACCTCTTCTTCAACTCTTCAAAACTAGCTTCACATTTCTCTGACCATACGAACGGCACATTCTTCCGGGTCAACTTGGTCAATGGTGCTGCAATAGACGAAAAGCCTTGAACAAATCTCCTATAATAACCTGCCAAACCCAGAAAACTTCTAATCTCTGTCACATTTTTCGGTCTCTCCCAATTGATAACTGCTTCAATCTTTGATGGGTCAACTGCTAGCCCTTCTTCAGAAATGATGTGACCAAGAAAAGAGACTTGTTCTAACCAAAACTCCCACTTCCCAAGCTTCGCATACAACTGGTATCTCTCAACAACTGCAAAGAAGTCCTCAAATGTTGCTCGTGATCTTCTCTCGACTTGGAATACACTAGAATATCATCAATGAAAACAACGGTGAACTGATCTAGGTAGGGTGCAAAAATCTTGTTCATGAGAGCCATGAATACCGCTGGTGCATTCGTCAGTCCAAAGGGCATCACCAAAAACTCATAGTGCCCATATCTAGTTCGAAAAGCTGTCTTCGGGATGTCTGATTCTCTAACCCTCAACTGATGGTATCCGGACCTCAAATCTATCTTCGAGAAAAACTTTACACCTTGCAACTGATCAAACAACTCGTCTATCCTAGGCAGAGGGTACTTGTTCTTAATGGTCACTTGATTCAACTTCCTATAGTCTATACACATCCTCAAACTTCCATCTTTCTTCTTGACAAAAAGTACTGGGGCTCCCCATGGGGAAACACTTGGCCTAACAAAGCCCTTATCTAGCAACTCTTGCAATTGCAACTTCAATTCACCTAACTCCGCTGGAGCCATCCTATAAGGAGCAATAGAGATCGGAGCAGTTCCTGGCACCAACTCTGGAGCATAGCGAGATAACTTTTCAAACTTGGTAAGATATTCCAAAACAGTCATATCTTCTTGCTTAAGCAACTGGAACTCCGCTGCCTTTTGCTTCTTAATATGTGCTGGGACATATTTCTCACTAAACTGCTGCTTGAAAGTGGCCCAAGCAATCCCATCTGCAATATTCTGATAGCCTTCCTTGACAGTCTTCCACCAAATGTCTGCCAACCCAGTAAACATGGATGCTGCTAAGTGAACCCGCTGTCTGCCTGTACATACAAAAATATCGAAGATGTTCTCAGTATGAGCCAACCAATCATCTGCTGTCAAAGGGTCTTCCTGACCCGTAAATTCTTTAGGACCCCTTTTTCTAAACTTCTCAAATAGGATATTAGGATCTCGGTCCCTATTCTGCACCGCTTCCACATTAGCTACTGGTTCCGGCCTTCTACCCAACACTTCAAGCAGTTGCCTTTGCACTTGAGTCAATTCCTCATCCTTCTTGGCCATTTGTTCTTGAAATCGAGCTTGATTTTCATTGGCTCGCTGCTGTTGTTCGACTAACATTTGCATGAGTTGTTGGAATTGACCCGTTACCGGGTTTTCAATCTCGCTGTCATGATTGCTACCTGATGCATTCGCACCTGCCGGAGGTCGACGCGGAGGCATATTGCTGCAAAACAACTTGTTAGTACAACAAGATATAATAATAAAGCGTTCCCAATCCCAAATCGATGCTAACTAACGGTAATGCTAACGAATCCTTGCCACGTCCTTATGTTCCTAATCCAATTTTAATTGCCTCAAATATTTCTCGCTCTGATACCAAGCCTGTCACGCCCCCGGACCGAGGTCCCGCTAAACGAGGCCTTAATCCGGGGACGCGGCGCGACGGGCCTGAAAATTCCGCCCGCACACGCTAGTTTCCCACAGGTTTCCGCGGTAAGGATTCACGGAATCCGATCCGATAGTGATGTATAAGGATCACTTTCATACAAATGATTTACGCGGAAGCATTGTAGCAAACATATAAGTCTCACAAACGGGTATAAGTTGAGAACGCAAGAGACTAGCATCAAAAGAGAAACATTTACTGTAGGCCCCAAAGTTAGTTTAAAGTTGATACAAAAGTAAAGTTAATTACAAACTTTCCCAAAAGAAAATAACCAAAAAAAAGCCATAACAAAAACCCAAAATGTACATCATGAAATCCCCAAAATGTGATCGCAGCTCCAAGACAACCCGACGTCTAATTGACATCATCGGGCCGCCACTCGCCCTCCGCTGGAACTATAGGTTCCGCCTCGAAGTGCGCCTCAACCGCGAGGGGCTCGACATCTGACACCAAACAAAAGAGAGTCAGACACGACGGTCTGGCAAGCAATTACAACAATAATAGGATGAAAGTAAAACAAAACATAATAAGTAAGAGCTACGATTAAATCACGATTAATAACGATGTCAAAGTAAAGATAGAAGATACATCTCGATGGTTACAAATCCAATGTCATGATGAGTAACATAAATAAATGCCATGAGATGAATATCAATGCATAAAAACAATGGCAACCCACATAAAGCTATATTCTCCTGTTACCGAAGTAACCGGAGCAGACAAACCGTAGCCACTAATCGTGGGACCGGAACGACATAGTCGTTATCAGACAGAACCGTAGCCACTACTCGTGGGATCGGATAATTACCGTTGCCATGGTCGGTACAGACGGAATCCAAACTGCAGCTGGCAAACAAAGTAAAGACCCCAAGCCGGATGATCAGTCCGACAAGGTGACCTAAGCCTAGTGGTGCCATTTTTGTGAAAATCCGAAACCTTGAAGAAATGCAATTCTATTTACAAGATACATTTCCAAAGTCGATAGAGAACTACTCCAAACAAATGCATATGGGCAAAGCCAAGCAAAACAAGTGAGTAGTTTCATCATTTCTAAAGTGTGGGGGTAACCCACTTCAAAACAATAAAAGAATTGGAGAAAGAATCAAAACAAAAGTCTTGTTATACAAAAGGATGTATGATGGTTCGGTCGACTAAGCGGGTAGTCTCGATATACATTTGACCCCCTTCATTGTCATTAAAGAAAGCGATTTGGTGCCACTGAAGATCGTTGACAATCATAAGGGATTAAATGTACACTTAGACTTGAGGGTTTTCCCAAGTGGTATTAGCCATAGTCTAAGACACATCTTGCCATGAGTTCTGGGCTTGAAAAGGTTGAATGGGCTTCTCTTACAAAAAGGATAAAAGGGCTGAATTGGGCTTGGACATAGGCTTGAAGTGGACTTGAATATTATACCCAATAAGTCTTCCTTAGAAGTAGATTTAAGTCCCTTTTAATCAGGCCCACAACTGGCCTTATCCAAGCTCAAACAGTCCGTTGAAAACAAGCCCAAACAATCCCTAACTTAGCCCACAATTCATGTCATAAATAGCCCAACATTAGGACCCAAAAACAGCCCGAGAATTGACCTTAAAACATGCCCAAAAGACACCTAGGAAATGGGCTCATCAAATCTTCAATTGGGCCATCAAACAGCCCTTAAACAGACCTTTAATCAGACCCAAACCCGAGCCCAGACTGAGCTGGGCTCGCTCGAGCGGACCCAGACAGAAGCTGGGTCGCTCGAGCGGCCCAGTGGGTCGCTCGAGCGGATCCAGACAGTACCTGGTCCGCTCGAGCGACCCACCCAGTCCGGCCCGAGTGCAGAAATCTCTTCTTTTTGTGTTTTTCTTCCTCCTTTTCTTGATCATTTCAATTCCCTTCTTCCATAGACCATTCTACAACATCTTGGGCCTCTTCTCAACCTCTACAAATCCTCAAACCATCATCCATAATCATCTAATTAATACAATTTCAACACCTTTTAAAAAAAATTCCAAGTTCTTTTCCAAGTTCTTTTGAACACCCATTTGAACACAATGAACAAACTTTCCAAGAAACCAAAGTGAGAACAAATTTTCAATACATGGTAAAGCAACAACATAAATTAAGATGGCTATGACAATGATTCCTTAATTCATAATGAACCATACACTAAAGAAGATTAACACAAAAAAGGGGAAAATCAAGAAATAGAACCAAATGAGGGAAAGCATCACATTAGTGTTTGAATATACTTGCCTTTAGCCAAGATAAGCTCAAAATCACTCCTTAAACCAAACCTTAGAGCTTCAAGCTCCAAATCTACAAAAACCACAAAAATTTTCCCAAGAAACCCTAAAAAGTCAATATTTGTAAATCCTCAATGAAAACCTTAGCAAAGGGGATTAAAACACTCCAAATGGAGAGGAAAACAAAGATCTTGAGTTTAGGAAACCAATGCTTACCTTGAGGAACCCTAACAAAGAAGAGAGACTTGAAGAAGGGGCTTCTCTTAGCCCAAACTCCTCAAGAATGGTATCTTTGGGAAGCTTGAAGAGGGATGAAGAGTTGAGGAGATCAATCCTCCAAGAGCACCTCACCAAGTGAGAGTTCCAGATGAGAGAGAGTGAGAAGGGAGAAGAGGAAAAAGCCCTGGCAAAGGGAGTTGCTGGAAATGGAAATGAAGAAGAAGAAAGAAAAGCTCTCTTCTTAAGAGACAAACCATTGTGGGCCCCGATCTTCACAAGCCTAGAAACGGTACCTGCGGGCCCCGAACGAAAACGACGAAGAAGACAAAAATGATCGGCGAAATTTCTACTTTCCAAAAAGTATATTTTTGACAATTTCTGAAATTTTCGAAATTTAGGTACAGGTTTTGTGTGAAATGTCAGTTTTGCCCTTTTTCTTGAAAAACGTGATTTCTGATCACAAAATCAAGTTGGCCAAAACATAAAAGTTGATGATCTAAGGGAAATAAGTCAAAATACACATAAATTGGGATTTTATCAAGCATCATGAACAAACTCAACAATTTTACACACAATCCACGGGCGCCCCGGCCCGTGTCAAACTTAAGTTAAAGGCTAACAAAGGTTCTCAAAACTAATTCAAACAACCTAATCTAGCTTAATGAGATAAGCTAATCGTCCACTAACCCCACTTATCCACTAATCACGGTTAAAATATAATTAAATATTCAAACCTGGGTCGGGGTCTGACAGATAGGTACCCTGATTTCCTGAATGATCACATCTTGAGTTTTATTACTCCCACTGATTTCGCCATTCTCAAAGAATCTAGCATTACCGGTTTCAACAATTCTCGTACTATGGTTAGGGCAGTAAATCCTAAATCCTTTGAACTTTTCTGGGTAACCTATAAAGTAACCACTGATCGTTTTAAGGTCCAATTTCTTTTCATGTGGATTGTAGACTCTCGCCTCAGCTGGACAACCCCAAATTTGGAGATGTCTTAAACTAGGTTTCCAACCTTTCCACAGTTCAAATGGTGTTTTTGGAACTGCCTTACTGGGAACCCTGTTCAAGATATAAACAGCTGTACGTAGAGCATCCATCTACAAGGATATAGGTAAGTTAGCATGACTCATCATGAATCTAACCATTTCCATATATGTACGATTTCGCCTTTCAGCTGCACCATTCTGCCATGGAGAACCAGGCGTTGTGTATTGGGCAACAATTCCAAGCTTTTGGAGAAGTTTTGCAAAAGGTCCAGGATATTGTCCTGTTTCGTCATACCTACCATAAAATTCACCATCTCTATCTGACCTTATGATTTTCACTTTTTTATCTAGTTGCCTTTCGACTTCAGTTATGAACACTTTTACAACATTCACAGACTGAGATTTGTCATGCAACAAGTATAAATAACAGTAACGTGAGTAATCATCAATAAAGGTAATGAAGTACTTTTCTCCCCCAAAGGTTGGAACATCAAAGGGTCCGCAAATGTCTGTATGAATTATTTCAAGAAGCTGAGTACTTCTTGTGGCTCCTTTCTTTGTGTGTTTTGTTGATTTACCTTTAATACAATCCACACATACCTTAATATTAGTAAAATCTAGATCCGGAAGGACACCATCTTTTACTAATCGTTTGATCCTTTCACTGGATATGTGACCCAGTCTTTTATGCCACAAGAAATAAGAGTCATTTTTAGATGACTTTTGTTTGGTTTCCTTAGAATGCAGGGTAAGATGAGTTTCAGCATTTTGATCATTAAGATGAAACTTGTATAGCCCATCAAATAAAATTCCAGAACCAATACGACTAGAATTCTTAAGTAAACTGAAATTACCATTTCCTAATTCAAACGAGTAACCATCTTTATCAAGTGCGCTTACAGAAACCAAATTACGGGAAATAGACGGAACATAAAGAGTTTGACATAAGTCTAACTGATAACCGCTATCTAAAACAAGACGAAAAGTGCCAATGGCTTCAACTGGAGCTTTGTCTCTGTTGCCCATAAAAAGGAAGTTCTCACTTGGGTTTATGGTTTGGATCGTAAGGAATCCATGCATTGAATTGGAAACATGAACATTAGCACCAGTGTCGATCCACCAAGTATTAGAAGAAACATAAGTAAGATGTGATTCGAAATAACTTACGAAACCCAGAGGATTACCTTTCTTTTCGAACCATTCTTTACGTTTAATGCAGTCTGCCTAAAAATGTCCAGGTTTCTTGCAAAATTTGCATAAGTTTTCATTCTTTTTCTTCTTGGGGTTCTGACTGGCCTCATTAGATTTGGGTGGTGCTCTTTTCTGGCCTGAATTTTTCTTTCTCCCAGTTTTGTTTCCAGCTCCTTGAACGAGATGAGCTACTTTAATACCTTGTTGATTCAGCCTGGCCTCCTCTTGAACCAGTTGGTTGGCCAATTCATTCACTGTCCACTTTTCCGTAATAGTGTTGTAGTGAATTTGGAAAGGCCCGTACTGAAGAGGTAAACTGTTTAAGATAAATTGGACGAGAAAAGCCTCACCCACGGATAGTCCCAAATTCTTTAGTTTAGTAGCAAAGTCGGTCATCTCAATGACATGCTCATGCATTAAGCAAGTGCCATCAAACTTCATGGTTGTAAGATCTGCCATTAGTTTCCCAGCAAGGGATTTGTCTGTAGTCTTAAACCTATCTTCAATGGCTTTCATAAAGTCCTTAGCATTCTCAGGGTGTAGGAAGGGATGTTTTGATGTTGGCATCAATAGTCATTCGCAAAAACATAGTGCTTAGTCTGTCAGACCTCTCCCAAGCTTTAAAGAGGGTCTTTTCTTCAGCGTTACTTGTGGCAGTGAGTGGAGCAGGCTTATCTTTACGAAGAGCCATATCCAGTTCAAGTACCCCCAATGTGAACTCAACTTGCTCTTTCCATTCGGAGAAGTTGGTTCCATTGAGTTTAGTGCAGAGGTAGCATGCGAATTCAAATTAGTGGGTACAATAACTGCAATAGAGATATAACAATAAGGCTTTAATTAAAATAAGACAACACATGCATAATATATGAATATATATGACAAAAGAAATTTAGGTGCTCCTGTGGGTAGTCACCATAATTTCTACACATTATACCATCTAAGGTCATCATATTCAAGGTGGTGTAAATGAGTGATGTTACTTTTAATTAGAACAAGTAAGATATCTGTGGATATCTTTGGTCCATGTATGAACAAACACTCCTTAATTATTATTCAAACGTATGATTATAATCCGCCTGTGGGCGACTAAATTCTTCATGCGCTTGAACAATTGGAAAAGTAAACATTATGATGGTAGTATTAAGGCCAAATATTAGTATTTAATTGTTAGGGTCACTGTGGTGGGACCTAACCTTAAGCATACAACTTTGGTGATCAGCGGAACAGACATGATTTAAATTAGTTGGGATTTTATAGGGCTGCGGACGATTCCAATTTAAACAAAGGCAGAACATAGAGCATAAATTATTATTATGCGATCGTCCGCTGGTGGCCTACTCTGGTTGGACTTTGGAGTGTGACCCAAATACAAAGGACTGTGATTTGGGGTCACCACCAATAATAGAAGAGTCCGGAATTTTTTTTTTTAATGTGATATTGCCCATGCTATGCCACCAAGTGACTCGTGATTCGGGTCTCCAACCAAGATATTTAGCATATCTTTTATGGTGGTGGGATCAAAACATAAGACCCTCATTTACAGTGAAGGGAGGGGTGCATCATCAGTGTAGATTGATGTGGTGTGGGACACTATAATTCCTCATAATGCACATGGTCAAACCATGGCATAAAGTCATTGGTGAGAATATAAGTTGGACTGCCACTTCTGCTAATGGATGTTCAATCACCCCGACAAGTGGCTGGTTGCATGCATACTCAAGTTTGAAAATTGCATCCCTTGTCCACCTTTAGAGAAAGTCATATATAGTTCCCATAAATTACAGCCAATTGTGAATAATCACAATGGCTGGGAACGAACCTGATCTACATCCTACTGATTAAAAGTTTCCTTCCATCACTCAACAAAATTTATGTCCTTTTGACTTACGTGGATGGATAGAGACCCTATTACATGGGTTTTACCAGTTGCCGTGCAATACGAGTAAATTAAAAAAAAAAAAATCATTCATTCATTCATCCGTACAATTGGTGGTACAGCAGACGCATCAAAATCACTCACATACGGTCAGACATTGTAGGGCCTCATACTTACGGACTGAGGATGAATGAATGGCCCACCAATTGTACGGATCTAATTTTGCCGATTATGGCAATGCATAATTATCCTAATTAATGGACGATCATGTGTTCTCCAATAACCATGCTCTGATACCACATGTTAGTTTATAATTAACATGAACCCTAAGATCGAGAACATCATGATTATCACATGTAGGATTTAATCTTAGATGGATTAAAAAATTACCTCCAGACATCCTGGTGCAGAGAGCTTTCTGATCCTGCTGTCTGATGTTGATGTTGAGATCCGCCAAGAAAACTTTAGGGAATAACTTCAGTTTCTCTCTCCTTGCCTATAAGCCTTAATGTGTTGAATTTTGTGAATGAATCTTTATGATGGAGGAAAGACTCTTTATATAGGTGGAGAGAGGACCAAGTATATTCCAATTAGGATTCCATTAGTTTTAATCTCAACCGTCCATCAAGGTAGAGTTTGTTATGGAATATATCTCTTTAGGAAACCTTATATGATTAAGAGATAGCATGTATCCTATGAAAACGGGATTCCTATAATGACCACAATTTATGGAAAGGTAAGGACTTGTGGTCTAAGTAAAAGACCTAAAGTAATTTCCTTACACTGGAACCAGTTACTCAGGCAGCTCCTTCCTCCCCATCTGCTAGCCCTGTCCCTCCCCCCCTCCATTCTAGTCCCCAAAGCCCCCAAAGCCCCCAAAGCAACTGCTTCAGGGTTGATATCTCTAAAAACTTCTCTATAGACCTCTGTTTCCAGGTTGACCCTCCTCCCCCTCTAACAATCCCTCCATCCCTGCCTCTAGAGCCCCCCAACCTTAATTTGGTCCCCCTCTTCTGCAGATCTGGCTATAGCTGTCCAGCCTACCAAGAAGAAAAAGAAACCAAAACCAAAAGAGAAAAAGAATCCCAGGTTTGCTAAGTAAACATCCAGCTTCAAATCCTCAACTGGCCTCCTTCCATCCCCTCTTCTCCATGTCTAAAACCTTGTATTGCTAACTCCCCAACTTCTAGGACCCTCATCTACTTGGCCAAAACCCATTCCCCTGATATAATTTTTCTCTCTGAACCTAAAACTACCAATGCCACTCCCCTGTCCCAGGACCTAGAAAGGCCCGATACTCCTCCTTCTTCTCTAACTCCCCCCACCCTTCTGCTCCCTCCTCCATTTGGTGCTTCACCAAAGCTTCCTCTTCCTACACTTTTGCCTTGGTCGACTACTCCACCCAGCACCTCACCATATCCCTCTCACCCTCCTTAAATTGCCCTCCCTCTTTCATCCCTGGCATTTATGCCTCCACCTCTTCCATTCAGAGGAGAACCCTATGGCAGTACCTGTGTTCCCCGCCCTTTCTTACCCACCATCCCTGGGCAGTTATTGGAGATTTTAATGCTGTCTCCTCTGCAGTGGAGAAACTCAGTATCCATCCTATTAACTCCCCAGCTACCTCGGAATTCAACAATATGATGGTTTCTTCTGGCCTGTTGGACATCGGCTTCTCTGGAAGCAAGTTCACCTGGTCAAACAATAGGCAAGGAAGGTCCTATGTGGCAACCATGCTTGACCGATCCCTCACAAACCAAGCTTGGTCCCTCTCCTTCCCGGATGGTCTTCTGCAGCACTTGGTGAGGCAAAACTCAGACCACAGTCCCATCTTACTGTTTACTCGCCCTCCAATAGTTGCTAGATTCATTCCTTTCAAGTTTGAGGAAATGTGGATAGGCCACCCCTCCTTCAAAGATCTGGTGACTACTGTGTGGAACCTTCCTGTTCAAGGAAACCCTCAGTTCATCCTTCACCAGAAGCTTAAGTCTCTTAAAACCAGATTGAAGTCCTGGAACAAGGAAGTCTTTGGTGACCTCAAGACAAACATCTCTGCCGTTGAAAACATCCTTCTTTTGCAAGAAAGCGCGGACTCTGTCCCCCTTGAGTCTACCAAAGCTGCCCTCAGCCTAGCTAGATGCACTCTTCAAAATTTGCTTCAAGCTGAAGAAATCCATTGGAAACAAAAATACAGGACTCAATGGGTTTAGGAAGGAGATAGAAACACCAATTTTTTTCACCTTGCTGCAAAAATCAGAGGCTCCAAGAACAGGATTGATAGCGTGGATTTCAAAGGCAACTCCATTGATAGTCACCCTCAGATAAAAGATGCTGCTGTGGAATTCTTCTCTGACATCTACAAGTCTTCTCCAGTCCATATGGATCCTAGGCTCTTCCAAGTGCACAATAAGAGAGTCTCTCCCGTTCAAAACTCCATGCTGCAAACAGTCCCTTCCAATGAAGAAATTAAAAATTCTGTCTTCAGCCTAAAAAAATCTAGCTTTCCTGGTCCGGATGGTTTCTTTGGCAGCTTTTTCTACAGCTGCTGGGACATTGTTGGTAATTCTATTATTGGTGCAGTTAAGAATTTCTTCTTGTCCAGAAAGCTCCTCAAAGCTTCTAACTCTTTCTTCATATCTCTCATCCCTAAAGTAGCTGCTCCTTCTTCCTTTGGTGACTACCGCCCTATAGCCTTCTCAATTTCTCTTATAAAGTCATCTGGAAGATCTTAGCTACCAGAATGGCTGCTGTTCTCGCGGACCTCATTTCTCCTCATCAGGTGGCCTTCATCAAAGGCAGGAAAATTCAAGACCACATTGCTCTGGCCCATGAGCTTACTCATATACTTCAAAAGGGAGCAAAAGGAAAAGGTATTTGCCTGAAGCTGGACATCTCCAAAGCTTTTGACAAGTTGAGCTGGGACTTCTTATTCAAAGCCTTGGATTTCTTTGGCTTTAGCAGTGCTTGGTCCTCCCTTATCCAGGAATCTGTGTGCTCCTCTAAAGGTTCTGTTCTTATTAATAGAGAGCCTGTTGGCTACTTTGCTGTGGGAAGCAGGCTTAGGCAGGGAGATCCCTTATCCCCTTACCTCTTCATCCTTGCGGAAGAGATTCCTAGCCTCAACATTGAAAATCTGGTTAATCAGCAGTTCGTGACTCCGGTATACAGCGCCCCTGCTTCTCCCTCTATCTGTCACTTGATGTTCGCGGATGACATTCTTCTTTTCTTCAAAGCTCTCCCTAGGAGTATTAAAGCCATCAAGGAAGTGTTGGAAGCTTATCAATTGTCTGCTAGCCAGTACTTCAATCTCAGGAAAAGTCATATCCTTTTTGGCAATAGTAGGAAGTCCTTCAAAGTAAGAGTTTCGAGATCCTTAGGTGTAAGTGCAAAAAATGTGACTCATAAGAATAGGGGGGGTGCCTGCACGGACTTATCCAAAGAGACTAGGAACACCGATGCCTGCGCCTGAAGCCTGAGAAAAGGAAGAAGAATAGCAGGTCAGAGGACCCTGGCCTGGGCGGCGCAAGGCTCTCCGATGCCTAAGTTAGTGTATGAACTAAGCAGAGGATGGAGATTTTTGGGGAAGAAGATGGGCATACCAGAATGGCGTATTCGTTTTCCCCCTTGCTTGAATTGTACTTGTGTTTATATAGAGGAAGAGAGGAGGCAAAAGGGTGGTTCACTGTCTCGTCATAGCCCACTCTGTCAGGTACTAGGGAGGCGCAGTCCCATCGTAGCCTACTTTTCTTTAATTGCATTCCCATCGAGCCTCATCATGGCGCTTTGGGGGCTGTGGACGGCGATCTATCAGGAGATATGGGCTGTCCCCTTGTCTTGTCGCACGGGCCGTAGCGTGCTTGAGCGTCTGTGGGAGGACAGCTGTCAGTGCTCAGTACTTTCATCGATATGAGGCGCTTAGCCGAGATGGAGGAGTTGTGCAAGGGGCCGAGATGGAGCTCGTGGCCGAGACAAGGTGACTAGTGAGGCAGGAGATCTCGGTTGATGCCTTGGCCCCGTTGCCGAGGTGAAGTGCCTGGCTGAGATGGACCTAGCTGGTGCGGGAGCCCGAGATGGATCATCTGGCAGGGACTCTGATGAGTTCGGGAATTTCCCTACACATTAGGCATTCCTCAGGCTTTGTTCCCGGCTAAATACCTGGGTGTTCCTCTCTTCATTGGTAGCCCCAAAGCCCACTATTTTAAGAGTTTAAAGGATTCCTTTAGGCAAAGGCTCTCTGGCTGGAAAAAGATTTTGCTCTCCTTCGCTGGGAGAATCATTCTTGTTAAACATGTGCTTCAAAGTCTCTCTACTCACATCCTGCTTGTTCTCCCAATCCCCAGCTCGGTCTGCAACTTCCTTGAGCAATGGATGAGGAATTTTCTCTGGTCTGGGGGTCTTGATCATTTTAAGAGGAGCCTCCTTGATTGGAATTCTGTCTATCAGCCAAAGTCTGAAGGAGGGCTGGGCTTTCGTCGCTTCAGGGACCTGATCCATGCCAATTCTGTCAGGTTAGGTTGGATGACTCTCTCCTCTTCTTCCTTGTGGGCCTCCTGGTTCAAAGCTAAATATTTCAAAGGCTTCTCTCCTTGGAACCCTTGCTCCCTCTCCTCTGGCTCTTGCATCTGGAGACCTATAAGAGAATCTCGCAATTTCTTTTTCATAACAGTCACTGGGTTTTGGGAGATGGGAAAAGCTCTAGCTTCTGGCATGACAAATGGCATGGCTCCCTCTCCTTGGCGCAGATCTTCCCTGAGATTCATTTTCCTTGGGCTGGTTCTGTCAATGACTTCTTCTCTAGCAGCCAGAGGCTTCTGAGCCTCCATCTTCCTCGGCAGGTGGTCTCCTTCTCCTACTCTCTCCTTTCCTCCTTGTCTGCTGAGCCAGATGTGCTGGTTTGGTCTAGCTCAAACGCTAGCCTCCTCTCCCTTGCTGATGCATGGGAGTCCATCAGATCCAGATGTCCCCCCTCTCCCTGGTATAAGTTTGCCTGGAATAGCCTCCTAAAGCCTTCTGTGGCTTGTTTTGCTTGGAAGCTGTTCCATAACAAACTTCCAACCAATGCCTGGGCTTAGTCCATTGGCGTGCAGTTGGCTTCCTCCTGCTACCTCTGTGGCTCTCACCAAGAATCGACATTCTCCATGTTCTTCCTCTACCCTTTTGTTACCTCTTTCTGGGATTGGATTCAGGCTAAAGGTAATTTTAAGTTTGGCTCTTCTAGCTCTGTCTCCTCCAAGTGGGCCTCCTTCTCTGCCAACTCCTTTCACAAAGCCAAGAAGGGCTTGGGAGCCCTCTTCATCATTGCTATCTTCAGCATTTGGAAGGTCAGAACCAGGCAGTCTTCAACAGTAAGCCCCCTTCTCTTGAATCTGCTGTTAATTTCTTTTTGATGGATGCTGCTGCCTCTCTGAGGAAAATGTCTACCTCTTTTATTAGCAACACTTTACATTCATTTTTTCTCTTATGTAATCCGCCCGATCATCCTATAAGATAGTGCCTCGCTCTCTTTTGTGGTTTTTTGGCTATTTTTTGGGCTTTTTTGGCTGTTGTTTCTTTTCCCTTTTCTCTTAATTCAATTTTACAATTAAGCAAAAAAAAAAAAAAAAAAAAGCTAGACGAAATTGTATTCATAGGGAGCTTGGCAACAATATAATTGAAGCATCGGGATGTGAGTCCTTTTTTGAAGACATCTGCAATTTGAGCCTGTGTCGGAATACAATATTGAACATCAATACCCACATGGACCACTCATTCTCGAACAAAATGATAATTAATCTCCACACATTTAGTGCAAGCGTAGAATACAGGATTAACATTGTCACATTTTGGTCCCGAATCACCCTGGCCTAGGGCAATTCCCGAGGTGAGACACACATACTCCCGTGTGATTGTACCTGTCGCGAATCAAATACAACACACGAAGGAGAGAACAACTATTCCACTCGTGAGTCTAACTCACTAGAACTAGTCAATAACATTTAAATATGGCGGAAGCTGCAGTTTTATACACAAAATGAATATCATTTCCCCATCCAGTCCATTTACAATATTCAAGTTCAATACAAAAGAATTATACAAATATATACATTATTTTTACAAAAGGTCCACAAAAGTGCCCTGTACAACAATACTAAAAGTATAAACAAAATACAAAAGAAAAGTTAAGTGTGACTCACACAAAAAGGAGCCAGTCACACCCTAATTGTAAATACTCAAAATGTATACGGCGCTCTCCGAAGGAGGAGTATCTACATTGGCCCATTACCCGGCCACTCTTCTAGTCCTGGAGGAACCTCTTGGGTACCCTCCTCTCCCTCCTGGGCCTTTTCATGGTTGGGAGTTGCATCTACGCCTATGACACCAAGAGTAATACCTCAAATACGACGAATTGGCGAGCATAGGCAATAAAAAAGGAAATACATAATGTTTCAAATGAATTAAATGACAATTGATTAATAAGATGTCAATGTAAAGGAATAACTAGGCAATTGTGCTAAAATAAACTAATCCATGCTTTTTTGAATCAAATGAATATTGTACAATTAATTGGCTACTACATTAAGCTCATCCTCTCAGAGAGAGCGAATCTAGTTGAGATATCACCAGCGGCCCGGCCAAAGGCTAGTTAGCTACCCGGTTTTGGAGTTCCGGTGCTCCAGACGACATACTGCAGTAGTCTCGAATAATATAACCAAAGTTTATCCCCGTCAGGCATCACAAGGTCAAGCTAAGCAGTGCCGACTCGATCGAATCAACTAATAATCGAATTTGAGTAAGTTTACATTCACTAATTTATGATCGAATCGAATAGTAATCTCATATACACAATTACTTACTCAATTCCATATTTCTAACAAATACCGAATAATCGTATAACAATTGTGATAGCGAATAAGAAGATGAATAATTGAATCATAATATAACTAATTGATAAATCAGAATTTATTTGATGAAGACACCTAACTCAAATATGAATGTAATAGATTTAAAGGAATCAAGGTGTTTACTAGCCAATCTAGCTATTTTGTAGTCTATTACTGTTCAGTACAAGTTTTATTCGAAATATCAATGCATTACTACTTTGTTATGTGTCACTATTTATAAGAAGTACGTTGAATTCTAAACTAATCTTCTTGGCATAGTGTTTAGACTAATGAATTTCCATTGGACTAATTAATGAGGTTTATGGTTCCATTTTTAAGGACATAAGTCTTGGAAGTCATAGTCACCTATGGAAATAATGGTGTGCACCATAATTATCTAGTTAAAGAGGATTACGGTGGGTTATCATAGGCTAAGGGTACTAATACACTTCTAATTGGGCCCGAAAGCCCAAATAATCACTTCAGGTCCGCTTGAGCAGGGTCATCCAGAAGGGCCCGCTCGAGCGGACGTTCCAGAATCCCACTTTTTCGGGATTTTTACATGTTTCTCCACTCCAATCCCTTTCTTATACTCCTTCTAACATATAACCTGTACTAAGAGGTCTCTTTACTCCCATTTGCAACGCATAACTTCATTCATCCTCATAAATCAATTCCACAAATAATCTAAAACATTCATTAATCAAGAACTAAAATCATTAAGACTATAATATTGTGAGTCAATGGGAGAGATACAATATATAAATCCAATTTAAAGCTTATACTTACCTCGAATACACACTTTTCAAGCCTCTTCACTAATCCTTGCTAAATGGACTAAAACCCCCAATTTAAAACCCTAATAAGAGAAATCCCATGGAAAAGAGGGTGCGAATAAATGCATGTGTGAAAGTGAGTCTCCTTGACTCTAATGCAACTCAAAAACCTAAATAGAAGAGTTTGTGGCTTACCTTTAGACGAGGATTTCGAATTTGGGGAAGATAGAAGATGGTGGAGGAGAGTTCTTGACAAGCACTAGGAAGAGGAGATGAGGAAGATGAAGATGAGTCCAACTCTTAGCTTCCAAGGCACATGCAACAAGTTCTTGGATGGTTGAAGAAGAGAAATGAAGAGAGAAGAGAAATGAAGAGAGCTTCTTGTGGTTAACAAATGGAGAGGATTAGGTTAGGAAGGGTATTAAGGGATGAAGTTCCCACTTTTATAGAAAGCCCCTCCATTTCTAGTAGTCTTATAAAGAGTCAAAAGATGGCCCACTCTCTCAATGGTTGGTCAAATGAAGTAGGGTCTAATATGAAATTTAGCGTGCTCGAAGAAATACACGCGATGGTGCTAAAATGACGAGCAAAAGATGCAAAACACGAAAGTCGATAATTACGAAAAGGCCCTTGACTCTACCAAACCGAGTCAAACCGGTTCTAACTCACCTATCTTAGACTCAAGACTCAATCCACTCAACTCGTAAGGACTAATCAATACTAATTATCATAATTAGTAACTAAGTATAATTATTTTAGCTAAAACATGATTAATTAGTACTAATCAAGATTAATTAGGGTCGGGGTGTAACAGGGAACTAGGGAAATTGGCGAACCATTTAAATTTCTAGATGCTTTGTAGTCTGATCTAAATGTCAGATTTGTCAAATATGACGGGACGTGATTGGTAGCCCTTGTATAAGTATATCTAGCATTGTCTACAACATTCTGAGTAGTAGTAATGTGTATTACGACCAACTGGTGAGGATGATCACAACCTTGATCCAGGTGATGGTAGCAATCCAAGGCAGTATGTTTAGGGTTCAGTTCCGGTACGGGTCCAGAGTGGAACCGGAACCGGAACCTTTTTCTAAGGGGAGGACCCGGACCCGGTTCGGAACCAGAAAACTGGCTCCGGAACCGGTTCCGATAATATTAAAGGGAACCGGAACCAGAACCGGAACCGTTTGTGAGGCGGGTCTGGATCCGGTTCCAGTTCTAGTTCCGGGTCTGAACCCTAATACCTGTATTTTTTCTTTAAAAAAACGATCATGCCAAATGTAACTTTTTGTCTACCATTAACATGCACTTTTAATTAAAAATTCAGAAATCACAAATCACATACAAACTCTTGTTTTCCTAAACCATCAAAACCCCTTACATCACATCCGAACTCTTGTTCACGGCCCACCATCACAAATCATCAAATCCCAAAGATCACATCCAAATTCTTGTTCACTAAACCATCAAAATCCCAAAGATCACATCCAAATTCTTGTTCACTAAAGCATCAAAATCCCAAACAAAGTCTAACCATCAAAATCCCAAACAAAGCCAACTATCACAAATCAAAACCTTTACAAAACACATTCAAACCACAAGTCTACAACCAATAAGACATCATCAGGCTATAAGCTTCTTCTATTCTATTCTCCACGGTCAGTCATCAGTCCATGGCATGCTTCACCTAAAAAAAAAACACATGAGTTAATAAATTCTCATTCAAAATGACTATTCAAACCAAGATTAAAAATACATCACCAAATCAATGGAAGAAATTTAGCAAGAACCCATGTTACTAACAAGAGCAAATAAAACCTGCCCAGACACAACCTGGTCCACAGTAAACAACAGACTACTATACATAAATGTAAAAAGATGAAAAAAAAATAAAAGATTACAAAAGGCACCCCATGGCCCAGCAGGAAAAGTTGAACTGCTGGCAGCCATGAAAAATAAAGGTCCCATTTTCTAGATTTAATCACTAACAGCAGAGAAGAAATACCCAGGCACCCAGGCCAAAAGGAAAAGGTCTCCAACCCCACACATGGAAAGTTGAACTTTAGATCAACTCCAGACTTATTTTAAACATAGGGGTTGGATGTTGCATGAACAGAAGATAATGGAAACACAAGGAAATTAATGAAGACTGCTACTATTAGGTAAGTCAACCTGCACTTCAATTTGTCAATACTAAAACCAACAAAACACTAAAAGTTGGAATAAATAAATATATCTCAGCTTCCGATCCCAACTTCCTCCTAAAAATGATATGGATCCCAGCATGATTGATAGAGAGCACATGAGGAATTATATGCCAAATTTCACAACTCATGCTAAGTGAATGATGTGGCTTTTGACTGACAGGAAAGAAGCTTGGAAAACATGGAAAGACTAGTTAATGTTTTTCAGTTGTCATTGTTCATTCCATGTGATAGTAATACATCAATGATCAAAATGGAAACCTAACTAAGTCAAAAAGTAGAGGTATTAATAAAAAAGAGTTAGCTCAGCTTCATGAAAAATAAAGGTCCCATTTTCTAGATTTAAATCACTAACAGCAGAGAAGAAATACCCTCGCACCCAAGTCAAAAGGTAAAGGTGTGACTCACTAATTATTCCAAATGGTGACTGTCAATATGATTTGATATTATAGTTGAAGTCTCTTCTTTATCAAACTTGGCTGCATTTGTGATTGTGTAGTGATGAGATTGAAGATCTGAAAATTAAACTTAATGTTAGAAATTTTAATGAATCTAAACCCAAAATAAATCATATAAAAGTAAAAGAAAAAGAGTTACCTTTTGTAGAACTTCTCAACCAATCTTGACAACACATCAGAGTCTCTACTGTAGCTGGGAGTAAATTGCTCCTGTAATCATCAATTGTTCTGCCACCAGTACTAATTAAATGCTGACTTTGATGCAACTGTGGATACCGGAATGGCCAAGATATCACGAGCCATTTGAGCAACTTCCCGGGATTTTCCTGCATTGGTTTTCCACCAAACTAGGATGTCAAAATTCTCTTCATCTTCATCAGGCCATAGTCCTTCATCCAAATACAACTCCAAATTTGACTTTCTTTCAATGGATTTATTTTCTTTGAGAAACCCGTGGAGGCCAAGTCTATATTTATCAAGAGAAACAAGTGGAGAAGCAACACTTGATGATGTCCCAGAACTATTGCTAGCACCACTACTAGTACTTCCAACATTGGTTAAAAGTCTTCCATCAAAAGCATTACTGGTCGACTCAATGGCATATTCATTATAAAGGCTTGTCAAAGCAAGCCTAACATCCATAATCTTCGCAACAGACTCTTCACCATAAATCAATGGAAGTAATATTTCGATTACTTTTAACTTGAATCGAGGATCAAAAACTGCAGCAATTGCTAATGGTGTGGAAATGATTTTCCAATATTTTCTAAACTTCACAATCATTTTTTCAGCCATACCTTTGATAAAAGATTCTGAACTAGTGCACCATTCTATCAAATGCAAGTGAATCATACTAACATCTGACAAATACAAGTTCGCTGTTGGGTACTTATTGCCTGAAAATTTTTCTGTCATCTTAAAAAATACTTACAAACATTTACATATTTTTTTAACATTTTACCCATTCCTCATAACTTGGGCAAATTTGTATCCACTATCACGATCACTTAAGCGTTCGAAAGCCGCCTTGAATTGTATCGCTGTTTCTAGCATCTCAAAGTAGAGTTCCACCTATTCAAACTATCAGGTTTGGATTTTCTTTCTTGGAGCTCGTACTTGCTGTGCAATTTCATTAAGCCTTTGTTCTCTTAAATGTGAAGCTCTGATATATTTTACACTTTCACGCACTTTAAAAATTACCTCTCGCATGGAATCCATGCCATCTTGAACTATCAAATTTAAAATATGAGTGGAACAACGCATGTGGAACATATCTCCATTGGAAAAAAGCAAGCCCTTAGTCATGAGCTTTGACTTGAGCTCTCGAACCACAACATCATTGGTAGTACAATTATCTAAAACAATATTACACAGTTTTTTATCGATGTTCCAATTACATAATCTGTCCAAGATGCAATTGCAAATTACTTCGCCGGTGTGGGGAGCTTCAACAGAGGTAAATGCAATGATCCTCTTTTGCAAATTCCACTCATCATCAATAAAATGACCTGTTAAAGACATGTACCCAAGATTCTGGTTAGAGGTCCACATGTCACTTGTCAAACTCACTCGACATCTTAGATTGTCCAAGAGATCATAAAGCTTTTGTTTCTCCTCATTGTAAATTTTTATAACATCATTCTTCAAAGTATTTCGTGACACCATTCTAAATAATGGTTGAAGGCATTTTACGAAATTCCGAAACCCCTCATATTCTACGAAGCGAAATGGCAATTTATGCATTATGACCATGTGTGCAAGATCATGCCTACTTTTTTGTTGATCAAGTTTGAAATTCTGAATTGCACTAACTTCTCCTTCTTTTCCTTCCCCGATTTGTAGAATTTGTTGTTTTATATTTACTTGCCCTCGTTGCTTTAGTTTGTAAAGCATACAATGTTTTAAATGCTTAAACAAATGTGAAGTTCCATCTTTGCTATTACCATTCAGTAATTTCTTGCAATGGTTACAACTTGCTTTTTCAGCTCCATTTTGTTGTTTAATTTTTGTAAACTCAGTCCAAGCCGGAGATGTTAGCTTTCTTTTTCTTTTTTTTTTTTAGATACCCTAGAAACTTCAATGGAAACATTGGTTTCCTCTTCCGCGTCATCAATATCAATGGGTTCTGACATTTTATCTGCATATAAATAATTATAAAATCTATTATAATTATATGATTACATGTATAAGCTGTCATTCACCACGAGATCACACAGAAAAACACATTTATAAGATCAATCAACAGGCAATTACTGAGCAAATAGAAACAAAAAATAGAATTATATCAATTGAAATAAATTGCATATGATTACATCTATGGATCTGTGAGCTATTATAACATGGCACAGTTAAAATAAAGGGGAAAAACAACCGTTTTACCTTTCAATTTGTCTTGAGCAAATACAAACAAGATGAAACATCAACCAAAAGTAAGTGATAATAAACCCAAATATAGAATTCCTCTACATCAGTAGTGAGACATCATGAAATATATAAGTATAAAGATAGTATCCGGTGGTTGGAATGATTGATAGAAATAACTATGAATGCATAAAATAGGAAGGAAAAAAAAACTAACTTTTAACCTACGTTAACAAACAATCATGGAAATGAAGTCGAACTAAGGAGGTGCCCATGGCCATCACCACAGCCTTGACTGTAGGAAGAAGTTTGGGCAAGATGAGGAATAGTAGTCTTTCAAGAGTCCCTCTATCATTGCCACTCTAATGGCCAATCCAAGGACAATGGCAACCCAAAACATCTTCAATGGTGAGGCCATGGACACACGTCACACACCTTCTCTTTGATGAACAAGTAGCTGAATATTATCTATCATTAACTCTTCATTTTCATCAAAAAGAATGAAACCCCAAATTATTAGAGAATATAAACCCTAAAAAGTCAAAGGAGGAAATGAAATGAACTCACATGCTTCTTCTGTAACAGCACTACAGTAGTGAAATCAAGAATGAGGAGAGAGGGCCGGAGCCGGAGCGGGAGAGGGAGAGAGGGCTGGAGCCGGAGCCGGAGCAGGGGAGAGAGCCGGAGACGGAATGAGCAGGGGGCGGCAGCTCTACATGTATTTAGGTTAGAAAGTAGAAAATAAGAATGAGGAATCCTGTGTTTTAGGTTAGAGTATATATTGGGTCGGGTCCCAGGTCCACGGGTCTGAGCCACTGTGGATCGGGAATCGGACCCGTTTAGGTAACTGATGGACCGCGCTCCCGATGCCCGGGTTCCTACCGAGGTCGGCGGACGTGGGAGTCCGTTTGGTTCCGACCCTTTCGTAACCGGGGGGCAAAAGGGGCGTGCATCAACATTTCTTTTTTTTGTGGGTGTGCCAAATTTTCTATTTTTACTTGGAATTGCAAGTGGTGATCCGGAGATCAACCTTCGCAAGTAAAAAGGAAATCAACTTCTTTCAAGTTTTCGATTGCACATATATTTAAGAAAAGAGACATTTTCTTGATTTGTCATGAAAGGCGATTTTTTTTTGCATTTATAGCCGATTTTGGCGTTTATAGCCGATTTTTGGCGTTTATAGCCGATTTTGGCGTTTATAGCCGATTTACAATCCTTATCAATAATGAAAGACAAGAATTGTGATTTTTGTCTCTTTTGAAAAAATACAAACTACAATGAAAAGCAAGAAAAGGAGGTTCTAACTTCTCAAGAGATTGTGGGGGACTCGTTTAGATTGACGGTCGCAAGCCATATGTGGGCTTCGCCATCATCCATGCAGATGAGAACAGAGGATGCTATTGGTTCGCTTGGCTTGGCTATAACCTCGGGTTTTTAGAGGACAAAGACCAAAAGGAGGTCCTATGTCCAATAAAAAGCCGAGTAGACGGGCTGAAAAGCCACATCTAAGCCATTGGAGGCAGGAGGAGAAGGCAAGGACCTTGGGGGGGTACCCCCCAAGGGACTTTTGTCACCTTGTTGCGGTGGCCGGTGTAGAATTTCCGCAGAGTTTTCTCTCTTTTCCTTTCTCTGGATTTCTGTCTGCTGTCTGTTGATGTTGTGTGTCCTTTCTTCTTGGAGAGCCCTCCTATTTATAGGCTTTTAGGTAGCCTTTTAGGAGGGTTTATGGGCTTTTATTGTCATTAAGCCGCATAATGGGAGGAGTTACAAAATTGAATTGTTTATTTTGTAACTCCTTTTTTCTTGGCTTCTGATTGGCCGGAGGAGATTGAGGGCATTTAATCGCCTTTAATCGCCATGATGGGAGGAGTTTCATGGGTTAAATGCCATGAATCTCTTGACTTGTAACTCCCGAATGCTTGCTTCTGATTGGGCCGTCCAAAGAAATGGATTAATGACTGTAATAAAGCTAGTCAATAATCGCATTAAGTGGTCGCCGAGCAGCTGAAGAGTCGCGGGCCGTGCCACGTCTTTTGGGATTCTTCTGTTGATGATCATCGATGGATCTTCATGTAGATCGACATCAGATGATCATGTAATTTCAGGTGTTTGTTGCCAACAGCGGGTCGGTGCCATCTGTCCTGTCGATTTCTCGATCGGTCGGGTAGAAAGCACACTTTTTTTGGTTGACCGGGTGGCGATCAATATTGTTTTCGATACTCTTGATGATTTACCCGTGTTTTGGACGGATGTCAGAGGACTTGGTGTCTCAAAAGCATGAATTTTGGAAAGTACCAGAGGCTGGGCTCCTCGAATCGCGAGAAAACGGCGAAAACCGGGGTTTCCGGGGCTTTCCCGGCGACCCCGGGGTTCCAAGGTCGCCGGCGACCCTGGCCCAGGGTCGCAGGGGTCTGCGACCCTGGGGGGTTTTTCCCCCTTTCGTGTCCCGTTTTGCGTCCGTTTTTGCTGTTTTTTGATTCTTTTTTCTTCTGTACTTTTCCTTGACATTTTGACCATTTATTGGCCTGATTTCTTTGTAGGAAACCTGATGAGAATCCTTGCATTTTATTTTGCAAAGTTTCCAATTTCCTGAGAAAGCCGAAGACTTTGTCGCGCAGAGCTGCCGATTTTCCGTCAGAAGCTGAAACTGGGCCAAACGATGTCGAAATGACCTGAAATTTGGTGTGAAGCCTCCTGAGCAATAAATATGACCAACCATAGGCTTTTGTTTGAGTTTTTGAAGCCGTTTGGGGTCCTATCACCTGTAGACTTGCTTTTGTCGCGATGAAGATGTCGCGGTTTGATGTGCGGCCAACCGATGTCCGATTGACTTGAAATTTGACAGGGAACCTATTGGAGTCATTTTAAGATGATCCATAGGCTCTGTCTTGGAAACCATGGTCCCGGAGAGCTTTTGCCGCCGATAGCTCCTTTTCGGCTGTCGGAGAGCGAAGTTAGGCCAAATGATTTTGAAATGGCCCGAAACTTCTTGTGTACTCCTCTTTTGGCTGTCTGGAAGAATCTTGCAGTTTTTGTTTGATTCTGACAAGATTTGATTTTTGGAAGCAGCATTGCCTATTTATGGCAGGTTGCGACTTCATGTAGCTCTTTGGATCTTGAAGAGGCAAAGTGACATTTTTGGTGTCAACAAATGCCCCCTCGAGGTACAGCGGCGAGTTGCTTAACTTTTGTTGTCGATGTGCCTCGAAGAGATTTTTTGAAGGAGAGCCCGTGACTTGACCAAGAGTCTTTGAGCAGTCTTTCTTTTTGGTATTTGTAGCCTTTTGAGCTTCCAGGGGAATTTTATGGTAGTGAAAGGGATCACGTACCATCTCGAGGCAAAGTTTTGAAGATGACATCAGGGATGTGGATTTGGGTTTTGACCTTGTGACCTAACAGGCTATATGTGGCAAGTTAGGGGTCGAGTTTGGTTTTGATCGTGTGACCCAACAAGCTGTATGTGGAATGTTGGGGGATCAATTTTGGTTTTGATCTTGTGACCTAACAGGCTGTATGTGGCAAGTTAGGGGATCAGGTTTTGGTTTTTGGTTTTGGTCTTGTGACCTAACAGGCTGTATGTGGCAAGTTAGGGGACCAGGATTTGGTTTGATTTTTGTGGAATGTCAATTTCAAGATTTTGGCTCAATTTGGTAGATGAGGCTGGATGGTTTGATTTTTGGAAGCTCATGGGGCTTGGAATTTTCTTTTGTATGGTCCAATCAACTCAAAAGAGGCATGGAACCATTTTTGTATGCTCTTGGTAAGAGGGATTTCTCTTGACTAAAAGCCCAAAAAATTTTCTTTTTTTTTTTTTTTTGTGTGCCTAGGTGGTCAAACCTGGCTCATATGGGCTAACCCATGGGACCTTAAGCTTTTGAAATAGCTTAGATCTCATATGGTGTCATTTTTGTAAAGAATATCCAAAAATATCTCATTTGGATAGAGAATATCTAAGAATATCTTTACTTGGAGAGAATCTCTCATGATCCCTTTATTTTGGGATAGAATATCTCAAGATATCTTTCTTTTGGGAAAGAATCCGTCATAGATTTCTTTTTGGGAGAAAATCCTTCAAGATATCTTTCTTTTGGGAAAGAATCTTTCTAATCTCTTTCTTTTGGTAAGGTTACTAATTAGTAACACTTACCTCTTGCTTCTTTCCTTCTTTGGTTTGCTCTCCTCTATAAAAGCAAGGAGAAGGTTGGATCTCTTGCTCTTATTACTTTCTTTTGCAATAATCTCAAGAGGGCTTCAAGACCAAGAGTCCTTCTTCTTCAAGATCTTCAAGAGTTTTCTTCTTCTTCTCCATCAATGGCTTCAAGTAAGTTCTCCCTTTTTTTTTAAGAAATCTCCATTGTAGGAAAAATAAAGTTCTTTCTTTTTTTTGTTTCTTTCTTTTCTTTTCTTCTTTTTTTTTCTTTTCCACGTGTTTGCCTCCCTTTTTTTTCACACGGTTTTTTTTTTTTTGCTTTCTTTTCTTTTTTTTTTCATGTTTTTTTTTTTTTGTGTGGGCCGTACGGACAGATCCGTACGGATCTGGCCGTACGGCCACGTGGCCTGTGGGCCAGCCCTCTTTTTTTTCTTCTTTTTTTTTCCTCCCCCCTTTTTTTTTGAGAGAGTTTCTTTTTCTTTCTTTTTTTTTTGTTTTCTTTCCCCCTCTCTTTTTTTTTTAGAGAAAGTTTCTTTTTCTTTCTTTTTTTTTGTTTTCTTTCCCCCTCTCTTTTTTTTTAGAGAAAGTTTCTTTTTCTTTTTTTTTTCTTTTTGCTCATCATGATAATGCATTTTTTTTCGCAAACCAAGATGTTCATGCATGCATTCAATTTGTAAATTAAATTTGTAGCATGATGTGATAGCATACCTGAAAGTTTTCGCAAATTTGGGAATTTGGAGCTCGCAGTGATGTTGAGCCTTTCCTGATTTTGCGGAGACTTTGAGGTTTCGAAAGTTTGGAGTTTCGGAGCTCGCAGCGATGTTGAGCCCATCTTCAAGCTTTCTATTTCTTTCGGGATAGTTCCTTTTCTTCGGAATTGCCCCGACATCATGTCAAAATTTCGCCAGATTTTTTTTAGCGAGATTCTGTCATTTTGATGTTTGATCTTTTTCTTTTCCATCCTTTTCAGGTGGTTCCTCCAGAGCGAACAAGGGTAAAGAGCCTGCTACAAGCGTACCTCGTCGATCTTCTAGATCTTCTAATCCGGCCGTTCAGCAGGCTTTTGAGAAGGTCCAGTATGTTGAGAGAAATCTGGAAGAGTGCGACTCCCTCAACAGAGATGAGATGAGGCAGCGACTGATCACTCTCAAGGGAGAGGAATTCTATAAGATCATGGTAAGCAGTCGTCCATGGATGATGGAAGATCAGAGCGTTTTGCCCAAGCCTACCTTCTTCTTTGGTGATGCAGTCCCTGATGACATGACATACCAGAGGAGATGTTTTCAGTTTTCTTTCACAGCAGATGGTGAGAAGAAGACTGTTGCTACCCGGTCGACGTTTGATCGCACCATCTCGATTCTGAGCCTTGCCCCCACGTGCCCTAAGAGGGAAGATCCTCCAAGCTGGGTGAGAAGGACAAATGTAATCAAGACCGGGGTTTTTGTTGGCGGTTCTCCTGGATATACGGAGAGGTCGCCTGTTGATATGGACCTGTTGATGCCATCCAGCGGCTACCAGGGCTCTGATTATCCGTCGGTCGATTTGAGACCGGTGGGCCTTGGTATTTTCAGTGGTGACGGCAGCAATTGGATCAAGCCTTTTCGACTTCGAGGCCGTTTCAATGCTGACTCCGAGTGGAAGTCGTGGACTGATCGCGTCCTGCTGATTGGTGGCGCCGTTTTGAAGGAAGCCGGGATCTTTGATGCGGTCCGCGCCTTTAGGGAGACCGTGATCTTTTCCGATGAGGCTTTCATGGCTATGCTGGAGTCATTCCTCCCACAAACCAATACCTTCGTTGTGACGAATGGTGAGATTGGTTTTTCTTTGAAGGAGCTGAGCGCTATTACCGGATTGCCCATCCTTGGCAAACTCTATGAGGAGTTTATGCCGATTGACAGCGTCCTCGAGGGGCAGTCTGAGGAGTTCAGGCTTTTATACTTTCAGCTCGTCGCCTTCTATGATTTTTTGAAGGAGAAGGGGGGTTTGAAAGTTAGATCCAGCAGTTGGAAGAGTTTTAGCTCTTCATTCCCCAACTTTTTTGATAGCAGGGAGTCTTCTGATGGCGTGACCCCAGGAAGCCGGAGCTCAGGATCCAAGTTCAAAGAAAATCTTGGCCATGCAAGAAGAGTTGAGAGATTTTTGTGCTAGTACAAACGCCATATGTCCTGACATTGCACTGCGGAGAGATCTCGCTGTTTACCTCACTTATTGGCTTGGTGAGGCTGTTTTTGCTGGAGGAGATGGAACGCACATCAGGCTGCATTGTATTTTCCCGGCTTGTCAGATGGCGTTTGGAGAGCAGCTTGAAAGTCCTTGGGATCCTAACCCTAGAGGGGGGGGGTGAATAGGGTGAGCTACTAATAGTGACTAACTATGACCAATTTTAATTTTCTATAAACTAACTAGTCACTAGTGATGATAACAAGCACAATGCGGAAGCTAAATACATACAATCATCACAAGAGCATGCACCACAACACAATATTTATAGTGGTTCGGCCAACATGCCTACATCCACTACCGGCTTGTGTTCCTCACACCCCACCGGATTTCCACTATTATGCTTTTCAAAAGGCTAAGCAATAACCTCTACAATTATGCTTTCCAAGGATAAGCAATAACCTTACAATGTTGTTTTTCTAGGCTAAACAACAACCTTTACACAATGCTTTTAAATGGCTAAGCAATAACCTTACAAGTAAATATTTCTCTCAAAGAAAGTGTCTTCACAAAACACTCTTATGAGATTACAATTTAAGCTCAATAAAAATTGCCTCTAAGTAGGCGGATAAGAAAATGAAAATCTAACTCACACAACACAATGAAATGCAAAGATGAATGCTTGTGATATGTGTGTGTGGAAAACTTCAATCAAGTTTAAAATTAAGCTCAATCTATTTTATGCTTAAAGCAATTCAAAAGTTTAATGCTCATAAAAAGATTTGATTGAAGTGTTATGCAAATCACATGTACACAAATACTAACTTGTAAATGATTTATGAAAATCAAGATGACACAAGTTGTATGAAATTAATTATGTCTAAACATGTGATGCACATTCAATGTTGTTTTCAAAACAAATTAGTTTAACTAAAGTTCAAATGAATGAAAACAACAAAGATGATTCAAACAAGTTAATGAAACATGTTTATAAAACAAATCAAAGGTTTTGACAAAACATGATTAACAAAGTTTATAAAACAAACTTGGTTTGAATCAAGAAGTAGAATCCAATACAAATAGATCAAAGATTAAATATGATAAGGATTCAAAACATCATTGTTATCATGCTAAAAATCATTTACCAAAGATTAAAAACTAAGCATATAACAAATGATTAAGAGAGGTAAAGCTTACTTAGTGATTTAACTTCCTTAATCCAAGCTTGAGCTTTACTAATGACCCCCTTTGATCTCTCTTAGTTCATCCCCTTTTTCTTCTCTTCAAACACCTCAAGAAGGCTTGAGAGTTCCACTTTGATCAACCCCCTTTAAATGGGAATGAACCCCTTTTTATACTCAAAAAGTTGAGTTCTGCGAGTGCCCGGTCGACCCCATAAAAGCCCCGGTCGACCTGGCCTCCAACGGTCATAAAACTGACCGTTTGAAAAAAGAGCCGTTGGCTCTTTCCCGGTCGACCCGCAGTGGGCTCGGTCGACCGGGTCCATGGGCTCGGTCGACCGGGTCCATGGGCTCGGTCGACCGGCCACACTGCGGGTCGACCGGGTCCCCTGGACCATTTCCCCCAAAAATGCTTATTTTGCATATTTTAAAGTATTTTTCCTTGGGGATTTTTTGGGCCAATAAATCAAGCTTGGAATCATGTTTTAAATCATTCTAAGCGGCTTAAAAACATGAAACATAAAAAGCCAAAAATCATTTGAAACTTTAAATCATTGGCTAGCTTGATTTGTAAAAATCCTTTTTCAAATAAAATGCATCCAAGATGAAAACCAAAACATGCATGAAACATATGATTTACAAGGTTTAAAACAATGCATGTGTAAATCAAGATTTCAAGATTTTCTAAATCAATGCATGTGTGTGAATTCAAATGATGAATAAAATGAATGATGCATCCATCAAATTGCAATAAACAAAAACCTAACAATCTCCCCCTTTGCAATTTGATGGCAAACCTTCAATATGTTGGCAAACCTTGCTCAACACTAAGAGTTCACACACAGTCTTCAGCTCCTCCTTGGCTGGACAATTCTTGAAATCTCTTTGGATGCTTCTTCATTTAGCTTGGGCTCTAGCTTCATTCTTCATTCTTCTTGATGCTTGGAGCTTGATCATTCTTCAAGCTTTCTTTCCATCTTCCTTTCTTTGGCCAAGCAACTTCTTTAGCTCCCAAGCTTTCTTCTCTTCATTTCTCCCTTTTGACCATGCACTCTTCTTTTGGCAAGATGTGCATTCTCTCCACCTTTAGCATTTTCTCCCCCTTAATTCTTTCTCCCCTCTTTTTTTGCCATTAAGCTTGAGAACTTTCTCCCCCTTTGCCATTAAATTGCAAAGGTATCAATTGAAGAGGGGTACCTACACACATGAACCAAGGAAAATACCTTTTAGTAGCACCTGTTAACAAAGGAAATCGAAAATGAAGTACATAACAGGTCATCATGCATGGGTAATAAGCTATAAGGGTATCAAGAGCCAATATAAGGGTGAATTTGATCAAAACTAATACTTCCTATGAAGATTTACTCCCCCTCAATCCATACTCTTCTTTTGTCAAACTTTTGACAAGGATTTAACTAATAGGTACAAGAAGAAGATGGTTTAACCAATTGAGGGTTAACTTCAAGTGAAGGATTAGATTCAATTGATAATAATATTTGACTATAAAGCTCAATATGATCAAATTACCAAAGTAAAGGGCAAGGTCAAGGGATATACTAAACATAGCATCAATCAATATAACTATGAAAATCATATGCTATGAATATTTTTGAAATCATTTCATCCAATCATCAAATATGACTATCATGTGCAAGATGAGTGAAATGAAGTTCAAACATGAAGCCTACCTCAACCATTAACCAACCAAGATTATGAATACATAAGTATGGTGGTCATGAGATATACCAATAAGTGCAAGTGAGGTGGCAATCATGAAGATTATGATGCTAATAGAATGTGACAATTGCAAAATCAAGCATCATAAAAGGATATTCATCACTTTAAATGATATAACTAATGAGCATAGTGATGAACATGAGAAATTGCATAAAAAGATATAACTTAGTAGAATATGCAATTTTCAAAGTGTCAAGATCATATGAATTCAACATCTAAGACATCCATCAAACAATAGATATAACTAAGAAATACAAGGAATGGATTTCAAAGAGGTTCATATGATCAAGCACTACTATGAAGTTGAAACATGTATAAGAATGACATAACAAGGAAAATACACATGAATCAACAACATAACCATCCATATCAAATAATAACTAGAAAGCATAAGGATGGATTTTTGGGTTCTAGTATGGTAACTACAAAAAATGATTTAAAGAACACAACCATACATGGAACAAATAAACATTTGCATATAAAGTAATGTAACTAATGAAAGAACATAAATGCAAATGCAATCATGACCAACAAAAAAATTTACCTATAAAGGATAGGTTGGTCAATGAGGTCCAAGGCCTTAAGGTTTGTCTAAGTATCTAACTTTGGGAATCCACCTAAGGTCTTGAGATGGTTGGACATTGAGGTCTATATTAAAAGTTCCACCAACACTAGGAGATTTGACTTGATAAATTTTTAACTCAGACTTATCACCTTGATATTTAGATTTGACTAAATTTAGCTTAGATTGGTGATTAGTCTTTTGGGGTTGGTGAGTTTTCTTCTTAGGGGATGAATTTACTTTTCTTTTCTTCTTATCTCCTCCCTTAATTTGACTTTTGAATTTTAAATTTAACTTTGCAACTTTATTCAAAAGTTCTTTTATTTGAGATATGGGAGGTAGGTTGAGAAGCTTTTTGTTGATAGACTCTTTTAAAGTTGGTTTAACTTGTTTAAGCTTTTTACAATCTATCTTGTGAGACTCCTTTTTAATTGGTTTGACTTGTTTAGTCTTCTTGGAGTCTTCTTTGATTTTTAGTGTCTTATCCATCATAGAGATTGATTTTACTTTCTTTGGTTCAAAAATGGATTTAGACACATGGCTTCTCCTTAGTTTGCACTCAAACCTAAAGTGTCCTTCAATGCCACAATAATTGCATTTAGTCATGGGCAAGGAGGAATGAGTACTAGAGAATGAGGACTCACCTTTCACAAAAGTGTTGGTGAATTTAGGGTCATGAGAAATATTCCTATCAAATCCAAGACCCATCCTATCTCCTTTTGATTTACCCAATTTAAATAACTTTTCAAATTTTTCTTCACTATGGGTAAATTTGCACTCATATTTATGTTTATAGGTTTCAAGTTGAGTGACTTGTTCTTTAAGGGTTGAATTTTCATTTTTAACTTTTGTAAGTTCAATTTCAATTCCCTTAAAGTTGTTTAGCTCTTCATGGGCAAGATTTAATTCATTTTTAAGTTCATTAACAACATTAGATCCAAGTTCTAGAGTTTTTAAATTACTTTGAGCATTAGACAAGTTTTCATTGGAAATAGTCAACTTGGATTTTAAATGGACAATGTTTTCATCTTGTCTTTTTAAAGTATCTCTCAGATTTAAATTTTCATTTTTAAGCTCATTACAATTTATCTTAATCTCATTTAGTTCATTTTGAGCATTAGATAAATTTTCTTTAGAGATAGTTAACTTGGATTCAAGATTGTTAATGTCTTTATCTTGCCTTTGATCTCTTAATTTAGAATTTTCCCTATTAAGATTGTCATAACCTATCTTTAAATCTTTTAATTCATCTTGAGCATTATATAGGTTATGCAAAGAGATCATGAACTTAGATTCTGCACAATTTATTAATTCTTCTTTTTCTCTAAGTTCATCTTTTGAAGAGACTAATTCTTGGTTTAGTCTTTTAGATTCTTCTTTTAATCTTTTATTCTTCTTAGAAAGCTCTAAGGACCATGTGTACAATTCCTCATAAGCTTCATTTTCATCATATTCTTCTTCTTTTAATTTAGATTTAGATTCATTAATTTTAATGTTAGAATCTCCAAAAGATGGAAGAAGGAGGGGTCTAGAGGAATCTACACAAGAATCTACAAAGTCTAAACTAGTGGAATCCATTTTTATGATTTTCATGTAAGCACAAAACACTAGGGTTTTGACTCTAGGTTTTTACACCTAATCAAGAGTTCCAAACACTTGATCCTAATATTAGAGCACGAGGCTCTGATACCAATTGAAAGTCCTTGGGATCCTAACCCTAGAGGGGGGGGGGGGGTGAATAGGGTGAGCTACTAATAGTGACTAACTATGACCAATTTTAATTTTCTATAAACTAACTAGTCACTAGTGATGATAACAAGCACAATGCGGAAGCTAAATACATACAATCATCACAAGAGCATGCACCACAACACAATATTTATAGTGGTTCGGGCCAACATGCCTACATCCACTACCGGCTTGTGTTCCTCACACCCCACCGGATTTCCACTATTATGCTTTTCAAAAGGCTAAGCAATAACCTCTACAATTATGCTTTCCAAGGATAAGCAATAACCTTACAATGTTGTTTTTTCTAGGCTAAACAACAACCTTTACACAATGCTTTTAAATGGCTAAGCAATAACCTTACAAGTAAATATTTCTCTCAAAGAAAGTGTCTTCACAAAACACTCTTATGAGATTACAATTTAAGCTCAATAAAAATTGCCTCTAAGTAGGCGGATAAGAAAATGAAAATCTAACTCACACAACACAATGAAATGCAAAGATGAATGCTTGTGATATGTGTGTGTGGAAAACTTCAATCAAGTTTAAAATTAAGCTCAATCTATTTTATGCTTAAAGCAATTCAAAAGTTTAATGCTCATAAAAAGATTTGATTGAAGTGTTATGCAAATCACATGTACACAAATACTAACTTGTAAATGATTTATGAAAATCAAGATGACACAAGTTGTATGAAATTAATTATGTCTAAACATGTGATGCACATTCAATGTTGTTTTCAAAACAAATTAGTTTAACTAAAGTTCAAATGAATGAAAACAACAAAGATGATTCAAACAAGTTAATGAAACATGTTTATAAAACAAATCAAAGGTTTTGACAAAACATGATTAACAAAGTTTATAAAACAAACTTGGTTGAATCAAGAAGTAGAATCCAATACAAATAGATCAAAGATTAAATATGATAAGGATTCAAAACATCATTGTTATCATGCTAAAAATCATTTACCAAAGATTTAAAACTAAACATATAACAAATGATTAAGAGAGGTAAAGCTTACTTAGTGATTTAACTTCCTTAATCCAAGCTTGAGCTTTACTAATGACCCCCTTTGATCTCTCTTAGTTCATCCCCTTTTTCTTCTCTTCAAACACCTCAAGAAGGCTTGAGAGTTCCACTTTGATCAACCCCCTTTAAATGGGAATGAACCCCTTTTTATACTCAAAAAGTTGAGTTCTGCGAGTGCCCGGTCGACCCCATAAAAGCCCCGGTCGACCTGGCCTCCAACGGTCATAAAACTGACCGTTTGAAAAAAGAGCCGTTGGCTCTTTCCCGGTCGACCCGCAGTGGGCTCGGTCGACCGGGTCCATGGGCTCGGTCGACCGGGTCCATGGGCTCGGTCGACCGGCCACACTGCGGGTCGACCGGGTCCCCTGGACCATTTCCCCCAAAAATGCTTATTTTGCATATTTTAAAGTATTTTTCCTTGGGGATTTTTTGGGCCAATAAATCAAGCTTGGAATCATGTTTTAAATCATTCTAAGCGGCTTAAAAACATGAAACATAAAAAGCCAAAAATCATTTGAAACTTTAAATCATTGGCTAGCTTGATTTGTAAAAATCCTTTTTCAAATAAAATGCATCCAAGATGAAAACCAAAACATGCATGAAACATATGATTTACAAGGTTTAAAACAATGCATGTGTAAATCAAGATTTCAAGATTTTCTAAATCAATGCATGTGTGTGAATTCAAATGATGAATAAAATGAATGATGCATCCATCAAATTGCAATAAACAAAAACCTAACACAGCTTGCTTTGGTGCCAGCTCTTTACTCCTACCTGTGTACCGAACTGCAGGCTGCTACTTTTCTGGTTCGGCTTGGGCTTCCCATGAATAGGGTATTTTCAGCCCATATCTTTTATTCGTGGTATGTATACCACTGTCCTGGCTTCCATCGGCTGGGTGCTGCTCAGGATGATGATCCTCTGATGATTCGACTGGCTAAGGGCAAAGTCGTGTCCGAATCACTTTTGTTTGCCCGCATGAGGATCCGACGGTTCAGGGACGTCGAGATGGGGCAATCTTCAGTAAAGCTTTCTCCGGAGTTGCGGAAGAAGGCTTTTGATTTTGGTGCCTCCCGAGACTCTACCAGGGCGGGGTCGGGAAGGCATTATTCCTTGACAAATGCAGAGAGAGAGTGGCTTTTCAGCATACGTGTCGGCACGATGGTGTACCGTAGACATCTTTTCGTCGACATCCAGCCGTATGTACCTTCTCGCTTTGCTTTGCAGCTGGGCTTTTCTCATGGCGTTGTTGGAGCGCCTTCAAGCATGGTGAAGCGCTTTGGAGGCTTACAGGATGGGAGAAATGCATGGGCTTTTTATAGTGCTGAAGACACTACAGCCATGATTTCTTATCCTGTGTTGCTGACTTCCCGGACTGCCGGCTTTGCGAAGTGGTTCGCGGAGAGCTTTTCGGCATATCGGGGGCTTTCCAAGAAGGAGCTTGATGTGAAGCTGGCATCTGGAAAGGGCCTTGGAAAGTCGGATGGCATCCGGCGAGAGGAAGTTTGGGCCTTCCTTTCTGGAGAGAAACACAAGATAGGCTTTCTCGGTGACCAGGGCGTCATTGGTCCTGAACCTGTTCGAGAAATACCTGATGAGGTTTTGGAGCAGCTAGAACAGGAGGAAGCCGAACTTGGCGCTTGGATGCAAGCAGCACAGAGGCAAGCTTCCGTGGAGTCTACTGGCAAGAGCAGACCATCCAGTGAGGAGTCAAGTGGAAAACCTGACTCTGACAGTGGGGCAGGTTCCTCTAAGAAGCGAGCACGCAGAGGTAAGAGGAGGAGGAGTCATCATCGCGGCAAGGGGCAGCATGAGGACTCTCCTAACTTGGAAGTTCCTCTTACTATCAATGAGGATGTGCCAGTGGATGCTGACAAGCCTCCAGAGAAGAGAAGCCGAGAAGAAGAGACTGTCGGTGAAGGTATGATTCTTCCTTCTTCTCTTTCCATTTCTTTTCATGGGATTTTTTTTTCATGTTTTGATTTGCTTCTTGTTTTCTGCTTTTCTTCTTTTTTTTTTAGCAGAGGAAGACTTGGTGATGCCTGAGGTCCCAACCGATGACGTGGTGATGGATCCTGTTGAGGCACCTGAAGAAGAACCGAGGGACTCTGGAGTAAATCTAGAATCTCCAATTGGTACGACTTCTTTTGCTCCTTTTTTTTTTGTTTGTGACTCGGTTTGCTAACATTTTTTTTTTGTCAGCTGACTTGCCACAGGGTTCTGATGACTTTGGACCATCGATAGACGCAAATGTTGATGATGCTTCCGATGAGTTCATGGAGGAGGAAAGTGTTCCACCAGTCGTCGAAGAAGGTATTTTGTAGTTATAACCCTGATATTGATTTTCAAACAGGGTCATATTCATACCTTTTTGTGTTTCTTTTGCAGGTTTTGAAGTGGCAGAGGAGGATCCGTCGCTTCCAGAGCAAGAGATGCCAGAGGTTGATCCAGAGGTAGAGATTCCTGGGACCAGCTCTGACAATATTGAGGAGATTCCTCGCGCTGAGATTCCTTCCCGAGCAGGAGCAGCTTCAACTGGAAAGAGTTATTTTGCTACTCTTCCAACAGATGATGATATGAGTAGCCGACCAACGGAGTTGGGCGAATCCTCAGCTGGGCCATCTCTTCTTTTTGCGAAGAAGGTGGTGATGCGAGTTCTGAGCTCTTGGATTGAGACTCTCTTTTCTGGGCACTTGGAAGCCGGATTTGGCATGATCCAGCATGTGCAGGAGATTCTCAGTGATGCTGAAGAGGCTGGTCTGGATGTCACAGGTGCCAGGGCGATCGTTGATAGGATCATTGCACTGGGTGACAAGTGGTTTGAGACCGTGAGTTTGGCTGATGACCAGTTCTTCAAGGAGATGTTCCTGGACCCTGCTGATAAGGCTAAGTCTGACCTGGATGAGGCTACAGAAAGCAAGAAGCAGGCAGTCCGAAAGAGGAACTTAGAAGAGATAGCCATCATCAGGCTGACACATGACCTTAACATCCTTGACAGGGAGGTCGATGAGGCCAGGAAACGTCTTGAGCATTTGCAGGCACAAGTCGCTGCCAAGTGGACTGCCATAATAGAGGCTCGCGACAGGGAGAGTGCTCTGATTCACCAGGTTGCAGATGCCGAACGGGTTCTCAAAAGGAAGTCTGATGAGGAGGAACAATGGCAAACTGCTCGAGGTAAGCTTCCTGGTGTGAGAGAAGGGGTACAGCCCACTCCAGCATCTCATGGCAGGTTCCTGAAGAAGCGTGCCTTGGAATCCTTGACGGCTGAGGCTAAAAGTTTGCTTGGGGAGCTGAACTCTTGGCTGGAGACCATTTTTGATTGAGCTCCTGTATATATATATTTTTTTACAGAAACCATCCTTCTCTCTTTTCTTTTTTTTTGGTACCACTTGTATTTTTTTGGTACTTATTTTTTGTAGTGCTTGTGAACACTTTCTCTCTCTTTTTTTTTTTGGTACTACATGTATTTTTTTGGTACTCTTTTCCTTTTTTTTTGTTATCCCTACGCTCACTTGAATCTTTTTGTGATAAAAGTAATTGCTAAATGGGATGCTCTTCTTTTTTTTGTTATCCCTACGCTCACTTGAATCTTTTTGTGATAAAAGTAATTGCTAAATGGGATTTGATCAAAAGGTTGTCATTTTGTGAAAATCTTTTGTCAAGTGATTGTTTTGGCATGAAAGCCAGGTTTTTGTTTGTGGCATGGAAGCCAATTTTGGCATGAGAGCCAGCTTTTCTTGTGGCATTGATAGCCGAGTTTTTTTTTGTGGCATCTATAGCCAATTTTGGTGGCATTGATAGCCGGTTTGTTTTGTGGCATTTATAGCCGGTTTTTGGTGGCATTGATAGCCTGTTTTGTTTTGGTGGCATTGATAGCTGGATTTGTTTTGTTGGCATTGATAGCCGGTTTTTTTTTTTTTTTTTTTTGAAATCCAAGTTTTTTTTGTTTGTGGCATTGATAGCTGGTTTTGTTTAGGTGGCATTGATAGCCGGTTTGTGGCATTTATAGCCTGTTTGTGGCATTTATAGCCTGTTTTGATGGCATTTATAGCCGGTTTGGTTTTAAAAAAAAATGCAAGTATCGACTAAAAGTCGCCGCCCTGCTGAATGTTCTTGCAAGTATCGATGGAATGTCGCATCCTTGCTCATTCGGTTGCGAGTATCGATGGAATGTCGCATCCTCGCGGATTTGGGTGCAAGTATCGATGGAATGTCGCATCCTTGCTTTTCAAAATTTTGGTTTTGCGGGTACTGACTTGATGTCGTTTCCCCACGATTTTTGAAATTTGTGGTTTTCTCGAACCTTTGGGTTATGGATATCAACTGAAATGTTGCGTCTCCACAGTTTTTTAGGTTTTTTCGAACCTTTGAAATTTGGGTTGCGGATATCAACTGAAATGTTGCATCTCCACAGTTTTGGATTTTGCAAGTACCGACGAAATGTCGCTTCCCTGCGATTTTGGAAGTGTCGAACGTGGTTCGCTTGCTTCCAATTTGTGCGAGTATCGACTAAGCGTCGCTTCCCCGCGGTTTTTGAAAAACAATTTTTTTTTTAAAGACACGAGGATCATAAGTTTTGACCTAAAACCATTTTGGCGGTAAAAGGCAGGGTGGACTAGGGTGGAAATGCCTGAATCCGGAATTTTTTTTTTAAACCATGAATTTTGGGTTCAAGGGTTGAAAATTTTGGTCAAGTTAGGGAAAGGTTCCTAAACTTGGATATTTTTTTTTTGAACAATGAAACGTTGAAAGTAAGCATTGTTTTACATTTCTAGAAATTTCAACATTTGATATGAAAATTCTAAAAAAGGGTGGCTTTAGCGAGCGTGTACCTGGAAACCGGTTTTGGCCGTACAGGCATTGCTCTTACCCAGTTGGGTAAGTCTTCAAGGGTAGTACCGCTTAAAGAACTTGCCATTGATGGGCAGCATACATCTGTCACCTTCCATGTTTAGGAGTGCGTATGCGCCATTGGAGAAAACTTTGTCGATGACGTAGGGTCCCTCCCATTTCGGCTCAAATTTGCCTTTGGATTTGTGAGCGAAGACCATTGGTCTTTTTACCGCAAGAACCAAGTCACTCTTTTTGTAGGCGCGTAGCCTGACCTTTTTATCGAAAGATCCTGCCATACGTGCTTGGTAAAGTTCAATGCTTTGTTGAGCTTCGAGCCGTCTCTCATCGAGATTGTCCAGCTCATGGAGCCGCAATTTGGCATTGCTTTCTTGAGTCATGTCATTTTGCAAGGATACCCTCAAGGAAGGAATTTGTACTTCCAAGGGCATGACAGCTTTGTTGGAATTTGAGATGAATTTGAGATGACTTGAGAGTCTTTTGAAGAATTGAAGAATTTAGTATCACAAAGTATTGGTTTGAGTTGGAATTCTTGTCAACACATTGTCACAAACGTGATGTTAAAAGGCTAGAGTTGATAGAGCTGAAAAGAAGAATCAGAGTTTAAACAGTCAGGAATTCAGAATTCCTGAAGCAGAGCATGCGGTCGACCGGGCACACCATGCGGTCGACCGAGCAAGAAGAAACCTGCAGAAACAGATTCAGGCACCTCTCAGTTATTTTCGTGACACAGTGTGTCTTCGGTCGACCGGGACCCCAGGATGTCGACCGAGCGCGATAGTTGTCTAACTCCAGACTATGTATGATGTCGACCGAGAAAGCAAGGATGTCGACCGAGCACGGGAACCAGAGTTGCGCAGAATTAGAAGTTGTGCACGAAAATTCAGCATTCTTATCTAATTGCTTGGGACTCTTTCTAAACGAATTGTAGCCTGTTTTGAACACAATTAAGGGTTAACATAACCTATAAAAAGGCATGTATGGGTCGTTCTAAATATACACCAAGAAGAAACACCAGAAGAGAAGAGAAAAGAGAGAAGAGAGTGCTGTGTTTGCTGTGTGCTGTTGTGTTGCATCTTTCTACAGCAAGTGTGGACGAGGATGTGCTCTTGAAGATGATATTTCGTCCATAAGATAAGTGTCTCTCTGTTTATGCTTTTATTTTCAATTTGTAAGGGATTGAGAGAGAGAGAATTGTAGAGGGGAAGGGCTGTAGACAGAATTTATCTTCTATTCTGTTTTTACATCAAGTTGGTGCTTGATGTCTGGGGTTTGGTGATCCTATCTGTTGGTGCAGATAAATTGTAAAGGGAGTCGGTGCTTCCTAGATAGTTGGTGCTATCTGAAACTAAGGGTTGGTGCTCTTTGTCGTTGGTGCGACTAAATAAGATTCAGATCTGTCCCGGATTGGTGTTCGGACAGTCTTTGAACCGTGGACGTAGCCTTTCGGTGAACCACGTTAAATCTGGTGTCATTGTGTGATTTGACTTGTTTTGTTGTTGAATTGGACCTGTTTTTAGAAATCACTGATTCACCCCCCCTCTCAGTGATCGCGGTATCCAACAATTGGTATCAGAGCGAGGCTCGCTTGATCAGTTTAATACGCTAAGGGTGATCTCTTGTCAAATCACATGGCAGTCAATACAGGGAATATGAAAGCACCTCTGTTTGATGGTTCTAATTACTCTTTCTGGAAGATTAGGATGCAAGCCTTCATCAAATCTCTTGGCTATGATGTTTGGGAGGCTGTCAGAGTCGGTTACAATACTGCCACCGTACCCAATGATACAGCATCGAAGAAGTTGGCAGACAACGACTCCAAGGCGCAGGAATGCACTCTTTAGTGGCCTTGTGGACAGCGAGCTTGTCAAAGTAATTGCATGCAAAACAGCCAAGGAGATTTGGGACAAGTTGCAAAGCATACATGAAGGTGATGAGAAGATTAAAGAAGCCAAATTGCAAACTCATCGCTCTCAATTCGAGTCTCTTCGCATGGAGGAAAGCGAGAATGTTGACTCGTATATGCAACGAGTGAATGAAGTCACGAATGACATTCGTGGACTAGGGGAGGAGATGAAAGAGCCGGTCATCGTCAAAAAGGTTCTAAGATCTCTTCTTCCCCGGTTTGATTCAAAAGTCTCAGCCATCGAAGAAGCCAAAGATCTGAATGCATTTTCCATGGATGAATTACATGGTTCTCTAACTGCCTATGAGATGCGCATAGGAAAGACGTCTTCATCTGATAAAGAAGCGGCCTTCAAAGTTCAGAAAAAGGCAAAAGAGACTGCTGGTTATGATGTTGATTCTGATGATGATGAGCTTGAGGCTCAATTTGTTAGAAAGCTGAAGAAAGGAAGCAATGGCAAGTACAAAGGGAAGCTACCCTTTAAATGCTTCAATTGTGGAGGTGTTGGTCACTTTGTTGCGAAGTGTCCGCTAAAAGAAGACAATGATAATGACTCTTATGCTGAAAAGAGTAAAGGAAAGAGAAATTTCAGAAAAAGGGGCAAAGCTAAAAACTTTCTATGTCAACAAGATGACAGCACGTCTGAAACTTCAGACGATGATGAATCAACCGAAGCTCTCTTCATGGTCACTGTTGAAGAAGAAGAAGAGTTAGATCCGGAAGAGGAAGAGGAGGCTGAAGTCAATCTTGAAGAGGAACTCATAGCCGGACTTGAGGAGCTTAGCATGGAACGCAAATCAAGTAAGAAAAATCTGAAACTTCTCCATGAATCTGAAAGTTCTATTATTGCTTTGAAAACTCAAGTAGAAGAATATAAAAGAATGGTAGAAGTCCTTGAAAACCAAATAAGTATCAAAAAGGAAGAGGCTATGAGACTTGAAACTGAGATCGCTAGAGCAAAGGCTGAAAATTTGGAAAATAGCAAAAAACTCAAAGCGCTCCAAGCGATTGAAGGGACTATGAAACTCGATGAACTACTGAAAGTTCAAAGACCAGCCCACTTCAGATTTGGTCTAGGATTTGAAAAAGGTGAATCCTCTAAGATTGCACCTCCTGAAAAGAAAGAGTTTGTGAAGCAAGTCACTGCACCTTCTAACTCTATGAAGCCCACTCAACCTAGAAAGGAGTCCATTCCTGTTAGAAAGATAATGAAGACTAACCAGCCACAAAGAAGATACAAATTCTATGGTTATTGCTTTCATTGTAATATGTTTGGACATAAATGAGCTGATTGCAAATTCTATGTAAGAAACAGCCCATTTGTAACTAGGAACCCTTTTTCAATCTTAAGTAGCCACAAAATTGAGTGCCATAAGTGCTATAATTATGGACACTTGGCTAGGGATTGTAGGTTGCATATTGCTAACAAATTTCAGGTTGAAAAGAAACCCAAGCTAGTCAAGGCTTGGAGAGCAAAGCAAAGTGCAGAAAGTCCCAAAGAATCTCTCATTGTGCAAATGGCATTCAATGCACAAAAGAAGGCAGCACCATGGGTCCTTGATAGTGGTTGTTCAAGCCATATGACTGGTGATAAAGAGAAATTCATCAAATTACAGCACTATGAAGGTGGTTCAGTGAAGTTTGGCAACAATGATGGTGCCAAAATCTGCGGAAAAGGTGTTATTCAGCTTATGGCAAACAAGATCAGATCGGAAGAAGTCTTATATGTGTCTGGATTGAGACACAACCTGCTTAGTGTGAGCCAGATCTGTGACAAGGGTCACGAAGTTATCTTCACAAAGAATGGGTTTGCCATCAAGAAGAGTAGCAACGGCAAAACAGTGGCAACTGGATCAAGAACTGCTGGAAATCTCTATACATTGTCAGATGGAGCTGAAAAGACCTGCTTGATGAGTCGGACAGAGGAAAGTTGGTTGTGGCACAAACGCCTTGGACATCTAAGCTTTGATAACATGTCAAAGATTTGCAATTCAAAGGCTGTAAGAGGCATGTCTACAGTTGAAAAGCCTTCCAATCCCATTTGCGACTCTTGCCAAAAGGGAAAACAAACGAGGGTTATGTTCAAGTCAAAGGAGCATCATTCCAAGAAACCTCTTGAGCTAGTGCACACTGATCTCTGTGGACCGATGCGAACTCAAAGCACCAATGGAGATAAGTATTTCATGTTATGCATTGATGATTATACTCGTATGACATGGGTATTGTTTCTTAAGCATAAGCATCAAGCATTTGATCGTTTTAAAGTGTTTAAAGCACAGGTTGAAAATCACATGGAAAAACGTATCAAGATTTTAAGGTCTGATCGTGGAGACGAGTTCACATCTGAAGAGTTCACTAAATATTGTGAACATCATGGCATTCAAAGACAGTACTCAGGCCCTAGAACTCCACAGCAAAATGGAGTTGTGGAACGGAAGAATCGCACCGTACAAGAGATGGCTCGTACGATGCTAAGTGAAAGCAAGATGGCAGACAAGTATTGGAAAGAGGCAATTCATACGGCTGTATACATTCAAAATCGATGCTTGATCAGGCCACATGAAGACAAAAACTCCCTATGAGCTATGGTTTGGAAGAAAAGCAACAGTCAAGCACTTCAGAGTCTTCGGCAGCAAGTGTTACATCAAGCGGCTCGAACAAAATCCGGGCAAATTTGAAGAAAGAGCTGACGAAGGTATATTTCTGGGTTACTCCTCTACTAGCAAGGCATATAGGTGTCTTAACAAAAGAACCAGAAAAATCATAGAAAGTGCTGATGTGAGAATAGATGAAAATATTGAACCAAAGAATGCAACTCATAATGACAGTCCAGTTTATGAGGACTCGAGTGAGATTGATGATGAGATGGCTGAATCTAATGATTCTGAGAAATCAAAGGATGACTCAGAAGATTCTACACCTAAGAAGCACAGCACTTGGGTAGAGCAACACCCTAAGGATCAAATCATTGGAGATCCTAAGGCAGGCGTTCAAACTAGACAAAGTGTAGTTAGCAATTACTCACTTGTGTCCACCATTGAACCCAAGACTGTGGCTGAAGCCAGTCTCGATGACAGTTGGTTGAAATCTATGCATGAGGAGTTGGAGCAAATTGAGAAGAACTCCACATGGGAACTTGTTCCTAGACCTACTGATAAGAATGTTATTGGTACTAAATGGGTCTTTCGGAATAAGCTGAATGAAGATGGTCAAGTCATTAGAAACAAAGCAAGGTTGGTTTGTAAAGGCTATGCTCAAGTTGAAGGCATAGATTTTGAAGAGACCTTTGCACCGGTGGCTCGTCTGGAAGCTATTCGTATGTTTCTTGCATTGGCAGCATACAAAACCTTCAAGGTATTTCAGATGGACGTAAAGTCAGCTTTCTTGAATGGTTTACTTGAAGAGGAGGTCTACATTGAGCAACCTGATGGTTTTCCTCATCAGCAAAAATTCAGATCTAGTGTGCAAGTTGAAAAAGGCTCTTTATGGACTGAAACAAGCGCCAAGGGCATGGTATGCAAGGCTGGATCTCTATCTCCGCAAGATCGGTTTTGGAAAAGGAATGGTTGATAGCAATCTGTATGTCAAAACTGAGTTAAGCAAACAGCTGGTTGTCATTGTTTATGTTGATGACATAATCTTTGGTGGCAATGATGAGGAGATGTGCAGGAATTTCGCTGAAGAGATGAAGAAAGAATTTGAGATGTCAATGCTTGGAGAACTAAAGTTCTTTCTTGGTTTACAAGTTCAGCAGCTGAAACATGGTATTTTCATATCACAAATGAAGTACATTAAGGAAATGCTGAAACGGTTCAATATGGAAGACAGCAAGCCAGTGAGCACACCAATGTCAACGAACACGAAGCTTAGCAAAGATGATAAGGCCTCGTCCGTTGATCATACCACCTATCGCTCTATGATAGGAAGCTTGCTCTACTTGACTGCTACAAGACCAGATCTTCTACAAGCAGTATGTATGGTTGCACGTTTTCAAGCAGCACCAATTGAAACGCACCTTACAGCAGTGAAAAGAATCTTTCGATATCTGAAAGGTACTATGGAGCTTGGTATCTGGTATCCCAAAGGCAAATCCTTCACTCTTGTTGCATATTCTGATGCCGATTGGGCTGGATGCGTAGATGATCGCAAGAGTACTAGCGGCGGCGCATTCTATCTTGGAGAAAGATTAGTTGCTTGGCATAGTAAGAAGCAAGACTCAGTATCCCTTTCGACAGCGGAAGCGGAATATATTGCAGCGGCAACTTGTTGTACGCAAGTGTTATGGATGCGGCAAATGCTCTCTGATCTAGGAGTTCCTACAACGGATCCTACGCCGATCCTATGTGACAACACGAGTGCAATTCATATATCTAAGAATCCTGTTCAGCACTCTCGAACAAAGCATGTAGCAATTCGTTATCATTTTCTTAAAGATAAAGTTGCTGATGGAGAGGTCAAGTTGGAATATGTTCCAACAACTGAGCAAGTGGCTGATATTTTCACGAAACCTCTGCCAAAGGAAGTCTTCGAGTATCTCCGGAAAAAGTTAGGAGTTACTCACTCTCCTAAACCGTAGGAGTTGTGCTTGAAAGGGGGAGCAATGCATTCATAGAATATCCTATTCGCTCCTCGGTTTGGTCCCTTTGGACTTGTTGTCAAAGGGGGAGAGATGTTATGCTATGATAGCAAGGAGAGATGTTATGCTATGAAAGCTAGGGGGAGATTGTTGACAGTGCATGGTTATTATTTCAGAATTTCAGAATTGGTTCCAAGTGAGTGTTGAAGTTCCAATAGTGTTGCCAACAATTCCAAAGGGGGAGATTGTTGGAATTTGAGATGAATTTGAGATGACTTGAGAGTCTTTTGAAGAATTGAAGAATTTAGTATCACAAAGTATTGGTTTGAGTTGGAATTCTTGTCAACACATTGTCACAAACGTGATGTTAAAAGGCTAGAGTTGATAGAGCTGAAAAGAAGAATCAGAGTTCAAACAGTCAGGAATTCAGAATTCCTGAAGCAGAGCATGCGGTCGACCGGGCACACCATGCGGTCGACCGAGCAAGAAGAAACCTGCAGAAACAGATTCAGGTAGCTCTCAGTTATTTTCGTGACACAGTGTGTCTTCGGTCGACCGGGACCCAGGATGTCGACCGAGCTCGATAGTTGTCTAACTCCAGACTATGTATGATGTCGACCGAGCAAGCAAGGATGTCGACCGAGCACGGGAACCAGAGTTGCGCAGAATTAGAAGTTTTGCACGAAAATTCAGCACTCTTATCTAATTTGCTTGGGACTCTTTCTAAACGAATTGTAGCCTGTTTTGAACACAAATTAAGGGTTAACATAACCTATAAAAAGGCATGTATGGGTCGTTCTAAATATAACACCAAGAAGAAACACCAGAAGAGAAGAGAAAAGAGAGAAGAGAGTGCTGTGTTTGCTGTGTGCTGTTGTGTTGCATCTTTCTACAGCAAGTGTGGACGAGGATGTGCTCTTGAAGATGATATTTCGTCCATAAGATAAGTGTCTCTCTGTTTATGCTTTTATTTTCAATTTGTAAGGGATTGAGAGAGAGAGAATTGTAGAGGGGAAGGGCTGTAGACAGAATTTATCTTCTATTCTGTTTTTACATCAAGTTGGTGCTTGATGTCTGGGGTTTGGTGATCCTATCTGTTGGTGCAGATAAATTGTAAAGGGAGTCGGTGCTTCCTAGATAGTTGGTGCTATCTGAAACTAAGGGTTGGTGCTCTTTGTCGTTGGTGCGACTAAATAAGATTCAGATCTGTCCCGGATTGGTGTTCGGACAGTCTTTGAACCGTGGACGTAGCCTTTCGGTGAACCACGTTAAATCTGGTGTCATTGTGTGATTTGACTTGTTTTGTTGTTGAATTGGACCTATTTTTAGAAATCACTGATTCACCCCCCCTCTCAGTGATCGCGGTATCCAACAAGCTTCGCATCCATAGACCAAGGAGAATGGTGTGCTATGGGTTGGTCCTTGAACGATGGTTCGATAGGCCCACAAAGCTTCGGACATTTTGTCGCTCCAGTCTCTTTTGTGATTAGAGACCATTTTTTTGAGGATTTTGCAGAGTGTCTTGTTGAAAGCTTCTGCTAACCCGTTTGCTGCCGGATTGTATGGAGTCGAAGGACAGCTTTGGATTTTGTATTTGTCGCAGAACCTGTAGAATCGATGATCCCGGAACTGTGGTCCGTTATCATGGACGAATCTTTTGGGTATGACGAAACGACAAATGATGTTGGTGCGTAGGAACTGAAGGACTGATGAGGTCTTCATTTCGTTAAACGCAAATGCTTCTGACCACTTGGAGAAATAATCCGTAGCGGCGAAGATGAAGCGATGACCTTTGCTTGAAGGGGGAGAAATAGGACCTATGATGTCCATACCCCAGGCTTCGAAAGGCAATGAGATCGCTGTAGGATGCAGCCATTCTGGAGGCATGTGAATGTAATCTCCATGAACTTGGCATTGTTGGCAGCGCTTAGCAAATTGCATTGCATCAGCTACCATGGTAGGCCAGTAATATCCTAACCTTTTTATCTGATCATAGAGCTTAGGTCCAGCCTGATGAGCTCCACAAAGACCAGCATGAACTTCTTTGAGTGTTTCTTCAGCCTCTTGTTGTGACAAGCAGCGTAGAAGTACCTCCGTTGAAGGATTTCCTGTAAAGGATTTTTGAAGGAATATCCAAATGGAAGCTTGGGGTTCGCCTTTGGATGCTTACCCGTTCTTTTGGATCTTCAGGTAGGATTCCGAACATAATGTAATCAATGAACGGATCCCTCCAGTCGCCAATTGAAGTTTGAAGGATTGAAATCCGACTTCCGACCACTTGGTGGCATTCAGCAACTGCTTGGTGTGTGTTAAGAGGAGGAAGGATTCTCCTTTCGCACACTGTGATTTGCATGTTTTCCCCTTCCTGGATTGCCATGGATGCGGCAAGTCCGGCTAGGGCATCTGCACGTATGTTTTCACCTCTACGAATGTGGGTGATGTGACAGATGTCAAACTTTTGCAGAAGTGATTGTGCCTTATTGTAGTAGGGCAGCAAATCTGGCTTCCTGACTTCAAATTTCTGATTCATCTGGTTGACGATCAGTTGAGAGTCTCCAAAGACTTCCAGCATGGTGATACCGGATTCGATGGCGAGTTCCAATCCTAAGATCAGAGCTTGATATTCAGCTGCATTGTTTGTGCATGGTTCCAGTAGCGAGAAAGCGTGTGGAATCATGTATTTGTCGGGGCTAACAAAGAGGATGCCAACTCCCGAGATCAGCTGTCTTTTTTCATTTGTCCTGGTTGCACCGTCAAAGTACATGTCCCAGGAGGCACTTTGTGAGAAAGTCTCCACATTGTAGACTGGTTCGTCTGGGAGATCATCTCTGAGTGGAGAATCTTTAGGCAATGGATGCTCTAGCGAGGAAGTCCGCTAGAGCTTGCCCTTTGATTGCTTTTTGTGGTACATACCTAATATCAAATTGTGACAGAAGGATGGACCATTTTGCCAGTCGAGCATTGAGAGAACCTGCCTTTGTGACAAGGACCTTCAAGAGGTTGACCCTCGAGACCAGGTAGACTGTGTTGGAAAGCAAGTAGTGACGCAGCTTTTGTACGGCGAACATCACTGCAAGACATTCTTTTTCGACTGGAGAGTAGCGATGCTCTGCACCTACTAGCATGCGGCTGAGGTAATATAGAGCAGCTTCTTTTCTTTGATCATTTTCTTGCGCAAGCAGAGCTCCCAGAGAGTGATCAAGGGCTCTTGTGTACAAGATGAATGGTTTTCCAGTGGTAGGAGCAGCTAACATTGGAGGTTTTGTCAGGTATGACTTGATGTCTTGGAAAGCAGCTTCACAGTCAGCATCCCAGACAAAGTTTACACCTTTTTTCATCAACCGGGAGAATGGACGGCATTTCCCCGAAAGATTGGAGATGAACCGTCTGATGTAGGCCAATCTCCCTTGAAGCCCTTTGAGTTCTCTCAAGGTTCTTGGAGAGGGCATTTCTAGAATGGCTTTGACTTTTATGGGGTCAAGCTCTATTCCAGCTTTCCGAACTAAGAATCCGAGGAACTTACCCGACGAGACGCCGAAGAAGCATTTCAATGGATTCATTCGCAGTTTGTGTTTGCGAAGCCGGAGGAAGACTTCTCGAAGGTTTTCGAGATGATCTTCTTTTCTTTTGCTTTTGACGGCGAGGTCATCAACGTAACATTCAACCGTCTTGTGCTGCATATCTTGGAATATTTTCATCATAGCCCTCTGATATGTGGCACCAGCATTTTTCAGACCAAATGGCATGACAGTGTAACAATACGCGCCAAATGGGGTTCGAAAGGATGTATGTTTTTCATCCTCAGGATGCATCTTTATCTGATTGTAGCCAGAGAAACCATCCATGAATGTCATTCGCTCGAATCCACAGGTATTATCAATCATTACCTCTGGTATGGGGAGCGGAAATTCATCTTTTGGGCATGCGCCATTCAGGTCTCTATAATCAATACAGACCCTGATCTGCCCATTTTTCTTTGTCACGGGGACAATGTTGGCCAACCATTCAGGATGTTGTTCCTCACGGATGAAGCCGACGCTTTTGAGTTTTTGAACTTCTTGTTCAATTTTATCCATCACATCTGGACGGAATCTTCTTTGGCCTTGCTTGACAGGCTTGATGTCTTCTTGAAGATTGAGTTTGTGAACTGCTATTTTGGGGTCTAAGCCTGGCATTTCAGCGTAAGACCATGCAAAGCAATCAACGAACTCACGAAGAAAGGCGATATACTCGGGTAACTCATCATCCTTTATATTCTTGCTTATGAATACAGGACGTGGGTTATCTGGTGTTCCCAAGTCTATCTTTTGAACAGGATCTTCTGTTGGAAGGTTCGAAGGTGGTTCCTCCACAATATTTTCGGAGGCTTCCAGCTCAACGAAACCTTCTGGGGTTTCAAGGGCATTTCCAGACCAAGGTTTTGTTCCTTTCCACGGGTCTTCTTGATCGGTAATTTTCCCAAGGCTTGCTATGAGATGATCCCAATCGCCTGTTGAAACCGAGTCGAAGTAGGCTACTTCTTTTGGAGATGAGGGTTCTTCTGGGTCAGAAGTCCACACGTCTGTGCCATCGGACAACTCCTCTTCATTTTCGGAGAAATCGTGCCAATTGGATGAGCTTCTTGGATCTTTGTCAGGTGACTCATCAAAGAGATATCCAGGGAGATCGATGTCTTCATGGACTTGAGATGTTGAGGCTTGGTCAGTATATTGACTTTTAAGCCTTTGTGTCAACTGTCTCAAGGGAGTGTCAGGATCATACCCTAACCCGTGTGAAGACTTTTCTACATAGCCGTAGAGTCTCCAATCTTCCAGCTGGCTTTTGGTCAAGACGGGCCCCAATGGCGTGAGAATACCGCGTCCTTCTCCCAAACCGACTGGGTTTTGAGCGTCATAGCCCATTTTCTTCATAATAGCTTGTGCCACAGAACTGTATAAGGATAGTTGAGGCAGTACCTTTATTTTGGAAAGGTTCAAGCATGGAGTTTGATGAAGAAGCATCCGATCTATGGAAGAAGATCGGTTTTTCCTTTGCTGAAGTTGCTGGAACAACGAAGGAAGCTGACGTAGGATCTTCTATGTCAGAAGTTGTCTCCATTGGAGTAAGAGCAGGCTGAACTTGCTGAGTGTCAGCTTGGCTTGACGATGTGTCGTCTTCTGGCTCTGAATCCGAGTCCGTGTCTTGCATGATAGACACGAAAGAGACAACAAATTTGCCCCCAGGCTTTTGTTTTGCCTTCTTCACTTTAGTTGTGATGACCAAAGGCTTTGAAGATTTGAGGGAGATGATGAAGGGAGTTTGCATGCTCTCTTCAGATTTACCGGATGGTTTGTTTTCTTCCGGTGATTGTTGAGGAGCTTTGCCTTTATCTTTCTGGAGATTTTCGGCAAAGGATGCTGTATGCTTCTCCTATTCTTCTTTTTCACCTTCATACATCTGTGAGTCTGCAAAGTGGATTTCTTTACCTTTGAAGGGTTTTCTGTCCGCAAAGACTCGATGTATCATGCCGTCGTCGCCAACAAACTTGATGCATTGATGTAGAGTTGAAGGGACAACACCATTCTCATGGATCCAAGGGCGTCCGAGAAGGATGTTGTAGCATGAAGGGGTCTTTATTGCATACACTGTGACCTCAGAGATAAGATCACCTATCTGCAATTTGAACCTGATTTTGCCGATAGGCCTTTGAGTACTCCCATCGTATCCAAAGATAGATACAGATGTGTGGCTTAGTTTGCTGGGTGGGATGCCCAACTCTTCAAGAGCCGATGTGGAGATGAGGTTGAGTGCAGAACCTGGGTCGATCTGAACTCTATGCATAGGCATTTCCTTGATATACCCTGTGAAGTACAGGGGTCGGTTATGCCTGGTTTCGCCAAGTAGGAGGTCATCCTTTGTGAAGGCGATGGTTGCACTGGCTGCTTTTTTAACCGAGAGGCATTCAATACATGATCCCTCAGTTTTCTTCTTTTCTCCCTTTGAGGAGGCTTCTGAGTTTTTGACCCGGTAATCCATTTCAATTTGGAGGACTTGCGGGGCATGTTTGTCGACATCCTCATTCAGCTTTTGTAATTCCGAAATGAGATTATCACGAGTGTGCGGAGACATTCGCAACAAATCTAGGATGTGCAGACGTGCAGGTATGTGCTTGAAGTGTTCAATCAAGTCATACTTGAAAGCCTCCTTAGGGCCTGCATGTTCATCATTGTTGCCACTAGGGGCGCTTACAACATCTTTTCCCGAAGGATTTACATATGTAAAGGAAGATTGGTTGTAATTTTTGTGGTAGTCCCGGCCAGAGCGGGTGCCTCTACCAACTTCGAGAGCTTCTTGAGTAGGGTCTTCGTTTGGAAGATTGTCTTCAGGATCAAGAGGCTGTCGTTTTTCATTTGCTGAGGATGTATCAGCAGCAGAGTTACCATCCTCAGTGATTGCATTGCATGGAGCATTTTCCGGGAACAAGTCCTGAACAGCATCCAGCAATCTTTCTTCTTCGTTGACTAATTCATCGTCCCAAGCATCAATGGCTGGGAATTCTTCAGTCAGGAAGGGTGTGAACTTCGAAGTCACAGTCTCAGGAGAAGAAACCTGAGAGGGTGTCATCTCAGTGAAAGTCACGTGAGATGAGGTGGCTCCAGAAGATATATTGCTAGGCGTCGCCGGAGTGTAAGTGCTCTCATCAGACGATGCTTCGGAAGAGCTATAATCCCGAATTATCACATTACAGGAAGCTCTGACAGGAGACGTTGCCTGATCGGAGTCAGACCCATCCTCGGATGTAAGAGGATCGTCTATCCAGCAATTTTCTCCATTTTCAGGAGTTAAGGGAGGATGTACCTGGTGGTCTTCAGGGACTTCAGGCTCTGGATTGCGAGGAGGCTCGTTGACGCGTTCTTGCTCTTGTTCTAGAGCGAGTCGCTGCAAGATCCTTGTATATTCTTCAAGATCAGGCATGGGAGCCGGATCTTCTTCTTCATCATCTCTTTGTGGCTCAACATTGTTGATTTCCACTGGAGTAATGAGAGGTGCTGGTTCAGCAGCATTTTCTTGTACAGCTTCTTGGTCTTCTTCATCATCAGACCAGGATCCTTGTGGCTGTAGGGGGTTATACCAGATTACTGGCATAAGATGAGACTCAGGAACCCATTCTTCATCGGAGAGATATTCTCCTGTTTCAAGGGACTCCTCCCACTCATCTGTGTAGTTGGATTCGAATCCATCATCGGTGTCGCTGGACTCGTATCCATCAATGGAGAATCCAACTACCGAATTGCAAGAGTATGATGCCTCCTGCATGGCTTCTTTGAATTGAGGTGGCATGAAATCACTGAGAGTGAATTTCCTTACCCCCTTTGAAGTCTCTGGAAGGGATGTTTTTGTTACCTCCAGTGAAGCGGTAGAGGAAGCCTCTGCCTTTTCTTTGACCTCTAGTTTTGGCTGGGTCTTCTCTTGCCGTTTGAGCTTGAGGAGATGTTTCCTAGCCTGCCTTCGCTGTTGAGCTGTAGGCTTTGTTTTCACGACCTCCCAATTTTCATCTTCCAGGAGATCGGGATGTACCCATATCGGTTGTCCGTCTGGTGTCAGGTAAGGAACCAGTTGCTCGGACGCTTGGATTGAGTTTATCACCTTGAAGGAAGTAGTGATCTTCTTCTTCGGTGATTTTGATGTTTGTCCACATGTCACCATGTTGACGGAGGCAGACCCATAGTTTTTGTCAAAGGTGATGACTCCGTTTTTCCACATCTCATTTATTTTCTCTCTCACAACGAAGCATTGATTGAGAGGATGCGAGATCATCTGGTGGTATGGACAGTACCGAGGATCGTTGGTTTTGCCAACATCACCCGGTCTTTTTGGTTCAGGCAAGGTGAGCTTGCCAGTTTGCCACAAGAGCCCCGAAGATTTCATCAACATCTTCATCAAACGGGTATTTCTTCTCTACTCGTTCTTTGAAGGCATCAGAGAGTTCAGGTCTCTTACCAACAGCTTTGTTTTCAGCTTTCTTTGATGGCTGAGGAGCTGACTTGGTCTGCACATTGAGGACCTCTTTCTTCTTTGGTTTAGAGGTTGCAATGGCGGTTGGCTCTTTTCTTGATGATTTCTGACTGTTGAGGTCTTTAATCACCGTTTCAGCTTCCATGGAAGCTTCTAGGAGTTCTCCCAGGTTTTTTGATTTGTTGCCGATGATCATGGAGCGGATTCTGGCTCTCATGTTGTTTCGGCAGATGTCGACTAGCGACGCTTGTGGCAATACATCAGAGCATTTGTATGCCATTGCTTTCCACTTGTGAATGAAGTCATATGTTGATTCATTCTCCCCCTGTTTTAGGCTGCACAGCTGAGCCATAGTAGCGGGGTGATCTTCACCTTTGAAGTGAGTCAGGAAGCGTGTCTCTAGCATGACCCAGTTTTGGATTGAGTCCTCCGGCAGAGTGGAGTACCAATCGAAGGCCGTACCTTTTAGGGTACTTGCAAAGAGGCGAATCTTGAGTGCATCTTGATCCGCAATAGCTCCCGTCAGGATCTTGAAGTGGATGACGTGCTGTCTGGCTGATCCTTTCCCCGTATATGTTTGGAGAGTAGGATTCTTGAATTTGGTGGGGAACGGGACCGAGTCCATCCATAAGGGATATGGTGGCTTGATCCCATGCTCCTTGAGTATATCCTCTTCTTTTGCTTTGGCGAGGATACTGTCTACGTCCTTTTTGGTAAGGGCGCGTGACTCATTTTCTTCTCTATTTACCTCGTCGTCTTGATGATTCGGAGGAGGTTCATTGTTCGCCTGATTTTGGAAGGCGAGGAGAAGGTTTTCCATCAGAGTTTCAATCCTCTGCTGGCCCTGTTCCAACTGCTGGATACGGGTGATCGCATCTTCTGGAGGTGGATTGCGGGGTGGTGGCTCAGAATTTGTAGCCAAGACATTCATCCTTCGTGATTCGAACGAAGAAACTGTCCTGGTGACTGAGCTGGGGCTCATTCTTTTTGAAGAGGAGCTTGAGGAAGGATCACTCTGCTGTCCTTTGCTTGAAGGAGCAGGGGATTCTTCTGAATGTCTTCTTGTCCTGGAGACGCTGCGGGTCATCGGACGTCGGACATGGATTTTTGTTGCTGATTTTTGGCGCCTTCTGGTTTTTCCAACCATATGGACGGCAGCAACTTGGTTGGGTCTTTCTTTTTCGACCCATTTGGGAGAGACTTGAAGTGTGGGAGGCTGGGTCCTTTGCTTCTCTAGTCTCTTTTGTCTATACGACGCGCGGCGGCGTATACGACGAGCAATTTGAGCTTCGGTCAGCTCTGACTGGGCTTTGACGATGAAGGATGTGCTCCCTCGGGCGCAGCAGCCGAGCCTGTCTTCTTTGTAGCTGGGCAAGGATAGGATGCGAACCCTGTCCTTTGCCAGTTGCAGCGAAGCTTTGAATTTTTTAAGTTCGGCCCCTGTAGATATGAAGGGTCGAACTGCAGGTTTGTAGGCCTTAGCAGGTGCTTGTAGAGGCCTTGTGATGCATGACTTGATTTTGGGCTTGTAGGAACAAGCCGGCTCATGCTGGGATGACTTGGAAGTCAGGTTTGAGATGGGTCTCTCCTCTTTCATGTAAGCAAGAGGATAGAACTGGTTCTCCTTGAGTGGGGCCAGGAATGCTGGCTTAGTGGATGTATGGGACCTTCTCTGTTTTGGTGAAGGTCTTGGGGACCAAGTCTTGGAGTAGACCTGGTTGTTTGCAGGTTGAGGCTTCGTGGGGCTGCCACGGGCTTCAGGCCTTCTGGTGCTCGCCTTTGGTGTCATGGTAGTGACACGTTGAGAGGCGAGTTTCTGCTTCTTGGAGGGAGCAGTTTGTTCCTCAGGAAGTGGGAATGGTCCCAGCGTCCCAAAGACGATAGTCCGGGGAGTCGAGGTCGACCCGGAGTTCAGAGAGTTGCCGAGGGAGTTGACACTTCGGCAGCTGATGGGGCGCTTGTAGGTGCGCGTGGTTTGCTTCTGTTGAAGCATGAGTTGGTGCTTGTTTTCGTCGAAAGTAATGGTTAGTGAAGCTGCCATTGTTAGTTTTCGAAAATTTCTGAAACAAGACCACATCCATTAGTAATCACAAGAATATAATGATCATAAATGGGAAGTTCTATGGTTTCGTCTTTTCAAATTGCTCGAGGTAGATGACCCAAGCAATATGAGGAAGGCAAAATGCCATAGAGGTACAATTGTTCTGATCGCAGGTATGGTAAGCCCGGAATGGGCATCCCAGTGACTGCTAGAAGCAATTGTGAACTTAAATTCGACTTATCGAGAAGCAGAGCTTGCTCGAGGTAAGAAGAATATAAAGTTGGAGTTACAGATGTGCCGGTCGCAATACTAGTAGACCCTGAAAGGGCGTACTAGTACCGCTAGACACAAATGTTTTGAGACCACATCTATGAGATGAGATTCTCTGTTTTGAAAGGTCAAGATTGGATTCATCAAAGAGAGCAGATGATATTCCAATCTGAACACGGGCTCAGCGATTTCCGTGAGCGCCAGTGCTCAGAAAGAAATGAACCATGATTTCTCGGATCTGAATCCAAAAATGACGAGTTTTTTTTTTGAAAGGCCAATATCGGGTTCATCAAAGAGAGCAAAAGGCACTCCAATCTGAACACGGGCTCAGCGATTTCCGCGAGCGCCAGTGCTCAGAAGGAGAAGACCAAGATTTCTCTAATCTAAACCCAAAATGACGGAAGTTTTTTTTTTTTTCGAAGATTTTGAAGATTTTTTTTTTAATTTTTAAAGATTTTTTTTTTAATCTTTTTTTATTTTATTTTATTTTTTATTATTTTTTTTAAGATTTTTTTTTTGAAATTTTTTTTTATTTTTTATTTTTTATTTTAAATTTTTATTTTTAAAAATTTTATTTTTGAAAAAAATTTATTTAAAAGACGAGAGAGTACACATAGGCCTCCTAACCCGGTCTTATGAAATCTTGATTGATAGAATTGCCCCAGGTAAGGGTAGGATTACTTAATGAACCCGTTTGGAGGACCCTTGCCTAGAACAGTCAAGCTGTCTCCACACTCTGGACAAGGCTTTTCTTTGAATCAACCATGATCAAAGAACACAGTTGGTTTAACCTTAGTGGTCTATGTCTTTTTTTTTATATATTTTTTTTATTTTTATTTTTATGAATTCATCGAAGAGAAACAATGGCCCAAAACCTTAGTCGAACAGGCTCAACATTTCTGCAAGCGCGATGAACGATAGGAACGGATCAAGGTTTCTCAATTTTGAATCCAAATTGAGAAATCTAAATTTTTTTTTTATACTTTTATATATATATATATATATTTTTTAGATTTTTAATGAACTCATCGAAGAGAAACAATGGCCCAACCCCCGATCCGAACACGGTCTCAGCGATTTCCGCGAGCGCCAGTGCCCAGAAGGGAAAGGATCAAAGTTTCTCAATTTTGAATCCAAAAATGAAAAATCTGATTTTTTTTTGTTTTTTTTGTTTTTTGAAAAGAGAAAGAGTGGAAATAAATTCAAAGAATTAGAAATTTCCAAACAAAAAATCTCATCTCATTTTTTTTTTTTGCGGAATTCAACATAGGCCACCAATTATAAAGTAGCCAAGGAATCGAGAAAAGAAATATAAGCATAGAGCAAAATATATGATATGCAAATATTTCATTTCTAGCATCGTGTTCTCAAATAAACGAGTCCCACCGGGTGATGCCAGCTTGATGGACCGCGCTCCCGATGCCCGGGTTCCTACCGAGGTCGGCGGACGTGGGAGTCCGTTTGGTTCCGACCCTTTCGTAACCGGGGGGCAAAGGGGCGTGCATCAACATTTCTTTTTTTTTGTGGGTGTGCCAGATTTTCTATTTTTACTTGGAAGTGCAAGTGGTGATCCGGAGATCAACCTTCGCAAGTAAAAAGGAAATCAACTTCTTTCAAGTTTTCCATTGCACATATATTTAAGAAAAGAGACATTTTCTTGATTTGCCGTGAAAGGCGATTTTTTTTTGGCATTTATAGCCGATTTTGGCGTTTATAGCCGATTTTTGGCGTTTATAGCCGATTTTGGCGTTTATAGCCGATTTACAATCCTTATCAATAATGAAAGACAAGAATTGTGATTTTTGTCTCTTTTGAAAAAATACAAACTACAATGAAAAGCAAGAAAAGGAGGATTCTAACTTCTCAGGAGATTGTGGGGGACTCGTTTAGATTGACGGTCGCAAGCCATATGTGGGCTTCGCTATCATCCATGCAGATGAGAACAGAGGATGCTATTGATTCGCTTGGCTTGGCTATAACCTCGGGTTTTTAGAGGACAAAGACCAAAAGGAGGTCCTATGTCCAATAAAAAGCCGAGTAGACGGGCTGAAAAGCCACATCTAAGCCATTGGAGGCAGGAGGAGAAGGCAAGGACCTTGGGGGGGGGTACCCCCCAAGGGACTTTTGTCACCTTGTTGCGGTGGCCGGTGTAGAATTTCCGCAGAGTTTTCTCTCTTTTTCCTTTCTCTGGATTTCTGTCTGCTGTCTGTTGATGTTGTGTGTCCTTTCTTCTTGGAGAGCCCTCCTATTTATAGGCTTTTAGGTAGCCTTTTAGGAGGGTTTATGGGCTTTTATTGTCATTAAGCCGCATAATGGGAGGAGTTACAAAATTGAATTGTTTATTTTGTAACTCCTTTTTCTTGGCTTCTGATTGGCCGGAGGAGATTGAGGGCATTTAATCGCCTTTAATCGCCATGATGGGAGGAGTTTCATGGGTTAAATGCCATGAATCTCTTGATTGTAACTCCCGAATGCTTGCTTCTGATTGGGCCGTCCAAAGAAATGGATTAATGACTGTAATAAAGCTAGTCAATTAATCGCATTAAGTGGTCGCCGAGCAGCTGAAGAGTCGCGGGCCGTGCCACGTCTTTTGGGATTCTTCTGTTGATGATCATCGATGGATCTTCATGTAGATCGACATCAGATGATCATGTAATTTCAGGTGTTTGTTGCCAACAGCGGGTCGGTGCCATCTGTCCTGTCGATTTCTCGATCGGTCGGGTAGAAAGCACACTTTTTTTGGTTGACCGGGTGGCGATCAATATTGTTTTCGATACTCTTGATGATTTACCCGTGTTTTGGACGGATGTCAGAGGACTTGGTGTCTCAAAAGCATGAATTTTGGAAAGTAGCAGAGGCTGGGCTCCTCGAATCGCGAAAAAAACGGCGAAAACCGGGGTTTCCGGGGCTTTCCCGGCGACCCCGGGTTCCAAGGTCGCCGGCGACCCTGGCCCAGGGTCGCAGGGGTCTGCGACCCTGGGGGGTTTTCCCCCTTTCGTGTCCCGTTTTGCATCCGTTTTTGCTGTTTTTCGATTCTTTTTTCTTCTGTACTTTTCCTTGACATTTTGACCATTTATTGGCCTGATTTCTTTGTAGGAAACCTGATGAGAATCCTTGCATTTTATTTTGCAAAGTTTCCAATTTCCTGAGAAAGCCGAAGACTTTGTCGCGCAGAGCTGCCGATTTTCCGTCAGAAGCTGAAACTGGGCCAAACGATGTCGCAATTACCTGAAATTTGGTGTGAAGCCTCCTGAGCAATAAATAAGACCAACCATAGGCTTTTGTTTGAGTTTTGAAGCCGTTTGGGGTCCTATCACCTGTAGACTTGCTTTTTGTCGCGATGAAGATGTCGCGGTTTGATGTGCGGTCAACCGATGTCCGATTGACTTGAAATTTGACAGGGAACCTATTGGAGTCATTTTAAGATGATCCATAGGCTCTGTCTTGGAAACCATGGTCGCGGAGAGCTTTTGCCGTCGAGAGCTCCTGTTCGGCTGTCGGAGAAGCGAAGTTAGGCCAAATGATTTTGAAATGGCCCGAAACTTCTTGTGTACTCCTCTTTTGGCTGTCTGGAAGAATCTTGCAGTTTTTGTTTGATTCTGACAAGATTTGATTTTTGGAAGCAGCATTGCCTATTTATGGCAGGTTGCGACTTCATGTAGCTCTTTTGATCTTGAAGAGGCAAAGTGACATTTTTGGTGTCAACAGTAACGGTTCCAAAAAAGGGATCCAGAACCATTTACTTATCGGGACCAAAATAAGGATGCAGACCCGGAACCTAACGGGTCAGAACCTTCGGGTAATTGGAGAATCGGGGACCCATTTACAACCCTAAGTATGTCCAACCCTATTATAATCTGACATATATACCAAACGAGTCTTTGGTTTGTCATCATTGCCATTGTTATTATCCCGTCATATTCCTCATCCACTTCCATGTCCTTCCTCTTGCATTATTGGTTTGAGTGGATTGACAATTGTTGGCCTTGTTGAGCGATGAAGGCCATCGTTGTAGTAGGATCCGCTTCCGAGTTGGACTTGCAACTTCCAGGCTTGTTTCCTGGTTGATAAGAACACCATAGAGTTCATCAACACTGACTAGGTGATCAGATCTAGTGGTGATTGACATTTTAGACAGAGCATATTCTGGTCCAGATCCATTGAGGGTCATAAGGACGAGATCACTTTCATCATTAAATAGTGACCCTTTCTTGATATTTTGCAATTGCTGTTTGAGTTGCATAACGTGTGCACGACAGTGAGACGTGAAGCGTGATCCAAATTGCACTAGAAGTAGCCCAACACCTTAGCAAGTACAAATTTTGTTATTACGAGCCAACTGAGCAGTAGTTGGTTGATCTTGCCTTTTCTAATCCACATATGTTGGATTAAGAGAGGTAAGGAGTTTAATCTGCATCAGTTATATATAAAATGATCCGTAAAGGGATAAGTTCCATCAACGAACTTCATGAGTTCTGACGAGTCAGGCCCAAGTGACCCGAATTGTGATGATGAGTCAGGTCCAGGTGATCCGGTCCAAGCCCAAGTGACCCATTCCAGGGTGATGGGTCAAGCCAAAGTAACTCGATCCGTCATCTGTTTAGTCTGTTGAGATCCGAAGCTTGCTTCACGAAGCCTCGCCACGTCAAAGATACCACGTCTCTTCGGAAGAAGTCCTCTCTTTACCCGCTTTTACCAGTTCGTACGGAGAAAGATCTCACCTGCCTCCACCTACCTCTGATGGACCGCGCTCCCGGATGCCCGGGTTCCTACCGAGGTCGGCGGACGTGGGAGTCCGTCTGGTTCCGACCCTTTCGTAACCGGGGGGCAAAGGGGGCGTGCATCAACATTTCTTTTTTTTGTGGGTGTGCCAGATTTTCTATTTTTACTTGGAATTGCAAGTGGTGATCCGGAGATCAACCTTCGCAAGTAAAAAGGAAATCAACTTCTTTCAAGTTTTCCATTGCACATATATTTAAGAAAAGAGACATTTTCTTGATTTGCCGTGAAAGGCGATTTTTTTGGCATTTATAGCCGATTTTGGCGTTTATAACCGATTTTTGGCGTTTATACCCGATTTTTGGCATTTATAGCCGATTTACAATTCTTATCAATAATGAAAGACAAGAGTTGTGATTTTTGTCTCTTTTTAAAAAAATACAAACTACAATGAAAAGCAAGAAAAGGAGGATCTAACTTCTCAGGAGATTGTGGGGGACTCGTTTAGATTGACGGTCGCAAGCCATATGTGGGCTTCGCCATCATCCATGCAGATGAGAACAGAGGATGCTATTGATTCGCTTGGCTTGGCTATAACCTCGGGTTTTTAGAAGACAAAGACCAAAAGGAGGTCCTATATCCAATAAAAAGCCGAGTAGACGGGCTGAAAAGCCACATCTAAGCCATTGGAGGCAGGAGGAGAAGGCAAGGACCTTGGGGGGGGGGGGGGTACCCCCCAAGGGACTTTTGTCACCTTGTTGCGGTGGCCGGTGTAGAACTTCCGCAGAGTTTTCTCTCTTTTTCCTTTCTCTGGATTTCTGATTTTTCTGTCTGCTGTCGATGATGATCTTTCTTCTTGGAGAGCCCTCCTATTTATAGGCTTTTAGGTAGCCTTTTAGGAGGGTTTATGGGCTTTTATTGTCATTAAGCCGCATAATGGGAGGAGTTACAAAATTGAATTGTTTATTTTGTAACTCCTTTTTCTTGGCTTCTGATTGGCCGGAGGAGATTGAGGGCATTTAATCGCCTTTAATCGCCATGATGGGAGGAGTTTCATGGGTTAAATGCCATGAATCTCTTGACTTGTAACTCCCGAATGCTTGCTTCTGATTGGGCCGTCCAAAGAAATGGATTAATGACTGTAATAAAGCTAGTCAATTAATCGCATTAAGTGGTCGCCGAGCAGCTGAAGAGTCGCGGGCCGTGCCACGTCTTTTGGGATTCTTCTGTTGATGATCATCGATGGATCTTCATGTAGATCGACATCAGATGATCATGTAATTTCAGGTGTTTGTTGCCAACAGCGGGTCGGTGCCATCTGTCCTGTCGATTTCTCGATCGGTCGGGTAGAAAGCACACTTTTTTTGGTTGACCGGGTGGCGATCAATATGGTTTTCGATACTTTTGATGATTTACCCGTGTTTTGGACGGATGTCAGAGGACTTGGTGTCTCAAAAGCATGAATTTTGGAAAGTACCAGAGGCTGGGATCCTCGAATCGCAAAAAAAAAACGACGAAAATCGGGGTTTCCGGGGCTTTCCCGGCGACCCCGGGTTCCAAGGTCGCCGGCGACCCTGGCCCAGGGTCGCAGGGGTCTGCGACCCTGGGGGGCTTTTGCCCCTTTCATGTCCCGTTTTGCGTCCGTTTTTGCTGTTTTTCGATTCTTTTTTCTTCTGTACTTTTCCTTGACATTTTGACCATTTATTGGCCTAACTTCTTTGTAGGAAACCTGATGAGAATCCTTGCATTTTATTTTGCAAAGTTTCCAATTTCCTGAGAAAGCCGAAGACTTTGTCGCACAGAGCTGCCGATTTTCCGTCAGAAGCTGAAACTGGGCCAAACGATGTCGGAATGACCTGAAATTTGGTGTGAAGCCTCCTGAGCAATAAATAAGACCAACCATAGGCTTTTGTTTGAGTTTTGAAGCCCTTTGGGGTCCTATCACCTGTAGACTTGCTTTTTGTCGCGATGAAGATGTCGCGGTTTGATGTGCGGTCAACCGATGTCCGATTGACTTGAAATTTGACAGGGAACCTATTGGAGTCATTTTAAGATGATCCATAGGCTCTGTCTTGGAAACCATGGTCCCGGAGAACTTTTCTTGCCGAGAGGCCTGATTTGGCTGTCGAAGAAGCGAAGTTAGGCCAAATGATTTTGAAATGGCCTGAAACTTCTTGTGTACTCCTGTTTTGGCTGTCTGGAAGAATCTTGCAGTTTTTGTTTGATTCTGACAAGATTTGATTTTTGGAAGCAGCATTGCCTATTTATGGCAGGTTGCGACTTCATGTAGCTCTTTGGATCTTGAAGAGGCAAAGTGACATTTTTGGTGTCAACAAATGCCCTCTCGAGGTACAGCGGCGAGTTGCTTAACTTTTGTAGTCGATGTGCCTCGAAGAGATTTTTAAAGGAGAGCCTGTGACTTGACCAAGAGTCTTTGAGCAGTCTTTCTTTTTGGTATTTGTAGCCTTTTGAGCTTCCAGGGGAATTTTATGGTAGTGAAAGGGATCACGTACCATCTCGAGGCAAAGTTTTGAAGATGACATCAGGGATGTGGATTTGGGTTTTGACCTTGTGACCTAACAGGCTATATGTGGCAGGTTAGGGGGTCGGGTTTGGTTTTGATCGTGTGACCCAACAAGCTGTATGTGGAATGTTGGGGGATCAATTTTGGTTTTGATCTTGTGACCTAACAGGCTGTATGTGGCAAGTTAGGGGATCAGGTTTTGGTTTTTGGTTTTGGTCTTGTGACCTAACAGGCTGTATGTGGCAAGTTAGGGGACCAGGATTTGGTTTGATTTTTGTGGAATGTCAATTTCAAGATTTTGGCTCAATTTGGTAGATGAGGCTGGATGGTTTGATTTTTGGAAGCTCATGGGGCTTGGAATTTTCTTTTGTATGGTCTAATCAACTCAAAAGAGGCATGGAACCATTTTTGTATGCTCTTGGTAAGAGGGATTTCTCTTTGACTAAAAGCCCAAAAAATATTCTCTTTTTTTTTTTGTGTGCCTAGGTGGTCAAACCTGGCTCATATGGGCTAACCCATGGGACCTTAAGCTTTTGAAATGGCTTAGATCTCATATGGTGTCATTTTTGTAAAGAATATCCAAAAATATCTCATTTGGATAGAGAATATCTAAGAATATCTTTACTTGGAGAGAATCTCTCATGATCCCTTTATTTTGGGATAGAATATCTCAACATATCTTTCTTTTGGGAAAGAATCCGTCATAGATTATATCTTTTAGGAGAAAATCTCTCATTGATTTCTTTTTGGGAGAGAATCCCTCAAGATATCATTCTTTTGGGAAAGAATCTTTCTAATCTCTTTCTTTTGGTAAGGTTACTAATTAGTAACACTTACCTCTTTCTTCTTTCCTTCTTTGGTTTGCTCTCCTCTATAAAAGCAAGGAGAAGGTTGGATCTCTTGCTCTTATTACTTTCTTTTGCAATAATCTCAAGAGGGCTTCAAGACCAAGAGTTCTTCTTCTTCAAGATCTTCAAGACTTTTCTTCTTCTTCTCCATCAATGGCTTCAAGTAAGTTCTCCCTTTTTTTCAAGAAAACTCCATTGTAGGAAAAAAATAAAGTTCTTTCTTTTTTTTTTGTTTCTTTCTTTTCTTTTCTTCTTTTTTTTTCTTTTCCACGTGTTTGCCTCCCTTTTTTTTTTCACACGGGTTTTTTTTTTTTTTGCTTTCTTTTTTTTTTCATGTTTTTTTTTTTGTGTGGGCCGTACGGACAGATCCGTACGGATCTGGCCGTACGGCCACGTGGCCTGTGGGCCAGGCCTGTGGGTCAGCCTTCTTTTTTTTTTCTCTTTTTTTTCCCCCTTTTTTTTTTGAGAGAGTTTCTTTTCTTTTTTTTTTTGTTTTCTTTCCCCTCTCTTTTTTTTTTGAGAAAGTTTCTTTTCTTTTTTTTTTTTGCTCATCATGATAATGCATTTTTTTTTCGCAAACCAAGATGTTCATGCATGCATTCAATTTGTAAATTAAATTTGTAGCATGATGTGATAGCATACCTGAAAGTTTTCGCAAATTTGGGAATTTGGAGCTCGCAGTGATGTTGAGCCCTTCCTGATTTTGCGGAGACTTTTAGGTTTCGAAAGTTTGGAGTTTCGGAGCTCGCAGCGATGTTGAGCCCATCTTCAAGCTTTCTTATTTCTTTCGGGATAGTTCCTTTTCTTCGGAATTGCCCCGTCATCATGTCGAAATTTCGCAAAAAAATTTTTTAGCGAGATTCTGTCATTTTGATGTTTGATCTTTTTCTTTTCCATCCTTTTCAGGTGGTTCCTCTAGAGCGAACAAGGGTAAAGAGCCTGCTACAAGCGTACTTCGTCGATCTTCTAGATCTTCTAATCCGGACCGTTCAGCAGGCTTTTGAGAAGGTCCAGTATGTTGAGAGAAATTTGGAAGAGTGCGACTCCCTCAACAGAGATGAGATGAGGGCAGCGACTGATCACTCTCAAGGGAGAGGAATTCTATAAGATCATGGTAAGCAGTCGTCCATGGGTGATGGAAGATCAGAGCGTTTTGCTCAAGCCTACCTTCTTCTTTGGTGATGCAGTCCCTGATGACATGACATACCAGAGGAGATGTTTTCAGTTTTCCTTCACAGCAGATGGTGAGAAGAAGACTGTTGCTACCCGGTCGACGTTTGATCGCACCGTCTCGATTCTGAGCCTTGCCCCCACGTGCCCTAAGAGGGAAGATCCTCCAAGCTGGGTGAGAAGGACAAATGTAATCAAGACCGGGGTTTTTGTTGGCGGTTCTCCTGGATATACGGAGAGGTCGCCTGTTGATATGGACCTGTTGATGCCATCCAGCGGCTACCAGGGCTCTGATTATCCGTCGGTCGATTTGAGACCGGTGGGCCTTGGTATTTTCAGTGGTGATGGCAGCAATTGGATCAAGCCTTTTCGACTTCGAGGTCGTTTCAATGCTGACTCCGAGTGGAAGTCGTGGACTGATCGCGTCCTGTTGATTGGTGGCGCCGTTTTGAAGGAAGCCGGGATTTTTGATGCGGTCCGCACCTTTAGGGAGACCGTGATCTTTTCCGATGAGGCCTTCATGGCTATGCTGGAGTCATTCCTCCCACAAACCAATACCTTCGTTGTGACGAATGGTGAGATTGGTTTTTCTTTGAAGGAGCTGAGCGCTATTACCGGATTGCCCATCCTCGGCAAGCTCTATGAGGAGTTTATGCCGATTGACAGCGTCCTCGAGGGGCAGTCTGAGGAGTTCAGGCTTCTATACTTTCAGCTCGTCGCCTTCTATGATTTTTTGAAGGAGAAGGGGGGTTTGAAAGTTAGATCCAGCAGCTGGAAGAGTTTTAGCTCTTCATTCCCCAACTTTTTTGATAGTAGGGAGTCGTCTGATAGCGTGACCCAGGAAGCCGGAGCTCAGGATCCAAAGAAGATCTTGGCCATGCAAGAAGAGTTGAGAGATTTCTGTGCAAGTACAAATGCCATATGTCCTGACATTGCACTGCGGAGAGATCTCGCTGTTTACCTCACTTATTGGCTTGGTGAGGCTGTTTTTGCTGGAGGAGATGGAACGCACATCAGGCCGCATTGTATTTTTCCGGCTTGTCAGATGGCGTTTGGAGAGCAGCTTGCTTTGGTGCCAGCTCTTTACTCCTACTTGTGTACCGAACTGCAGGCTGCTGCTTTTTTGGTTCGGCTTGGGCTTCCCATGAATAGGGTATTTTCAGCCCATATCTTTTATTCGTGGTATGTATACCACTGTCCTGGCTTCCATCGGCTGGGTGCTGCTCAGGATGATGATCCTCTGATGATTCGACTGGCTAAGGGCAAAGCCGTGTCCGAATCACTTTTGTTTGCCCGCATGAGGATCCGACGGTTCAGGGACGTCGAGATGGGGCAGTCTTCAGTGAAGCTTTCTCCGGAGTTGCGGAAGAAGGCTTTTGATTTTGGTGCCTCCCGAGACTCTACCAGGGCGGGGTCGGGAAGGCATTATTCCTTGACAAATGCAGAGAGAGAGTGGCTTTTCAGCATACGTGTCGGCACGATGGTGTACCGTAGACATCTTTTCGTCGACATCCAGCCGTATGTACCCTCTCGCTTTGCTTTGCAGCTGGGCTTTTCTCAAGGCGTTGTTGGAGCGCCTTCAAGTATGGTGAAGCGCTTTGGAGGCTTACAGGACGGGAGAAATGCATGGGCTTTCTATAGTGCTGAAGACACTACAGCCATGATTTCTTATCCTGTGTTGCTGACTTCCCGGACTGCCGGCTTTGCGAAGTGGTTCGCGGAGAGCTTTTCGGCATATCGGGGGCTTTCCAAGAAGGAGCTTGATGTGAAGCTGGCATCTGGAAAGGGCCTTGGAAAGTCGGATGGCATCCGGCGAGAGGAAGTTTGGGCCTTCCTTTCTGGAGAGAAGCACAAGATAGGCTTTCTCGGTGACCAGGGCGTCATTGGTTCTGAAGCTGTTCGAGAAATACCTGATGAGGCTTTGGAGCAGCTAGAACAGGAGGAAGCCGAACTTGGTGCTTGGATGCAAGCGGCACAGAGGCAAGCTTCCGTGGAGTCTACTGGCAAGAGCAGACCATCCAGTGAGGAGTCGAGTGGCAAACTTGACTCTGACAGCGGGGCAGGTTCCTCTAAGAAGCGAGCCCGCAGAGGTAAGAGGAGGAGGAGTCATCATCGCAGCAAGGGGCAGCATGAGGATTCTCCTGACTTGGAAGTTCCTCTTACTATCAATGAGGATGTGCCAGTGGATGCTGACGAGCCTCCAGAGAAGAGAAGCCGAGAAGAAGAGACCGTCGGTGAAGGTATGATTCTTCCTTTTTCTCTTTCCATTTCTTTTCATGGGATTTTTTCCATGTTATGATTTGCTTCTTGTTTTCTGCTTTTCTCTTTTTTTTTTAGCAGAGGAAGACTTGGTGATGCCTGAGGTCCCAACCGATGAGGTGGTGATGGATCCTGTTGAGGCACCCGAAGAAGAACCGAGGGACTCTGGAGTAAATCCAGAATCTCCAATTGGTACGACTTCTTTCGCTCTTCTTTTTTTTTTTGAGTTTGTGACTTGGCTTGCTAACACATTTTTTTTTGTTGTCAGCTGACTTGCCACAGGGTTCTGATGACTTTGAACCATCGATGGACGCAAATGTTGATGATGCTTTCGATGAGTTCATGGAGGAAGAAAGTGTTCCGCCAGTCGTCGAAGAAGGTATTTTGTAATTATAACCCTGATATTGATTTTCAAACAGGGTCATATTCATACCTTTTTGTGTTTCTTTTGCAGGTTTTGAAGTGGCAGAGGACGATCCGTCGCTTCGAAAGCAAGAGATGCCAGAGGTCAATCCAGAGGTAGAGATTCCTGGGACCAGCTCTGACAATATTGAGGAGATTCCTCGCGCTGAGATCCCTTCCCGAGCAGGAGTAGATTCAGCTGGAATGAGTTCTTTTGTTACTCTTTCAACAGATGATGATATGAGTAGCCGACCAACGGAGTTGGGCGAATCCTCAGCTGGGCCATCTCTTCTTTTTGCGAAGAAGGTGGTGATGCGAGTTCTGAGCTCTTGGATTGAGACTCTCTTTTCTGGGCACTTGGAAGCCGGATTTGGCATGATCCAGCATGTGCAGGAGATTCTCAGTGATGCTGAAGAGGCTGGTCTGGATGTCACAGGTGCCAGGGCGATCGTTGATAGGATCATTGCACTGGGGTGACAAGTGGTTTGAGACCGTGAGTTTGGCTGATGACCAGTTCTTCAAGGAGATGTTCCTGGACCCTGCTGATAAGGCTAAGTCTGACCTGGATGAGGCTACAGAAAGCAAGAAGCAGGCAGTCCGAAAGAGGAACTTATAAGAGATAGCCATCATCAGGCTGACTCATGACCTTAACATCCTTGACAGGGAGGTCGATGAGGCCAGGAAACGTCTTGAGCATTTGCAGGCACAAGTTGCTTCTAAGTGGACTGCCATAATAGAGGCTCGCGACAGGGAGAGTGCCCTGATTCACCAGGTTGCAGATGCCGAACGGGTTCTCAAAAGGAAGTCTGATGAGGAGGAACAATGGCAAACTGCTCGAGGTAAGCTTCCTGGTGTGAGAGAAGGGGTACAGCCCACTCCAGGATCTCATGGCAGGTTCCTGAAGAAGCGTGCCTTGGAATCCTTGACGGCTGAGGCTAAAAGTTTGCTTGGGGAGCTGAACTCTTGGCTGGAGACCATTTTTGATTGAGCTCCTGTATATATTTTTTTTACAGAAACCATCCTTCTCTCTTTTTTTTTTTTTTTTTTTTGGTACCACTTGTATTTTTTTTGTACTTATTTTTTGTAGTGCTTGTGAACACTTTCTCTCTCTTTTTTTTTGGTACCACATGTATTTTTTTGGTACTCTTTTCTCTTTTTTTTTTGTTATCCCTACGCTCACTTGAATCTTTTTGTGATAAAAGTAATTGCTAAATGGGATGCTCTTTTTTTTTGTTATCCCTACGCTCACTTGAATCTTTTTGTGATAAAAGTAATTGCTAAATGGGATTTGATCAAAAGGTTGTCATTTTGTGAAAAATCTTTTGTCAAGTGATTGTTTTGGCATGAAAGCCAGGTTTTTTGTTTGTGGCATGGAAGCCAATTTTGGCATGAGAGCCAGCTTTTCTTGTGGCATTGATAGCCGAGTTTTTTTTTTTGTGTGGCATCTATAGCCAATTTTGGTGGCATTGATAGCCGATTTGTTTTGTGGCATCTATAGCCGGTTTTTGGTGGCATTGATAGCCTGTTTTGTTTTGGTGGCATTGATAGCCGTTTTTTTTTTGAAATCCAAGTTTTTTTTGTTTGTGGCATTGATAGCCGGTTTTGTTTTGGTGGCATTGATAGCCGGTTTGTGGCATTTATAGCCTGTTTTGATGGCATTTATAGCCGGTTTGTGGCATTTATAGCCTGTTTGTGGCATTTATAGCCGGTTTGGTTTAAAAAAAAAATGCAAGTATCGACTAAAAGTCGCCTCCCTGCTGAATGTTCTTGCAAGTATCGATGGAATGTCGCATCCTTGCTCATTCGGTTGCGAGTATCGATGGAATGTCGCATCCTCGCGGATTTGGGTGCAAGTATCGATGGAATGTCGCATCCTTGCTTTTCAAAAATTTTGGTTTTGCGGGTACTGACTTGATGTCGTTTCCCCACGATTTTTGAAATTTGTGGTTTTCTCGAACCTTTGGGTTATGGATATCAACTGAAATGTTGCGTCTCCACAGTTTTTTAGGTTTTTTCGAACCTTTGAAATTTGGGTTGTGGATATCAACTGAAATGTTGCGTCTCCACGGTTTTGGATTTTGCAAGTATCGACGAAATGTCGCTTCCCTGCGATTTTGGAAGTGTCGAACGTGGTTCGCTTGCTTCCGATTTGTGCGAGTATCGACTAAGCGTCGCTTCCTCGCGGTTTTTTTTTTAAAAACCATTTTTTTTTTGTTTAAAGACACGAGGGTCATAAGTTTTGACCTAAAACCATTTTGGCGGTAAAAGGCAGGGTGGACTAGGGTGGAAATGCCTGAATCCGGATTTTGTTTCAAACCATGAATTTTGGGTTCAAGGGTTGAAAATTTTGGACAAGTTAGGGAAAGGTTCCTAAACTTGGATATATATATTTTTTTTTTGAACAATGAAACGATGAAAGTAAGCATTGTTTTAGATTTCTAGAAATTTCAATATTTGACATGAAAATTCTAAAAAAGGGTGGGTTTAGCGAGCGTGTACCTGGAAACCGGTTTTGGCCGTACAGGCATTGCTCTTACCCAGTTGGGTAAGTCTTCAAGGGTAGTACCGCTTTAAGAACTTGCCATTGATGGGCAGCATACATCTGTCACCTTCCATGTTTAGGAGTGCGTATGCGCCATTGGAGAAAACTTTGTTGATGACGTAGGGTCCCTCCCATTTCGGCTCAAATTTGCCTTTGGATTTGTGAGCGAAGACCATTGGTCTTTTTACCGCAAGAACCAAGTCATTCTTTTTGTAGGCGCGTTGCCTGACCTTTTTATCGAAAGATCCTGCCATACGTGCTTGGTAAAGTTCAATGCTTTGTTGAGCTTCGAGCCGTCTCTCATCGAGATTGTCCAGCTCATGGAGCCGCAATTTGACATTGCTTTGTTGAGTCATGTCATTTTGCAAGGATACCCTCAAGGAAGGAATTTGTACTTCCAAGGGCACGACAGCTTCGCATCCATAGACCAAGGAGAATGGTGTGCTATGGGTTGGTCCTCGAACGGTGGTTCGATAGGCCCACAAAGCTTCAGACATTTTGTCGCTCCAGTCTCTTTTGTGATTAGAGACCATTTTTTTGAGGATTTTGCAGAGTGTCTTGTTGAAAGCTTCTGCTAACCCGTTTGCTGCCGGATTGTATGGAGTCGAAGGACAGCTTTGGATTTTGTATTTGTCGCAGAACCTGTAGAATCGATGATCCCGGAACTGTGGTCCGTTATCATGGACGAATCTTTTGGGTATGCCGAAACGACAAATGATGTTGGTGCGTAGGAACTGAAGGACTGATGAGGTCTTCATTTCGTTAAACGCAAATGCTTCTGACCACTTGGAGAAGTAATCCGTAGCGGCGAAGATGAAGCGATGACCTTTGCTTGAAGGGGGAGAAATAGGACCTATGATGTCCATACCCCAGGCTTCGAAAGGCAATGAGATCGCTGTAGGATGCAGCCATTCTGGAGGCATGTGAATGTAATCTCCATGAACTTGGCATTGTTGGCAGCGCTTGGCAAATTGCATTGCGTCAGCTACCATGGTAGGCCAGTAATATCCTAACCTTTTTATCTGATCATAGAGCTTAGGTCCAGCCTGATGAGCTCCACAAAGACCAGCATGAACTTCTTTGAGTGTTTCTTCAGCCTCTTGTTGTGACAAGCAGCGTAGAAGTACCCCGTTGAAGGATTTCCTGTAAAGGATTTTTGAAGGAATATCCAAATGGAAGCTTGGGGTTCGCCTTTGGATGCTTACCCGTTCTTTTGGATCTTCAGGTAGGATTCCGAACATAATGTAATCAATGAACGGATCCCTCCAGTCGCCAATTGAAGTTTGAAGGATTGAAATCCGACTTCCGACCACTTGGTGGCATTCAGCAACTGCTTGGTGTGTGTTAAGAGGAGGAAGGATTCTCCTTTCGCACACTGTGATTTGCATGTTTTCCCCTTCCTGGATTGCCATGGATGCGGCAAGTCCGGCTAGGGCATCTGCACGTATGTTTTCACCTCTACGAATGTGGGTGATGTGACAGATGTCAAACTTTTGCAGAAGTGATTGTGCCTTATTGTAGTAGGGCAGCAAATCTGGCTTCCTGACTTCAAATTTCTGATTCATCTGGTTGACGATCAGTTGAGAGTCTCCAAAGACTTCCAGCATGGTGATACCGGATTCGATGGCGAGTTCCAATCCTAAGATCAGAGCTTGATATTCAGCTGCATTGTTTGTGCATGGTTCCAGTAGCGAGAAAGCGTGTGGAATCATGTATTTGTCGGGGCTAACAAAGAGGATGCCAACTCCCGAGATCAGCTGTCTTTTTTCATTTGTCCTGGTTGCACCGTCAAAGTACATGTCCCAGGAGGCACTTTGTGAGAAAGTCTCCACATTGTAGACTGGTTCGTCTGGGAGATCATCTCTGAGTGGAGAATCTTTAGGCAATGGATGCTCTACGAGGAAGTCCGCTAGAGCTTGCCCTTTGATTGCTTTTTGCGGTACATACCTAATATCAAATTGTGACAGAAGGATGGACCATTTTGCCAGTCGAGCATTGAGAGAACCTGCCTTTGTGACAAGGACCTTCAAGAGGTTGACTCTCGAGACCAGGTAGACTGTGTTGGAAAGCAAGTAGTGACGCAGCTTTTGTACGGCGAACATCACTGCAAGACATTCTTTTTCGACTGGAGAGTAGCGATGCTCTGCACCTACTAGCATGCGGCTGAGGTAATATAGAGCAGCTTCTTTTCTTTGATCATTTTCTTGCGCAAGCAGAGCTCCCAGAGAGTGATCAAGGGCTCTTGTGTACAAGATGAATGGTTTTCCAGTGGTAGGAGCAGCTAACATTGGAGGTTTTGTCAGGTATGACTTGATGTCTTGGAAAGCAGCTTCACAGTCAGCATCCCAGACAAAGTTTACACCTTTTTTCATCAACCGAGAGAATGGACGGCATTTCCCCGAAAGATTGGAGATGAACCGTCTGATGTAGGCCAATCTCCCTTGAAGCCCTTTGAGTTCTCTCAAGGTTCTTGGAGAGGGCATTTCTAGAATGGCTTTGACTTTTATGGGGTCAAGCTCTATTCCAGCTTTCCGAACTAAGAATCCGAGGAACTTACCCGACGAGACGCCGAAGAAGCATTTCAATGGATTCATTCGCAGTTTGTGTTTGCGAAGCCGGAGGAAGACTTCTCGAAGGTTTTCGAGATGATCTTCTTTTCTTTTGCTTTTGACGGCGAGGTCATCAACGTAACATTCAACCGTCTTGTGCTGCATATCTTGGAATATTTTCATCATAGCCCTCTGATATGTGGCACCAGCATTTTTCAGACCAAATGGCATGACAGTGTAACAATACGCGCCAAATGGGGTTCGAAAGGATGTATGTTTTTCATCCTCAGGATGCATCTTTATCTGATTGTAGCCAGAGAAACCATCCATGAATGTCATTCGCTCGAATCCACAGGTATTATCAATCATTACCTCTGGTATGGGGAGCGGAAATTCATCTTTTGGGCATGCGCCATTCAGGTCTCTATAATCAATACAGACCCTGATCTGCCCATTTTTCTTTGTCACGGGGACAATGTTGGCCAACCATTCAGGATGTTGTTCCTCACGGATGAAGCCGACGCTTTTGAGTTTTTGAACTTCTTGTTCAATTTTATCCATCACATCTGGACGGAATCTTCTTTGGCCTTGCTTGACAGGCTTGATGTCTTCCTGAAGATTGAGTTTGTGAACTGCTATTTTGGGGTCTAAGCCTGGCATTTCAGCGTAAGACCATGCAAAGCAATCAACGAACTCACGAAGAAAGGCGATATACTCGGGTAACTCATCATCCTTTATATTCTTGCTTATGAATACAGGACGTGGGTTATCTGGTGTTCCCAAGTCTATCTTTTGAACAGGATCTTCTGTTGGAAGGTTCGAAGGTGGTTCCTCCACAATATTTTCGGAGGCTTCCAGCTCAACGAAACCTTCTGGGGTTTCAAGGGCATTTCCAGACCAAGGTTTTGTTCCTTTCCACGGGTCTTCTTGATCGGTAATTTTCCCAAGGCTTGCTATGAGATGATCCCAATCGCCTGTTGAAACCGAGTCGAAGTAGGCTACTTCTTTTGGAGATGAGGGTTCTTCTGGGTCAGAAGTCCACATGTCTGTGCCATCGGACAACTCCTCTTCATTTTCGGAGAAATCGTGCCAATTGGATGAGCTTCCTGGATCTTTGTCAGGTGACTCATCAAAGAGATATCCAGGGAGATCGATGTCTTCATGGACTTGAGATGTTGAGGCTTGGTCAGTATATTGACTTTTAAGCCTTTGTGTCAACTGTCTCAAGGGAGTGTCAGGATCATACCCTAACCCGTGTGAAGACTTTTCTACATAGCCGTAGAGTCTCCAATCTTCCAGCTGGCTTTTGGTCAAGACGGGCCCCAATGGCGTGAGAATACCGCGTCCTTCTCCCAAACCGACTGGGTTTTGAGCGTCATAGCCCATTTTCTTCATAATAACTTGTGCCACAGAACTGTATAAGGATAGTTGAGGCGTACCTTTATTTTGGAAAGGTTCTGTTGGAATTTGAGATGCATTGAGTTGAATCTTGAAGCATTGGTGTGTTTGGTGTCTCAAGCATCAAATTGTATTGGAATTATTGTCAACACTATGTCTCAATCATGTGTTGAAAGAGTGGAAGTGATAGAGCTCAAGAAGAATGAAAAAGGAAAACAGTGAAGAAAATCAGTTTTTCCTGGTGCAGTATACCCGGTCGACCGAGCCCTCAGGATGTCGACCGAGCATGAAGAAAGTGCAAAATCAGAGCTTACAGTTATTTTTTGACACAGAGCATGCACGCGGTCGACCGAGGCTTCCAGGATGTCGACCGAGCTCGGGTTCCAGAATTTGACAACTTACAACTTTTGAAAGTTCGTCAGGCGCCCAGTTCACCCGGTCGACCGAGCAAAGTATGATGTCGACCGAGCACACGCAGACAGCAAGTATTGCAGAATTAGAAGTCTTTTGCTAAAAGTTAGGAATTTTTGGTAATTCGTTTGGGACTCTTTCTAAACGAATTGTAGCCTATTTTGGACACTCTTTGGGGTTGCTAAAACCTATATAAACACTCCTAACCTCGTTTTCAATAACAAGCATCAAAGAAAGAAGAGTTTGAGAGAGTTTTGGAGAGAAGAGTGCTTGGAGAAGAAGGTGCTTGTGTCTTGCTGTTGTGGAGCAACTTTCTACAGCAAGTGTGGACGAATTTGAAGCCTCATGAAGATGGTATTTTCGTTCATAAGATAAGTCTCTCTTTTATGCTTTAGATTTCTATTTGTAAGGGATTGAGAGAGAGAGAATTGTAGAGGGGAAAGGGCTGTAGATCAGTTTATCTTCTTTGCTGTAATCATCAAGTTGGTGCTTGGTGTTTTGGGGTTTGGTGATCCTGTCTGTGGGTGCAGACAAATTGTAAAGGGAGTTGTAGCTTCCTAGATAGTTGGTGCTATCTGAAACCTAAGGGAGTCGGTGCTTCCTAGATAGTTGGTGCTATCTGAATTTAAGGGTTGGTGCTCTTTGTCGTCGGTGCGACTAAATAAGATTCAGACCTGTACCGGATTGTTGTTCGGACGGGATTGAACCGTGGACGTAGCCTTTTGGTGAACCACGTAAAATCTGGTGTCAAATTGTGTGGTTTGATTTGAATTGTTGTTAGCAAGGACCTGTTTAAAAGAGATCACTGATTCACCCCCCCCCTCTCAGTGATCACGAGATCTAACAATTGGTATCAGAGCGTAAGGTTTCCCTTGATAAGCTTAACACGCTAAGGGTGATCTTTGTCAAATCACATGGCAACCAGCACAGCGAATATGAAAGCACCGTTGTTTGATGGTTCTAATTACTCCTTTTGGAAGATTAGAATGCAGGCCTTCATCAAATCTCTTGGCTATGATGTCTGGGAGACTGTCAGAGTCGGTTACAATTCTGCCATTGTACCCACTGATGCTGCAACGAAGAAGTTAGCAGACAACGACTCTAAGGCGCAGAATGCACTCTTTAGCGGCCTTGTTGACAGCGAGCTGATCAAAGTTATAGCATGCAAGACAGCCAAGGAAATCTGGGATAAGCTGAAAAGCATCCATGAAGGAGATGAGAAGATCAAAGAAGCGAAATTGCAAACTCATCGCTCCCAATTTGAGTCTCTTCGCATGGAGGATAGCGAGAATGTTGATTCTTACATGCAACGGGTGAATGAAGTCACGAATGACATTCGTGGACTAGGAGAGGAGATTAAAGAACCAGTCATCGTCAAAAAGGTTCTAAGATCTCTCCTTCCCCGGTTTGATTCTAAAGTCTCAGCCATAGAAGAAGCCAAAGATCTGAACGAGTTTTCAATGGATGAGCTGCATGGTTCTCTCACTGCCTATGAGATGCGCATAGGTAAGACGTCTTCATCGGATAGAGAAGCGGCCTTCAAAGTTCAGAAAAAGGCAAAAGAGATTGCTGGTCATGATTCTGATGATGATGAGCTTGAGGCTCAATTTATTAGAAGGCTGAAGAAAGGAAGCAATGGCAAGTATAAAGGGAAGCTACCCTTTAAATGCTTCAATTGTGGCGGTGTTGGCCATTTTGCTGCGAAGTGCCCGCTGAAAGAAGACAATGATAATGACTCTTATGTTGATAAGAGTAAATGGAAGAAGAATTTCAGAAAGAAGGGCAAAGCAAAGAGCTTCATCAGTCAGCATAATGACAGCACGTCTGAATCTTCGGACGATGATGAATCAGTCGAGGCGACTGAAGCACTCTTCATGGTTACTATTGAAGAAGACGATGAGCAAGAGCTGGAAAACGAAGAGGAGGCTGAAGTGAATCTTGAAGAAGAGCTCATTGCTGCACTTGAGGAGCTTAGCAAGGAGCGAAGATCAAGTAAGAAAAATCTGAAACTTCTTCATGAATCTGAAATTTCAGTTATTGCTTTGAAAACTGAATTAGAAGAGTATAAAAGAATGATAGATGTCCTAGAAATACAAATCTGTACCAAAACTGAGGAAGTGATGAAACTTGAGAATGAAATCCTTGGAGCAAGGACTGAAAATATGCAAATGAAACAAAAGCTCAAGGAGTTTCAAGCTATCAATGGTACATTAAAGCTGAATGAAATTTTGAAAGTTCAAAGACCCCCTCACTTCAGATTTGGAATAGGATTTGAGAATGGAGAATCTTCTAAGGTTACACCTTCTGTAGAGACGGTGTTTGTAAAGCAAGTTACTACACCTTCCAATTCTGTGAAGCCCACACTGCCAAGAAAAGAGCCCATTCAAGTGAGAAAGGACATGAAGCCTAACCAGCCATATAAAAGATACAAATTTTATGGCTATTGTTATCATTGCAATAGGTATGGACATAGAAGGGCAGATTGTAAATTCTATGTGAGAAACAGCCCAGTTGTGAGAAGGAACCCTTTCTCAATCCTAAATAGCCACAATATTGAGTGCTACAAGTGTCATAATTTTGGACACATGGCTAGGGATTGTAGGCTGCCTACTGCTAAACCAATTCAGGTTGAAAAGAAACCCAAGTTAGTCAAAACTTGGAGGGCAAAGAAAAGTGCAGAAAAAGGCAAGAAATCTCTCATTGTGCAAACCGCTTTCAATGCACAAAAGAAGACAGCACCATGGGTCCTTGATAGTGGCTGTTCGAGTCATATGACTGGTGATAAAGAAAAATTCATCAAGTTACAGCACTATGAAGGTGGTTCGGTAAAGTTTGGTAACAATGATGGTGCCAAAATTGTTGGAAAAGGTGTTGTTCAGCTGATGGCAAACAAGATCAGATCTGAAGAGGTCTTATATGTGTCTGGATTGAGACACAATCTGTTGAGTGTGAGCCAGATCTGTGATAAGGGCCACGAAATTGTTTTTACAAAGAATGGGTTTGCTATCAAGAAGAGTAGCAACGGCAAAACAGTGGCTACAGGGTCAAGGACAGCTGGAAATCTTTACACCTTGTCAGATGGAGCTGAAAAGACATGCTTATTGAGTCGGTCAGAAGAGAGTTGGTTGTGGCACAAACGCCTTGGGCATCTAAGCTTTGGCAACATGTCAAAGATTTGCAATTCAAAGGCTGTTAGAGGTATGGCTACAGTCGAAAAGCCTTCAAACCCCATTTGTGACTCTTGTCAAAAGGGAAAGCAAACGAGGGTAATGTTCAAGACGAAGGAGCATCATACGAAGAAACCTCTTGAGCTGGTACACACTGATCTCTGTGGACCGATGCGGACTCAAAGCACCAATGGAGATAAGTATTTTATGCTTTGCATTGATGATTTTACTCGCATGACATGGGTATTATTTCTTAAGCATAAACATCAAGCACTTGATCGGTTCAAAGTGTTTAAAGCACAGGTTGAAAACATGCTAGGGAAGCAGATCAAGACGCTAAGGTCTGATCGTGGAGGCGAATTCACATCTGATGAATTCACTAAGTATTGTGAACATCATGGCATCCAAAGACAATACTCAGCCCCTAGAACTCCACAGCAGAATGGAGTTGTTGAGCGCAAGAACCGCACTGTGCAAGAAATGGCACGCACCATGCTGGTTGAAAGTAAGATGGCTGATAAGTATTGGAAAGAGGCGATTCATACGGCTGTTTATATTCAGAATCGTTGCTTGATCAGGCCACATGAAGATAAAACACCTTATGAGCTATGGTTTGGAAGAAAAGCTACAGTCAAGCACTTCAGAGTCTTCGGTAGCAAGTGTTACATCAAGCGGCTCGAACAAAATCCGGGCAAATTTGAAGAAAGAGCCGATGAAGGTATTTTTCTGGGTTACTCATCCTCTAGTAAAGCTTACAGATGCCTTAACAAAAGGACCAGAAAAATTATTGAAAGTGCTGATGTTAGAATTGATGAAAACCATGAGTCAAAGAAGGTAACTCATAATGACAGTCCAGTGTATGAGGACTCGAGTGAGGTTGATGATGAAGTGGCTGAACCTGATTCTGAAAAGGCAAAAGATGATTCAGAGGATACTTCTCCTAGAAAGAAAAGTACTTGGGTAGAGCAACACCCTAAGGATCAAATCATTGGAGATCCTGAGGCCGGTGTAAAAACTAGACAAAGTGTAGTTAGCAATTACTCACTTGTGTCCACCATTGAGCCCAAGACAGTAGCTGAAGCTAGTCTAGATGAAAGCTGGTTAAAAGCTATGCATGAGGAGTTGGAGCAGATTGAGAAAAACTCCACATGGGAACTAGTCCCTAGACCTACTGATAAGAATGTGATTGGTACAAAATGGGTCTTTCGGAACAAGCTGAATGAAGATGGTCAGGTCATACGAAACAAGGCAAGGTTGGTTTGTAAAGGCTATGCACAAGTTGAAGGCATAGATTTTGAAGAGACCTTTGCACCGGTGGCTCGTCTGGAAGCCATTCGTATGTTTCTTGCATTGGCTGCCTATAAAACCTTCAAGGTATTTCAGATGGATGTTAAGTCAGCTTTCTTGAATGGTTTACTTGAAGAAGAGGTCTACATTGAGCAACCTGATGGCTTTCTAATTAGCAAAAATTCAGACTTAGTTTGCAAGCTGAAGAAGGCTCTATATGGACTGAAACAGGCGCCAAGGGCATGGTATGCAAGGCTGGATCTTTATCTTCGCAAAATTGGTTTTGGAAAAGGACTAGTTGATAGCAATCTGTATGTCAAATCTGATTCAAGCAAACAGCTGGTGGTTATTGTTTATGTTGATGACATAATATTTGGAGTCAATGATGAGAATATGTGCAGGATTTTTGCTGAAGATATGACGAAAGAATTTGAGATGTCTATGCTTGGAGAGCTAAAGTTCTTCCTAGGATTACAAGTTCAGCAGCTGAAAAATGGTATTTTTATATCTCAGATGAAATATATAAAGGAAATGCTGAAGCGTTTTAACATGGAAGACAGCAAGCCCGTGAGCACGCCAATGACAACGAACACGAAACTTAGCAAAGATGATAAAGCTTCGTCCGTTGATCACACCACCTATCGTTCTATGATAGGAAGCTTGCTTTACTTGACTGCTACAAGACCAGATCTTCTACAAGCAGTATGTATGGTGGCTCGATTTCAAGCATCACCAACTGAGACGCACCTTACAGCAGTGAAAAGGATATTTCGATATCTAAAAGGTACTATGGAGCTTGGAATATGGTATCCTAAAGGTAAATCCTTTACTCTTGTCGCATACTCAGACGCCGATTGGGCTGGTTGCGTAGATGATCGCAAGAGTACAAGTGGTGGTGCATTCTATCTTGGTGATAGATTGGTAGCTTGGCACAGCAAGAAGCAAGACTCCGTCTCACTTTCGACAGCGGAAGCAGAATATATTGCAGCGGCAACTTGTTGTACGCAAGTGTTATGGATGCGGCAAATGCTCTCTGATTTAGGAGTTCCAACAACAGATCCTACGCCGATCCTCTGTGATAACACTAGTGCAATTCATATCTCCAAGAATCCAGTTCAGCATTCAAGGACTAAGCATGTTGCAATCCGCTATCACTTTCTCAAGGATAAAGTTGCAGATGGTGAGGTAAAGTTGGAATACGTTCCTACTACTGAGCAAGTGGCTGATATCTTCACAAAACCTTTGCCAAAGGAAGTCTTCGAGTATCTCCGAAAGAAATTAGGAGTTACTCATTCTCCTACACCTTAGGAGATGTGCCAGAAAGGGGGAGCAATGAATTCGTTGAATATCTTATTTGCTCCTAGATTGGTCCCTTTGGAATTATTGTCAAAGGGGGAGAAGATTATGCATGGAAAGGTTGATATGCATGTCATCTTGAGAAGGTTATCTGGAGATTGGTATCAAGTTATGCTGAGAAGATTATGCAAGGAAAGACTATATGCATGTTGAAGTCAGTCTTATGCTAAGAAGATGGAAATATGATAGCATGAGGAAGATGGAAGATTGGAATGAAAATTGGTATCAAGATAGTGAATGAGAAGATCATGTTCCAAGGGGAGTTTATTGTTCTAAAAAGGCTCTATGATATCAAGATGTTCCAAGTGTCTGTGTTGAAGTTCCAAGTGTTGCCAACAATTCCAAAGGGGGAGATTGTTGGAATTTGAGATGCATTGAGTTGAATCTTGAAGCATTGGTGTGTTTGGTGTCTCAAGCATCAAATTGTATTGGAATTATTGTCAACACTATGTCTCAATCATGTGTTGAAAGAGTGGAAGTGATAGAGCTCAAGAAGAATGAAAAAGGAAAACAGTGAAGAAAATCAGTTTTTCCTGGTGCAGTATACCCGGTCGACCGAGCCCTCAGGATGTCGACCGAGCATGAAGAAAGTGCAAAATCAGAGCTTACAGTTATTTTTTGACACAGAGCATGCACGCGGTCGACCGAGGCTTCCAGGATGTCGACCGAGCTCGGGTTCCAGAATTTGACAACTTACAACTTTTGAAAGTTCGTCAGGCGCCCAGTTCACCCGGTCGACCGAGCAAAGTATGATGTCGACCGAGCACACGCAGACAGCAAGTATTGCAGAATTAGAAGTCTTTTGCTAAAAGTTAGGAATTTTTGGTAATTCGTTTGGGACTCTTTCTAAACGAATTGTAGCCTATTTTGGACACTCTTTGGGGTTGCTAAAACCTATATAAACACTCCTAACCTCGTTTTCAATAACAAGCATCAAAGAAAGAAGAGTTTGAGAGAGTTTTGGAGAGAAGAGTGCTTGGAGAAGAAGGTGCTTGTGTCTTGCTGTTGTGGAGCAACTTTCTACAGCAAGTGTGGACGAATTTGAAGCCTCATGAAGATGGTATTTTCGTTCATAAGATAAGTCTCTCTTTTATGCTTTAGATTTCTATTTGTAAGGGATTGAGAGAGAGAGAATTGTAGAGGGGAAAGGGCTGTAGATCAGTTTATCTTCTTTGCTGTAATCATCAAGTTGGTGCTTGGTGTTTTGGGGTTTGGTGATCCTGTCTGTGGGTGCAGACAAATTGTAAAGGGAGTTGTAGCTTCCTAGATAGTTGGTGCTATCTGAAACCTAAGGGAGTCGGTGCTTCCTAGATAGTTGGTGCTATCTGAATTTAAGGGTTGGTGCTCTTTGTCGTCGGTGCGACTAAATAAGATTCAGACCTGTACCGGATTGTTGTTCGGACGGGATTGAACCGTGGACGTAGCCTTTTGGTGAACCACGTAAAATCTGGTGTCAAATTGTGTGGTTTGATTTGAATTGTTGTTAGCAAGGACCTGTTTAAAAGAGATCACTGATTCACCCCCCCCTCTCAGTGATCACGAGATCTAACAGGTTCAAGCATGGAGTTTGATGAAGAAGCATCCGATCTATGGAAGAAGATCGGCTTTTCCTTTGCTGAAGTTGCTGGAACAACGAAGGAAGCTGACGTAGGATCTTCTATGTCAGAAGTTGTCTCCATTGGAGTAAGAGCAGGCTGAACTTGCTGAGTGTCAGCTTGGCTTGACGATGTGTCGTCTTCTGGCTCTGAATCCGAGTCCGTGTCTTGCATGATAGACACGAAAGAGACAACAAATTTGCCCCCAGGCTTTTGTTTTGCCTTCTTCACTTTAGTTGTGATGACCAAAGGCTTTGAAGATTTGAGGGAGATGATGAAGGGAGTTTGAATGCTCTCTTCAGATTTACCGGATGGTTTGTTTTCTTCCGGTGATTGTTGAGGAGCTTTGCCTTTATCTTTCTGGAGATTTTCGGCAAAGGATGCTGTATGCTTCTCCTCTTCTTCTTTTTCACCTTCATACATCTGTGAGTCTGCGAAGTGGACTTCTTTACCTTTGAAGGGTTTTCTGTCCGCAAAGACTCGATGTATCATGCCGTCGTCGCCAACAAACTTGATGCATTGATGTAGAGTTGAAGGGACAACACCATTCTCATGGATCCAAGGGCGTCCGAGAAGGATGTTGTAGCATGAAGGGGTCTTTATTGCATACACTGTGACCTCAGAGATAAGATCACCTATCTGCAATTTGAACCTGATTTTGGCGATAGGCCTTTGAGTACTCCCATCGTATCCAAAGATAGATACAGATGTGTGGCTTAGTTTGCTGGGTGGGATGCCCAACTCTTCAAGAGCCGATGTGGAGATGAGGTTGAGTGCAGAACCTGGGTCGATCTGAACTCTATGCATAGGCATTTCCTTGATATACCCTGTGAAGTACAGGGGTCGGTTATGCCTGGTTTCGCCAAGTAGGAGGTCATCCTTTGTGAAGGCGATGGTTGCACTGGCTGCTTTTTTAACCAAGAGGCATTCAATGCATGATCCCTCAGTTTTCTTCTTTTCTCCCTTTGAAGAGGCTTCTGAGTTTTTGACCCGGTAATCCAATTCAATTTGGAGGACTTGCGGGGCATGTTTGTCGACATCCTTATTCAGCTTTTGTAATTTTGAAATGAGATTATCACGAGTGTGCGGAGACATTTGCAACAAATCTAGGATGTGCAGACGTGCAGGTATGTGCTTGAAGTGTTCAATCAAGTCATACTTGAAAGCCTCCTTAGGGCCTGCATGTTCATCATTGTTGCCACTAGGGGCGCTTACAACATCTTTTCCCGAAGGATTTACATATGTAAAGGAAGATTGGTTGTAATTTTTGTGGTAGTCCCGGCCAGAGCGGGTGCCTCTACCAACTTCGAGAGCTTCTTGAGAAGGGTCTTCGTTTGGAAGATTGTCTTCAGGATCAAGAGGCTGTCGTTTTTCATTTACTGAGGATGCATCAGCAGCAGAGTTACCATCCTCAGTGATTGTGTTACATGGAGCATTTTCCGGGAACAAGTCCTGAACAGCATCCAGCAATCTTTCTTCTTCGTTGACTAATTCATCGTTCCAAGCATCAATGGCTGGGAATTCTTCAGTCAGGAAGGGTGTGAACTTCGAAGTCACAGTCTCAGGAGAAGAAACCTGAGAGGGTGTCATCTCAGTGAAAGTCACGTGAGACGAGGTGGCTCCAGAAGATATATTGCTAGGCATCGCCGGAGTGTAAGTGCTCTCATCAGACGATGCTTCGGAAGAGCTATAATCCCGAATTATCACATTACAGGAAGCTCTGACGGGAGACGTTGCCTGATCGGAGTCAGACTCATCCTCGGATGTGAGAGGATCGTCTATCCAGCAATTTTCTCCATTTTCAGGAGTTAAGGGAGGATGTACCTGGTGGTCTTCAGGGACTTCAGGCTCTGGATTGCGAGGAGGCTCGTTGACGCGTTCTTGCTCTTGTTCTAGAGCGAGTCGCTGCAAGATCCTTGCATATTCTTCAAGATCAGGCATGGGAGCCGGATCTTCTTCTTCATCATCTCTTTGTGGGACATTGTTGATTTCCACTGGAGTAATGAGAGGTGCTGGGTCAGCAACATTTTCTTGTACAGCTTCTTGGTCTTCTTCATCATCAGACCAGGATCCTTGTGGCTGTAGGGGGTTATACCAGATTACTGGCATAAGATGAGACTCAGGAACCCATTCCTCATCGGAGAGATATTCTCCTGTTTCAAGGGATTCCTCCCACTCATCTGTGTAGTTGGATTCGAATCCATCATCGGTGTCGCTGGATTCGTATCCATCAATGGAGAATCCAACTACCGAATTGCAAGAGTATGATGCCTCCTGCATGGCTTCTTTGAATTGAGGTGGCATGAAATCACTGAGAGTGAATTTCCTTACCCCCTTTGAAGTCTCTGGAAGGGATGTTTTTGTTACCTCCAGTGAAGCGGTAGAGGAAGCCTCTGCCTTTTCTTTGACCTCTAGTTTTGGCTGGGTCTTCTCTTGCCGTTTGAGCTTGAGGAGATGTTTCCTAGCCTGCCTTCGCTGTTGAGCTGTAGGCTTTGTTTTCACGACCTCCCAATTTTCATCTTCCAGGAGATCGGGATGTACCCATATCGGTTGTCCGTCTGGTGTCGGGTAAGGAACCAGTTGCTCGGACGCTTCGATTGAGTTTATCACCTTGAAGGAAGTAGTGATCTTCTTCTTCGGTGGTTTTGATGTTTGTCCACATGTCACTATGTTGACGGAGGCAGACCCATAGTTTTTGTCAAAGGTGATGACTCCGTTTTTCCACATCTCATTTATTTTCTCTCTCACAACGAAGCATTGATTGAGAGGATGCGAGATCATCTGGTGGTATGGACAGTACCGAGGATCGTTGGTTTTGCCAACATCACCCGGTCTTTTTGGTTCAGGCAAGGTGAGCTTGCCATTTGCCACAAGAGCCCCGAAGATTTCATCAACATCTTCATCAAACGGGTATTTCTTCTCTACTCGTTCTTTGAAGGCATCAGAGAGTTCAGGTCTCTTACCAACAGCTTTGTTTTCAGCTTTCTTTGATGGCTGAGGAGCTGACTTGGTCTGCACATTGAGGACCTCTTTCTTCTTTGGTTTAGAGGTTGCAATGGCGGTTGGCTCTTTTCTTGATGATTTCTGACTGTTGAGGTCTTTAATCACCGTTTCAGCTTCCATGGAAGCTTCTAGGAGTTCTCCCAGGTTTTTGATTTGTTGCCGATGATCATGGAGCGGATTCTGGCTCTCATGTTGTTTCGGCAGATGTCGACTAGCGACGCTTGTGGCAATACATCAGAGCATTTGTATGCCATTGCTTTCCACTGGTGAATGAAGTCATATGTTGACTCATTCTCCCCCTGTTTTAGGCTGCACAGCTGAGCCATAGTAGCGGGATGATCTTCACCTTTGAAGTGAGTCAGGAAGCGTGTCTCTAACATGGCCCAGTTTTGGATTGAGTCCTCCGGCAGAGTGGAGTACCAATCGAAGGCCGTACCTTTTAGGGTACTTGCAAAGAGGCGGATCTTGAGTGCATCTTGATCCGCGATAGCTCCCGTCAGGATCTTGAAGTGGATGACGTGCTGTCTGGCTGATCCTTTCCCCGTATATGTTTGGAGAGTAGGATGCTTGAATTTGGTGGGGAACGGGACCGAGTCCATCCATAAGGGATATGGTGGCTTGATCCCATCTTCTTTGACTATATCCTCTTCTTTTGCTTTGGTGAGGATGTCGTCTACGTCCTTTTTGGTAAGGGCGCGTGACTCATTTTCTTCTGCATTTTCCTCGTCATCTTAAAGATTCGGAGGAGGTTCATTGTTCGCCTGATTTTGGAAGGCGAGGAGAAGGTTTTCCATCAGAGTTTCAATCCTCTGCTGGCCCTGTTCCAACTGCTGGATGCGGGTGATCGCATCTTCTGGAGGTGGATTGCGGGGTGGTGGCTCAGAATTTGTAGCCAAGACATTCATCCTTCGTGATTCGAACGAAGAAACTGTCCTGGTGACTGAGCTGGGGTGTTGGAATTTGAGATGACTTGAGAAGTCTTTTGATGAATTGAAGAAGTTAGCATCTCAAGTATTGTTTTGAGTTGGAATTCTTGTCAACACATTGTCACAAACATGATGATAGTAGGCTAGTGTTTATAGAGCTGAAAAGAAGAAACAGAAGTGAAACAGTCAGGAATTCAGAATTCCTGAAGCAGAGCACGCGGTCGACCGGGCTCTTCATGCGGTCGACCGAGCAAGAAGAAACCTGCAGAAAACAGATTCAGGTAGCTCTCAGTTATTTTCGTGACACAGTGTGTCTTCGGTCGACCGAGACCTCAGGATGTCGACCGAGCTCGAAAGTTGTTTGATTCCAGTTAGTGTATGATGTCGACCGAGCACAGTATGATGTCGACCGAGCACGGGAACCAGAGTTGCGCAGAATTAGAAGTTTTGCACGAAAATTCAGCACACTTATCTAATTTGTTTGGGACTCTTTCTAAACGAATTGTAGCCTGTTTTAAATACAATTAAGGGTTACTATAACCTATATAAAGGCATGTATGGGTCGTTCTAAAGATACACCAAGAAGAGACACCAGAAGAGAAGAGAAAAGAGAGAAGAGAAGAGAGAAGAGTGTGCTGTGTGCTGGTGCTGTTGCTGTGTGCTGTTGTGCTGCATCTTTCTACAGCAATTATGGACGGGATTGTGCTCTTGAAGATGGTATTTCGTCCATGAGTTAAGTGTCTCTCTTTTATGCTTTAAATTTCAATTTGTAAGGGATTGAGAGAGACAGAATTGTAGAAGGGAAGGGCTGTAGACAGAGTTGATCTTCTATTCTGTTTTTACATCAAGTTGGTGCTTGGTGTCTGGGGTTTGGTGATCCTATCTGTGGGTGCAGATAAATTGTAAAGGGAGTCGGTGCTTCCTAGATAGTTGGTGCTATCTGAAACTCAAGGGAGTCGGTGCTTCCTAGATAGTTGGTGCTATCTGAAACTAAGGGTTGGTGCTCTTTGTCGTTGGTGCGACTAAATAAGATTCAGATCTGTCCCGGATTGGTGTTCGGACAGTCTTTGAAACGTGGACGTAGCCTTTCGGTGAACCACGTTAAATCTGGTGTCATTGTGTGGTTTGACTTGTTTTGTTGTTGAATTGGACCTGTTTTTAGAAATCACTGATTCACCCCCCCCCCCTCTCAGTGATCGCGGTATCCAACAATTGGTATCAGAGCGAGGCTCCCTTGATCAGTTTAATACGCTAAGGGTGATCTCTTGTCAAATCACATGGCAGTCAATACAGGGAATATGAAAGCACCTCTGTTTGATGGTTCTAATTACTCCTTTTGGAAGATTAGAATGCAAGCCTTCATCAAATCTCTTGGCTATGATGTTTGGGAGGCTGTCAGAGCCGGTTACAATGCTGCCACCGTACCCAATGATACTGCATCGAAGAAGTTGGCAGACAACGACTCCAAGGCGCAGAATGCACTCTTTAGTGGCCTTGTGGACAGCGAGCTTGTCAAAGTAATTGCATGCAAAACAGCCAAGGAAATTTGGGACAAGTTGCAAAGCATACATGAAGGTGATGAGAAGATTAAAGAAGCCAAATTGCAAACTCATTGCTCTCAATTCGAGTCTCTTCGCATGGAGGAAAGCGAGAATGTTGACTCGTATATGCAACGAGTGAATGAAGTCACGAATGACATTCGTGGACTAGGGGAGGCGATTAAAGAGCCGGTCATCGTCAAAAAGGTTCTAAGATCTCTTCTTCCCCGGTTTGATTCAAAAGTCTCAGCCAATGAAGAAGCCAAAGATCTGAATGCATTTTCCATGGATGAATTACATGGTTCTCTAACTGCCTATGAGATGCGCATAGGAAAGACGTCTTCATCTGATAAAGAAGCCGCCTTCAAAGTTCAGAAAAAGGCAAAAGAGACTGCTGGTCATGATGTTGATTCTGATGATGATGAGCTTGAGGCTCAATTTGTTAGAAAGTTGAAGAAAGGAAGCAATGGCAAGTACAAAGGGAAGCTACCCTTTAAATGCTTCAATTGTGGAGGTATTGGTCACTTTGCTGCGAAGTGTCCGCTAAAAGAAGACAATGATAATGACTCTTATGCTGAAAAGAGTAAAGGAAAGAGAAATTTCAGAAAAAGGGGCAAAGCTAAAAACTTTCTATGTCAACAAGATGACAGCACGTCTGAAACTTCAGACGATGATGAATCAACCGAAGCTCTCTTCATGGTCACTGTTGAAGAAGAAGAAGAGCTAGATCCGGAAGAGGAAGAGGAGGCTGAAGTCAATCTTGAAGAGGAACTCATAGCCGCACTTGAGGAGCTTAGCATGGAACGCAAATCAAGTAAGAAAAATTTGAAACTTCTCCATGAATCTGAAAGTTCCATTATTTCTTTGAAAACTCAAGTAGAAGAATATAAAAGAATGGTAGAAGTCCTTGAAAACCAAATAAGTATCAAAAAGGAAGAGGCTATGAAACTTGAAACTGAGATCGCTAGAGCAAAGGCTGAAAATTTGGAAAATAGCAAGAAACTCAAAGCGCTCCAAGCGATTGAAGGGACTATGAAACTCAATGAACTACTGAAAGTTCAAAGACCAGCCCACTTCAGATTTGGTCTAGGATTTGAGAAAGGTGAATCCTCTAAGATTGCACCTCCTAAAAGGAAAGAGCTTGTGAAGCAAGTCACTGCACCTTCTAACTCTATGAAGCCCACTCAACCTAGAAAGGAGTCCATTCCTGTTAGAAAGGTAATGAAGACTAACCAGCCACAAAGAAGATACAAATTCTATGGTTATTGCTTTCATTGTAATATGTTTGGACATAAAAGAGCTGATTGCAAATTCTATGTTAGAAACAGCCCATTTGTGACTAGGAACCCTTTTTCAATCCTAAACAGCCACAAAATTGAGTGCTATATATGTCATAATTATGGACACTTGGCTAGGGATTGTAGGTTGCCTATTGCTAACCAATTTCAGGTTGAAAAGAACCCAAGTTAGTTAAGGCATGGAGGGCAAAGAAAAGGGAAGGTAATCCCAAAGAATCTCTCATTGTGCAAATGGCATTCAATGCACAAAAGAAGGCAGCACCATGGGTCCTTGATAGTGGTTGTTCAAGCCATATGACTGGTGATAAAGAGAAATTCATCAAATTACAGCTCTATGAAGGCGGTTCAGTAAAGTTTGGCAACAATGATGGTGCCAAAATCTGCGGAAAAGGTGTTATTCAGCTTATGGCAAACAAGATCAGATCTGAAGAAGTCTTATATGTGTCTGGATTGAGACACAACCTGCTTAGTGTGAGCCAGATCTGTGACAAGGGTCACGAAGTTATCTTCACAAAGAATGGGTTTGCCATCAAGAAGAGTAGCAACGGGAAAACAGTGGCAACTGGATCAAGAACTGCTGGAAATCTCTATACATTGTCAGATGGAGCTGAAAAGACCTGCTTGATGAGTCGGACAGAGGAAAGTTGGTTGTGGCACAAACGCCTTGGGCATCTAAGCTTTGACAACATGTCAAAGATTTGCAATTCAAAGGCTGTGAGAGGCATGTCTAAAGTGGAAAAGCCTTCCAATCCCATTTGCGACTCTTGCCAAAAGGGAAAGCAAACAAGGGTTATGTTCAAGTCAAAGGAGCATCATTCCAAGAAACCTCTTGAGCTAGTGCACACTGATCTCTGTGGACCGATGCGAACTCAAAGCACCAATGGAGATAAGTATTTCATGTTATGCATTGATGATTATACTCGTATGACATGGGTATTGTTTCTTAAGCATAAGCATCAAGCATTTGATCGTTTTAAAGTGTTTAAAGCACAGGTTGAAAATCAATTGGAAAAACGTATCAAGATCTTAAGGTCTGATCGTGGAGGCGAGTTCACATCTGAAGAGTTCACTAAATATTGTGAACATCATGGCATTCAAAGACAGTACTCAGCCCCTAGAACTCCACAGCAAAATGGAGTTGTGGAACGGAAGAATCACACCGTACAAGAGATGGCTCGTACGATGCTAAGTGAAAGCAAGATGGCTGACAAGTATTGGAAAGAGGCAATTCATACGGCTGTATACATTCAAAAACGATGCTTGATCAGGCCACATGAAGACAAAACGCCCTATGAGCTATGGTTTGGAAGAAAAGCAACAGTCAAGCACTTCAAAGTCTTCGGCAGCAAGTGTTACATCAAGCGGCTCGAA